>VWZN01009801.1:1108071-1184552 GCA_013396955.1 Regulus satrapa | reverse complement strand
CGCCCCGCCACCAACCTGACCGTGCTTCAGCTGCTTCTGTGATGGAAATGCTTGATGTCACATTAATTAATGCATCACCTTGTCAGTTCCTTGTCTTCCTGGCCCTACCCTTGTCTTCTCTCCTCTCTTCCCTTTGGGAGGTGGCCTCTCTGGATGACACTCCTTCTACAGAAGCAGAACTCATGCAAACCACACCATGTGTGCCCTGGGAGGCCCCCAGCTCACTTTCAGGAGGTGCTGGGGCAGTGGATAGCACACACAGCTGCCTGTTCCCTCCTCTCCATGCCACTCATCCCCATTAACAAGTGAGCAGTTATCTGCCCCTGATGATGTGCCAATCCAAAGCCCAGAAGCCCCTGAATTTGTCACATACATGAATAATTTTAGCACCCTTTCCTGTCCAGTTTGAACTTCTTGTCACTCTAATAAGAACTCAGGAAGTTCTCAGTGCCATGGGTATTTTAGGTCTCCATCAGGAGCAGCACTGGAGTCTCTCCAGGCTCTGGCACAGCCTCAGATGACTCATACGGGGTGTCTGTCCTGCCCTTGCTTTCAGGGCTGAGGAGACAGCTGGGCCAGGGAGCTCTGCTTGGCCTCATCTTTCCAGAGTGAGAAAAGAAGGCTCAGACAGCTTGTGGTGTCACTCCAGTGGGTTCAGGAGGGTGCATCAGTGTCCCTTGGGAGTCTGTGGGGTAGATCTTGTCTGCATAGTGTTAGACAAAATTGAGAAGCAGTCAGATATTTTCCTTCATCCTCTATGACACACCACCTCCCACCTTCTATTTCTTCATTCATCTGCAGAAATTTTGGTGTTTGTGTCAGTGGGAGCACAGCAAAGTCTTTTTCAGCTTGTCCCATTGCTCACTCTGAAAAGCTGGGCCAGTCTAATTCCTTATAACCTCATAATAACAGAAAATTAAGCCCAAGGGTTCCTTTCTTCTCTGTAGTCCTATGGTCTCTCTTCTTTTTCCAGCATTTCCAGGAGTCTGACCTTCCTGAAATTCCATTTTCAGGAGGTGTGCTACTTCTGAGTGCATTTCTTTCATGTTTTAGTTGTACCTTTGTGGTACTCGGTTTCAGTTTTGGGGCAAATGATTGTCAGGATAAGAAATAATTCAGCAATACATAGTGAGGGATGTCAGTTGTTTTTAAAGAACAACCTTCAAAAGAATGAAGATAAATTTTATGGGAGATGAAGTCTTGTTCAGTCCAATGGATGGAAGAGACTGTGGATTAAGTGGGGCCTAGATAAATTACTGGAATCAGTTCATGGAAGGGAAAAATGTCAGGAAAAGTTAAAATGGGCTGCAGGCTGCTGTCCTACTGCCTTCTGGGTGCATGAGTGCAAGTGGAGGCTGGAGTCCAGACCAATATGTGGAGGATTATTTTTGAAACCTGGGTGACTCTCAGGCTGGACACTCCTGCATAAGAGAACTCAGCTCTGTGTCTGGTGTTTGTCATGCAAATAGCACTGGAAAACACTTAACAAGAGGGAAAAACCACAGAGAAATGGGGAAAGCAAAATAGTTAAAGTCCTAGCAAAAAGGCTTAGGGTTTTTATTGAGTTTTGAAAATAACTGGAGAGTGAGTGAATATGGAAAGGTGAGAAAGGACTGCTTCAAAATGGTCTGTGAGGAAAAAGCAAATTTAACCAGATTGCAAAGGGTAAGGAGAAAAGAGGGAGTGGGGCTCAGACAGTCTATGGAAAGGTCACAGTGAAGCCAGGAGTGTCTGAGAGAGAAAATGGGAGAAGAGATGGTTTTGGAATGAGGAAAGCTACAGGAGTCCTGTGAAGAAAGGAGAAAGTGTCACACTTTTTTTTTTTTTTTTCTTTTTTTCTCCAAGTGATTTTACTTCATTCACTTTTCAAACAGGAGGGTGAAACTCTCAAGCAGGCAGAAACTCTCTTTAAATTTTCATTGCTTTCAGCTTCCAACCACCCTGGAAACCCCTCAAGACCAGGTTCTCACTGTAATTCAGCACATCTGCCTCTGGCTCCAGGCGTGGGGGAGGCTTGGCCGTGCTCCGGGCAGCTGCTGGGACAGCATGAGAACATGAAACCAGAGCCAGCTCTGGAGCACGGAGAAAGGCTGGGCTCTGCCTTGCACAGCAACAGGCTGAAGAAAGGTTTGTGCCAATTCTCCTTATGTCCAGCTGGATTCATCTCTCACTTTGTGGCCTTTCTGCTGACACTGTTTCTGAGGGGTCAGGCACCCCCTAACTGGTGGTGATGGGCAGCTTTCCATCCTGAAAATCCCACTGGAAGAAGTGATTTTGGATTATGGAAATTGGTAGCTCACCCTAGAAGATTTTGTGCAGTGAAGATTTTTTGTGCAGTGCTCTTAAAAAGGAATTAATTGTATGGTTGCATATGAGTTTGTAGGGTATTCAGGCAAACTCTAAGCACCGAATTTTTGGGCTTGTAGTCTTGCAGGAAACAAAAGCTTTTCACTGGAAATGCACTTTGTTGATAATTTTCCACATTAAGACATAACATAAGGAGTTTGTACAGGTGTAGTGTTCAGCTGATTGCTGTTCCATACCCTTTGAAGCAATTGTACAACAGCCCTTTGGAAACCTGTTTGGGGACAGTATTTCCTCGTTGAATCCCCGGATCAACTAGAAAAGTGGTGTAAACACACTGGAGAAATCCTACTTCAGGCACTGATTCCAAAGGAGAGATTTTTTTTTTATGACATAAGTTTTTTTTTTATATTCCTCTGTTACTCCCTGCTCCACTCTAAGCTTGACCTTTCTTCCCCATTTCTGATTTGTTCCCAACCTTCCCTGTCAAAGAAAAAAATCTTCTCTATAAAACAGTTGCCATGATGAACTCCGATTTTTCTGCACACAGCCCCTCTCCTTTCCCCGAGGATGCCATGCCAAGAGCTGTGCCACGTCCTGGCACGTCTGGGCTGAGGGTCTGCATGGCAGAGCTCAGACATGTGCTTGCAGTGTCCCTGTCCTGCCCTGGGTGGAGCATCAGGATCGGCAGAGTTACTTGTTCAGGAGGTGGCTGCAGTGCTTTTTGTTTACAGAGAAGCCTGGCTTTGAATCCTGGAGAAATATTCCTGCAAGCAGCCTGTGGCTGATGCAGGAGCTCTGTGGACACAGACATTCATTCCCAGGGGAGACCCATTTAGGTGATACTTATTCATCCCTCCTGGGAAGCAGGGGGTGGAAGCAGGTGCACTTTGGCATCCCAAAAAAGAATACTTTTTATTTTTTTCGGTTTAAAAGTGTGTGTAACTTACCAGTGTAAATGAAGAACAAAATGGAGTAAAGTCTGTGATGAAATATTAAGTTCTCCATGTCTTGGTTTTTTCATGTCCCTACCTCGGAGGGACAGCAGGCTCTCAGAGGCTGCCTTTGTAGTGGCAGACAGCAGCAGCATTTTGTCTGTGCCTGTAGCACCTCCCCAGCCTGCAGCAAGCTGCTGCCAGCCAGGCTCTCCAGGGGCAGCCACTGCTGCACCCTAGCACAACCAGAAACACGAATTAATCAGCTTGGAAAATGCATTGGCTTAGTGGGAAATGACAGTGACCCAGAGAACGAACTCTGGCACAGGGGATGAAACAGAAGTTGGGCATCTGCTTGTACCCAGTAGAGTTTTGAAGTGTCTTATTCAGGAAACAGTCTGCAACAAATGGCACCACAGAAATGTGGGGACTGCTTGGGGACTATAAACCAGTGAGTATTTAGGTTGAATTTCCAGAGACATCTGTTTACGCTATCCTTGGTCCCTCTGTAAAAGTCAGTGGGGAGCATTTAGTGGTCCAGCTTTTTCACCACATGAAAGAGAGGGTAAATAGGCACACAACCCTGTGGACAGAAAAGTTTTAGGGGACTACAATGGATGCAGAGGCCCCAGCGGCCTCACTAACTGCAGCACTCACCCTGTTCTTCTTCAGCCAAGTTGCCCAAAGACTGCAGCAGCCAATTGGTGAACAGATTTGCACACTCTTTGCACAGAAGTAGGACAAGATGTGAGACAGCACATCATACCTTCCAGATCCTTTTTCTGCCATGCCACAGAGGCAGATCAGAATACATCTGAACAGTCTGAACCTGAGGGTTTTTTTCAGGCATCTAAGAGAGCTTTTCATTGATGAGGGTGTTGTGTCACATGAGGGTGAGCATGTGTGTGTGGCTGCCAGCAACTCGGAAAGGTTTTGCCTTGGGAGCCAGCAGAGATGACATCCCACACAGTACAAATGAGGTGCTTGCACCATTCCCCGATATGCTGACAAAAATTCACAGCAAAAAAAAGCTTTCCCTCCCTGCCTTCTGTGAGGCCATGGCTGCAGTGCGGGCTGAGCCCCCAGAGCAGTTTGGAGCTGAGGAGTGCCCCTGCCAGTCTGTCCTGCAGCTGCTCTGCAGGCTGTCTCCCGTGTCTGGCCCGAGGATGCCAGAACAGCTTCCAGGCATCTGCCAGACACAGAAATTTCTGCTCTTTGTCTGGAGAAATGTGCTGCATGGCCCAAAGGGCAAAAATCCCTTCGCTGGGATTCGTGTAGTATCAAGAAACACGAGAATTTGAGAATTACAGACAGGAACAAAGAACAGAGACATTAAGTTCCCAATTCCTGGTCTTTTTCTGTGCTATTACACCAGGAAGAAAACCCACTGTGACAAATGGACAGTTGAAATAAGAAATGTCATTACACCAGGCTGCTCTATTACAAAAACATGCCTGGGCAGGTGAAACAAAGACATGTGGCTTCTTTATCTTTGGTGTTAAATAGTCTAACTTTTACCTTCAAGGTAAAATATTTTGTAGCTTATACTTTGTGATGACTCAAGTCAGCTAGCTTTCTTCCTTCATTACAAATATGGATTTAAAATCAGAGAGTAAAACCATCTAGGACTAATTCATTCCCAGAGATTTTTTATCAGGAGCTGCAGTCTTCATTATCTGAATTTTCTTTTAGTTGCTGGAAGGTGTGCATTTCTCATAGAAACTACCACATGAAAATGTGAATAACATATAATAGGAAAGAGAGGAGAAAAAAAGGGCCTCTGTCTGCCCCTTCAAATGGAGTTTCATAGCTAAAAAAGGCAATACCCAGTGACAAGTGTCTGGTCTGCTCAGCTGCATCTGCAATATTGTCGTAGATTTTGAGCTTGTTTTTTTCCTTGCTTCAATATTTTATCCTTCTGCCATAAGCAGGTCCTTGAGTGACTTTTTGGTGCTGCCCAGGGTGGTGCTGTTATTTCAAGGCCCTCATCCCCACAGCACTGACAGTCTCATGAGTCCACTATGGGATGACACTTCACATCCTGAGCTCCACAAGGAACCAGGGAATGTGGGCAGTGCTGCCACTCACCCCATCACCCATGGCAAGCACAGGGCTGTCAGCGCTGCCCAGGACACGTGGGGTGAGAGCTGCACTGCCCTAGGCTCGGGCAGTGGGATGGGAGAGAATCCCAGCAGAGATGGATAACGCAGCGCCCTGCTCCGCTGCTCTGCTCTGGGCACTGGGCAAGAGCCAGCCAGTGGGACAAGGTTCAGGGTGGCTGTACAATAGCAGGAGGGGGCTCTAAATAACCCCTGTGTGCTCGAGGCACTGCCAGCCTGCACCACACTCTGCTGAACACTGGCATGAAAGGGACCCGACTGCAGAGCAGGGCAGGCTGAGCAATCCTGGGCAGCACAACTTCTGTCACCAGTATGTGGTGATGAAAGCACAGCTTGGCACAAGGGACCGAGTGGGAGCCTTGGGAAACTGAGCAGAATGGGGCCTTGGAGGTGAAATTGGGGTGTATCAGAGTGTGTCCTTGGTCACACAGTGGTGGATGAATGGCTCTTCAGGAAGGAGATGGGTGCGTGGTTATGGTTGAGACCTGAGGGTTTGTAATTGCAAATATTATGGGTATTTTTATTGCATTAATAAATGTATTAATATATCATTGATATAACATAAAATATATTAAGTAATTATATTACTATTGAGCTGGCAGGTGAGAGCTGTATGTAGAGATTAGTTCCTCCTCATCCTGCTATGCTATGCAAACCCATAGGAAAATTATTATCTCATTCACTTAATAATATATTGAATAATATCTCATAGTCTCAGCTAATTATACCAAGGTCAGGTGTGTATAAATTAGCTGCTGTCATACATAGCAACCTGGTCTGCAGAGAAACAAATGTCTGATTTAAATTTGATTAAAAATCTGATAAATCTGGCAGAGCTGCAGCCTGCAGCTTCACATTGCACCTGGAAGGGAGTGATGTTTCTTCTGTCCCCATAGGGAGCTGTGGGATTTAATAAATGTTAATAAGATATTTGGGAGCCACAAAGGCCGGGAACTGAAATGAGCATTGTGAATGGTGCAAAGCTGATAGACAGTTAAAGAAAATGGAAGAAAATGAATCAAAATCTCTGTGAGACAGCTCCAACCTGACCCAGAAAGTCAGTATCCTCCAAACTTCACATGCTCTCAGGCAATTCCACTGAAAACACGGAGTGCAAATGCCTCTATGCTTTGTGTTAATCCTCAAGGCAAAAGTAAGGTCGCTGCTGCAGAAGAAGTGGTAGCATTTTCATTTTAAAACAAGCCTAGGGCTTATTGAATCTTGCTCTAATTAGGAGGTCTCTTTTTTTCTGGTCTCTGTTCTCTCTGCTGCATGCTGCAAGGCTGGCTTGTTTCCTTGGCCTTGAAGTGGGGGGAAAGCTTTTGTTGGAGATTTTTGAACTTCAGAGATCTTTTGCTTCTGGCTTGTGTCTGACGGCTGTGCACAGCTCACAGGGAGCAGGGGGTGAGACGTGGCTGGGGGCTTTAGGAGCCTGGAGAAGATGTGTCCTGCTCCCCTTTGTGCTCCACTCAGACCGTGGCCCCTCATACTGCTCCTCACTTACCGAACACCAGGGGACTGGAGGTGAGGGGGTCCCTGGCTCCCTCTGATAACACTCTCATGGCTTCAAGACAGTCACTGAAGCTTTGTGATTCAGAGCATTATTCGGGTGAATCTGGGCTTTTGAGGCTTGAGATTTAAAAGCAGTATGTTTGATCCCTGTTAAAAACAGGAATTAAAGGCCAAAGGGAAGCAACTTTACCAGTCCCTGCAGGTTGTGGAGTGATCAGCTGTCACAGGGTAAGCCCTCTTCTGCTCTGGTAAGAGAGTCATCGCTCTGCCTGGGGCACTGGTGGGAAATGATGCTTTCACCACCCAAGTCTCAGGCTGGAGTGAACTGGATGGTTCTGGGATGTGGCCTGTGTTCACAGGCATTTGGGGGCATTTCTTCCCAGGACTATAGCTGACGTGGGGGTGGGTCCCTTGGCCAGGCAGAGCAGGAGCAGGCCTGGCTGCAGCTGGGCTGGAGGGCTCATGGTGTGCACCGTGACTGGTAAGCTGTGTGAATATTACACCCAGCCAAGTGTGCAGGGAGGGGTCTCATTTTTGTCTGGACTACTCCTTCCTCAACCCAGAATGAACTTTACAAAGTAGGAAGAGCTCCTTTTTTTGCTATCACACTGTCATCGTCTTCTCTGGATTTTTAATTTCCTCTACCCCTGTCCCATTAACACTAGATAAGTGTGTTAGGAAGATAAAAATCAGCTTACAATGTTATGGACAATTGACTGGGAGAAAAAAAACAGAGTGCTGAGCACAGCTGGCTCAAGCCTGCATATAACCTCTTAAAAATTATTTACTAGATACTCGATAAAGTTTGCCAGAATAGCCTGTTAAAATTGTAGAGGCAAGAGCCTCGGGGGAGATCTCCCTGCTGCACTCTGTGCCAGCCCAGCTGTGGCTGTTGGTAGCATTAGGAGTAAACACAGCTCCAATTGACACACAGTTGCTTTCTGTTTGCAGCAAATTTAAGTATGATATTTATAGGCGTATCTGATCTCTTTTGATCCATTCTATCCATTTGAAGAAGCTGTGCTTTGAAAAAACCCACCATGTTCCTCTCTTCAGTGGTGGAATTAGAGAAAAATGCCAAGACACCAACTTTCAAAATGCTTCTGATGCCTTTAATGTTTATTTTAGCCCTAGAAAGTATCTGAGGGCCTGATCCAGCAGCAGGCATGGTTAAGAAAAGCAGCAGCAGACCTCATTGCACGTGAGTTTATGGCTAACATGTCTGTGTGGTGCCAGGTTCGGAGGTTGTCACACATCCTCCCACCTAGAACACCGAGTCCCTGCTGGAGCCCATCTGATGTAAATGCATTTGTACCAAGCATGCTGGCCCTGCCATGCATATTCATGATGTGCTATCATGCTCTGAGCAGTGAGCACCATTACCAGCTCTGACTGACAAATGGATTTCTAATCTAATGTTGTGTATGTCACGCATGGATCACAGAACTTTGAAGACAAATTCGATCCTGGGAGCCAAGCTGCTCTTGTTACAGCCCAGCGTGGAACCAGAGGGGTACAGACCCTCCTTGGCTGGGTGGCACTCAGCAGCTGACAAACAGGAGACAAAGGTACCTCCCTGGCCCTGGAATTGCTGCTGATGTCTGGAAGAGGAAGCTGTGCTATGAGCAGGACAGACTGGTGCAAGAGAGGAGTCCAGAATACCTTGGCTGACCCTGGGACACTGCAGGCTCTGAGTTGGGCTGAAACAGAGCTCCTTGAGCACATGGAGCTCAGCATGCCAAGGCAGCAACCAAGGCTCTCCAGCCCCATCCAGACGGTGCCTTCACACCTATTCTGTGCAGCCACACCACATGCAACCCCCTTTGCCTGTTTTTTAAAGGAAAGATAGTCTTGAAGGCAAAGGTGTTCATAGAGGATTTGAACCGAGAAAAAACCAGGGCATGGCTTGGAGGCAGGCGGACCATTCTGCTGGCGCTGGATGATCAGAAATTTCTCAGTTCATGAGCCTTTCCTGTGCTGCACATATTTACACACCCAGAGTGCTATTTTGTGTTCAGTACTGAGGCTGAACAAGGCATAGCACAGCCGACACTGCTTGCTTTGTGCGCACAATAAACCATCAACAGATGGTGGGTTGCTCGTATCCTTTCCTCTCTGTAATTCCACAAGCCTGCCCAAGCAGCCACTAATAAGCACGACAAGTAACATGGAGGCTGAAGAACCCACATCATCCCTCCGTATTGATAGTGCAGCCTGAAAAGCTCTAATGAAATCATTGTTCTATCGATGCAATCAGACCATGGCACGTTGGTGCTGCCTGTGGAGTTTAAGCAGTTAAGAGCAATCAGTTAAGTGTTAATCTTGTGCAGCACAAGAGCATGCCTGTGTTCTGAGCTGAAGAGCAAGTGATGACAGAAGCCATATAAACAGCACCCATAAAGGCAGCAATAATAACCCGGTGCAGTTTTTTCAAGATTGTGGTATCCTCTGTAGCCCAGCTTCTTAATCCAAATGAAGTTCTATCACATGAAATCAATTGGAAAGCTCATGTCAACTCTGAACTCATTGTTATGCCTCATTAATCTGGTGTATTTATTTGAATTGGCTGGTGTGTTCCTAATATGTGTAATCTAGCATTAAAAAAAAATAAATCTGATTGCTTCACAGAGCTTTGAATGGCTCTAAGTGAAAACTTCTCTGTTGCTCATTTGTCTTTCTCATTGGAATGCAATGGATACCTCACAAATGAACAAATGACTGGAAAGGTGTTTAATTTATGAACCAAGATGTAGTTCTAAATAATGCCTAATTAAATTCATTCATGACCTGGCATGCAATGCCTAGCTTAGCCTGGGCATTGCAAACCATTAGTAAACACTTTAATTGTAATAATTGCCACTGGCAGTAATTATTTTCAGGAAGGCAGCTAATTTCAATCAGCGGAGGGAATCTGAAAGGTGAGGAGCCTGCGTCCTTGTCTTTCTGAAGTGCCAATAAAAGCAGCTGCACAGCAGTGTGGCAAATCCTGGGCAGTGCTTTGTAGGAGTGAGGGTGAGGCCTGGAGAAGCTGAGGACACATTCCCTGAGCCCACCTCCTGCAGCAACAGCCCCACAGCACATGGAGAGGGAAGGCACTGCCAGCCCAGAGGCTGTAGGACAAGCTGCTTTGGGAAGGGAAGGCACTGTCAGGGGGTGTACAGGCAGTATCCTCTCTGTTGCTGCCGCGGCTGAAGTGCAGGGGCTGCCTGTGCTGTCTCTGGTTCATTATCCAGGCTGGGAGCCAGCACCCTGCCACGCTGCCGAGGAGGATCTGCCAAACTCTGAGAGAGCTGTTTAGGCTGGCCTGAACCAGCTCCATGTTTGATTTCTGGAAGATGGAAAAATCTGGACCCCTGTCCAAAAACTGAGAACTGAGCATAGGATTGTTGTCAAACGCTGCAATTAGACACAGAGCTGTAGACAAGGAATAAAGTACACCATTATTTCTTTGTTAAATTAACTCTTCCACCAATACCCTGTGATGCTCACTGGGAAGATGTCACTTGTAATTATTTTCCCTGTGCACTCAGTGTGGCTCTGTCTTACTGGCACTTTAGCACTGAATTAATTACTATATTAATGGATGTCTATACTCCATTAGTAAATTAAGACCTGATGCTAATTCTCTTGGGGGGAAAGAGAAGGGTGTCTTTTTAGTACCAAATCATTCAGTTTGTTGCCAATGGACTCTAAATGTTCAAAGGCAGGAACAGAAGTACATCAAAGACAATTAAATTTGAAAAGCATAGGGGAAGTTGATCTCCTGGTCTCTGTTACGGACTGTACAGCAGCACATAAATTAGCTTTGAATTTATAATCAACCACATCACTAGCGTGTGGGTAGGATGAACCTCCACCACCAGGCATTTTTGTGAAATAGCACCTGACCATGCAGGTTTTGGAAGGGTACAGGTAGCCTGAAATTTTGTGGAGATATCCGTTTCAGTGCATGAGTTTGTTCCTGCCTGCTCTCCAAATCTGACAGATTGGATCAATCATCCTTGGACTCCAAAATAAATTTAGGAGAAGCCAGCAACACAAAGGCCAAAGAAACAAAGACAGGAGTAGCACAGCATTGTTACAATTGGCAGAAGTCTGCTTTGGACCCTGCCCGGGGTCCCTGAATCCTGAGTTTGCCTTTATGTGTCAGGAGTGCTGCTCTTGCTCTGCTGGGCTCTGAGGTCACCCCATGGCTGTGGCTGCAGGGCTCGTGCCCAGGTCAGTGTGGCTGCACCCTGCTCCATCCCCTCTCCCTGCCCTGGGAACGGGCAGCCCTGCCCAAGGCTGAGCTGCTTCCTGCTCAGGAGATCCAAAGCACATCTCCATGCTCAAGGCTACTCCTGCCAGAGTTCTGCTGCCTTTTCTGCACTAGGAATGCAAGCCACGCTTAACCGTTTTACCTTTAATAGTATACAAAAATGAAATTTGTCCCATAAGGGAGGAAGTCACAGTCCAAAAGCTGCTCATGTGGATTTTTCCTCTCTGCCAGCAAAAATATAACAGTTAATTAGGCTGGAAAACCCAAAGGAAAGTGAATTCTGATGGCCAATCATGAAGTGGCATAGAAAATATCTCCATGACAACAGAAATTTATAGCATTTCAATTTCAATATATCAAAGGATCAGGGTAATTTCACAGGCACTGTGCAGAAGATATACCCCTTTCTCCTTCTCTTGATAGTCCCTGGATTAAATGGGAGCCCTGTTAGTGTGGTCCCAGATGTGACAGTGAAGACAACATTACAAATCCTGAAAGTTCTGAATGCAAATGTACCACCAAGGTGAAAACTGACTCTGCTGTGTAGGACAAACATCTGGACCTTTTTTTTTGTGAGCTACTGCAGTATATCATAGTAATTTCTTCCCATATTTTGGTGCTAGGTACCTGTTTAACCAGCTTGGGGCTCAGCTCAGTGCATGTGGCACAGGGAGGTGCCAGTTCCCCCCCCCCCTCCCCCCCAAGAGCACAGTCTGTGGGGGTGCACATAGGGGAGTTACTTTAACAGTCTACTTCCTACAGAGGTTATCAGTGGTTGCCATCTTCTGATGTTACTGTTTTATACCCCACAATGAATTCCAGGGTGCAAAAGAGAAAATAAAGGAAAAGATGAGTTCAGAGATCATTGATATGTATCCCAAAGTCTGACCTACAGTTTCTGCTCATGAGGAATAGGAGTATTAGGCTTCCATCTTAAATATTGTATTCAGTGTGTTTTGTAAATGTATCCATGTACATGAATGTCTCTTATAGGAAATGTCTTGTAGTATTTAGTAGTGAATGAATCATTCAGACATCCATGGAGGTTTCATTGATTATTTCCCTAAAATTAATTTATTTGCATTTTAATTTAAGAATAAAACCTAAATATGATAGTATTGGCTGTTGGGAATATTTAACTTTTTTTTTTCTTTAAAATCCTAGCAGGAAATATATCACTTTTGATCAGATTTGATAGGATGCTCTAGCCCAGAAAAGACCATCTCATGACTTCACCTACAAAGAGCTCATCTCTGATTTTCACACACTTGAGCACATTTTGTGTGGCTCCTTCCAACCAGCCATGCCTTGGACTTGGCTTCTTGGGCAGAGCTGTCTGGGAGTGCTCAGGGAGAGATGTGTCTATAAATACATGAAAACGATAGGGTGAGGAATCACAGCCTTCTGGCTTGTTTTCTGTAATACAATATGGAAAGTGCTAATGGGGTCAGCCTTTTGTGATGAGTGATAACAATATTTTAAAGACAAATGTCAATAGGCAGCATGAAATTGCTAACAAAGTAGAAATTAGCTAATAAAATCCAATGGACCTAATTTAAACTTTGATAATATATCTAGCCTTGAGAGGCCTTTTCCACAGAGCCAGCAGGGTGGGACCCAGGGAGAGCAAACAGCTGATGCCTGCCCTGCAACAGCCTGGGTTCTAACTCTGCAGGACATCTGGGCTGGCGTTGTCCTCTGGCCATGATATCACCCTTTCAGTCTTCAGAAAAGCTTTGGAAATTCCATTACTGAAAAAATAAATAGTTCCCAAACAAGCCCTTGTGGAAAGGAAGTGAGAGCAAGGGCAGAAAGATGAGACAATGCATGGAGGGAAACTTGGTGAAAGCAGACAAAGGAATCTGAAATGCAGAACAAATAAATTAATTGGATAAATAGTAGGACAAAAAGAGGCAAACCAGAACAGAGACCCGTGTTCTGTAATAACTCTTTCAGAACTACTCAGATTAAAGGAGAAAGTAGAGATCAAATGAGCTAATTTAAGCAGATGCCAGGCTCAAAGGATAATGTGAACCTTAATTACTTACTCTTACTCTTCCTTCTCTTCTTAACTGAGTTTCCCAGACAGTATTTTTGAGTTTTGCCAGACAGGAACCCAGCTGCACATTTCAACCAAGGGCTTTGGCAAGGTCCTCTTCCTCAGCACGTTCTTCTTTCCCTTTTTCCTTAATTATTTTCCAGCCTGGCCTTCTACCTGCTCCCATACTGAAAATCACTCTAAGGGGTATTTATGAGCAGCCCAGGGAGTGGCTCAGATGCTGTAAGTTCCTGCTCCTCTGTCAGTCAGGATGCCCTTTGCTGGTCCCCTGTGTTCCTTCACCTTGTCCCATCCCCATGGCTGTGGACAAAGGTCCTGCCACTGGTTCTGCTGTTCCCCGTTTCTGGAAGCTTTCAGGAGCACTGCACAACATTTTCCCACTCAAGCTTGAGCTTTCACGTACTTCCTCAATGTGGACACTTGTGAACTTTGGGGTCATTTCACAGGGATTTGGATCCTCTGGGGCAGTTCTTTTCCTGCATGGTGAGTTCAACATTTGCAGCTGTGGGGCTGCCCACCAAGGACTGGGGGAGTTCAGTTCTGAGGAATGTCCATTGCCTGCATCAGAGTGAGCTTCTTTCTACTCCCTATGAATTTTCAAGAGGTTAATGATTCACTGTATCTCCACAAGAGTAAATGGGAAATGTATGTCAAGTGAGGTAGGAGAGAAAAATTGCATTTTTAAATAGGTTTGTGTTTTAAATGAATAATCAGTCCACTGATAAGATATGATGACTTGGGACCACAGAAAAGATTCAGGGAAAGGCACTGTTTTCCTTTTGTCTCACAAGTGACTCTCAGCTGAGAGAAATAACACTCCTTCTAGAACAGCAGCTATAGCAACAGGAGGATTTGACTGGGTAGAGGTCAGAGAGTATAAGCTGTTTTTCACTGCTGATTTTAACATGCCATCCTCACAATTGGCTATTACTTGAGGTGTTAGGAGCCCTTTGTTGCTATTATATTTCATCTGGTGCTACAGCATACTGAATAATTAAAGCTGTCAGCACAAAAATGAAGTATCTATACACCTTTGAGAACAACTCCAAAATAATTTGATGTCCCAGTTATCACAAGAAAATTATAAACAAAAGAAGCTATCCACAGGGCAGGGAAAAAATATGCTTTGTGAGCTTCTCTGTGCATTTTCCACATGATATTGCTTAGGACGTTGTCACCAGTGGCAGTCCCATGAAATTCCCTGGTAACTGAAGGTGTGTGGTTTGTGTGTGCTGGGGGTAAAATTCATGCACCTCCCATCGGAGTAGGAGAGCACAAAGCAGGGACTTGAAGATGAGGCAAAGGGGTGTTCCTGTACCCAGCCACAGTGCTCATGACCCCACTGGCTTTTGGGAGGGAAAAGATACGTGACACATTTCCATCTTCATGTCCCAGGCTATGGCCTGGTCTGCTGTGGTGCTTTCTGGGTGTTGTCAGATCCGTCAGTTCAGAGCCACCTGTGTCCCACCAGGATGCAGGCAGAAGCTGAATGCTCCTCTGTTCCTCCCCACTGGGCACACCTGTGAGCTCTCTAAGGTCCCCTTCTGTTCCACTGTGTGTATAGCTGTCACGGTGTTTTCAAGGGGAGGGACAACACTGGGCAATACGCAACTTGTTTTGCAGCCACAAAAACAATTAGTGTTTAAAGGACATTGGCACAGACAGGAGATTCAGGAGGAACAGAAGCAGCATTTCCCTGGGGATGGGTGGTCTGTGGGGTGTTCATACATCACGGCCTGTGTTTGCCCTGAGTGTGCTTCCCCCCGTTGTGGGGCTGTGGTGACAGAGGGCACTGCCAGTCCTGGCTTTCTTCTGCCTGGAGGGATACACACAGCTATCAAGGTTTTACTGTAACAGAGTCATGTCAGAAAAACACTACCTCTCTGAAATTCCTTACTGACATTAACAAACCCAGTTATTCCAGGCACTCAAAATCTCAGTGCACAGGTGAGTACAACAGGCTCCAGCTGCTCATATCGTAGGACTTCATCAGAAATCTGTGAAAAATGTGCAGCTAAATAGAGGAAAATCCAGTAACAGTGGTCTCTGCATAACATTCTGGGGCTGGCAGAGTTTTCATAAGGTTGTAAGGACTGGCTTAGCTTTGCCATTACCTCCCACAGAAGTGCTGTGCTGCTTCATTTTTCATTACACCTGTCTTTTTAGGTCCTCTGCATCATAAAGGAAATGGGTGCCTCGTGTGGTTCTGTTCAAAAATATCCATGTAGCTCATGCTGAAGTTAAAGATAAACCCTTATCTTCCCTGGGTTTCTTGCAGGAAGTTCCACAAATCCTGATGCCATTAAACACAGGCAGACTTGGGTCTCGGTGGAGCCACTCACATATTCAATCACACAGGTTTGTCCAGAGGCATTTATCTGCTCAATGGCACAGAAACCTGGGTAATACCTGTTTTCAGTTAGCTGTACTAACTGGGCACAGGGCTCAGCAGGAGAGCTGCTGTTTGCATCCACCAGTGCCCATGGATGTCACTCATCTGTGCCTCTGCCCTGGGTCAGCTCCGGGGGCAACCCAGCCCCCAGAGCCCCTCACTCACTCTCCACCGTGGGCTGGGGGCGATCAAAAGGGTGAAAGGGAGAGAACTCCTGGGCTGAGATAAAGACAGCTGAATAGGTAAAGCGCTCAGAGCCATTAGGGGAGCCCTGTGCTGAAGAAGGGCAAGAATATTTTGTCTCTAAGGCCAATGGAAAGAGTAACTTCCCCAGAAGCCAGAGCTGCTGTAGGTTGTCCTTTTGCTGGAAACTTGGTTGAGCTCAGGAAGTTATCACATACCCAGGGGTTGGGGTGGCTTTAGAAACAAGCCTGTTTGTGTTTGTGCACCACATGGAACGGTTTAATAGTTGGGTTTTCCATGAAGCTCCAGTGTCTGCTTTTAATAAAATGGCTTGCAAGCAGTCAGATTTGCTCTTGCATAGGGGAATAAATGACTCATGCCTTTTAAGGGTCCCATTCCTTCAGGGCAGACATAACAAGCTGCTTTGCCCCCTGTTTTTCTTAGGGCCTTATTTCATTCTCTCTATATACCCATATATTTATATTCTGCACTATATACAAAGTGTGGAATAAAGTGTTTATGTGCATGTGTATGTGTCTGGAGTCTGAAGACAAGGAAATACATCTATATATAAATACACGGAGTTCTAGGTATAAATATAAATGCAGAGCTCATCTCTTGGTAGGGGGATTCAGCTGTCAGGAGGCCATTGCCCTTGGTGTCAGTGTGTCCTGTGGAGGACGAAGCACAGCAGCACACAGGGCCTGCCTGAAGCTCCTGTGGGCACACAGCCCTGGCATGGACCCCCAGGGTTTGCTGCTTTTTGCTGGGAGAAGCTCCTGGGGCTGCAGGAGCTGAGCCATGGGGATGGGCTTTAAATCCCACCTCCTGTTCCCACTGCTGCCTTGCATTAATTTATGTTTAGCTTGTGACTTCTGACCTTTTCTTCTTTCCTGCCAACTTTTAACGTTGATAGTGCTTGCTTGGCTTACCAAGCCCTTAGAGCAAAGCCTACCTCCCTCTAAACAGATGTAAAGCTCTGCATGTGAATGTTTGGTGCATTTAGGTTATGCCTCATCCCTGGCACCGGCCTGGCTGTCCTCAGCATGGCCCCTGCCCACTTAGCACACCCATCCCTGCCGTGCAATGGGACTGGCAGTGCTTCTCCTCTTCTTCCCCTGGGCACTTTTCCCCATCCTGGAAATCAATACACACTGCTAAGAATTGCTAACTAAACCTCTAGGTCTTGACAAAGGACATAATGGGCTTCTTTCTCCCTGCTTACATGCTTTGTTCAATGCAAGTCCCCTGTCCCTCTCTTGCCATTCGGGGGGTTTCTATCTGTTGATGATTATTAAGTTGTGTTCATTTTGCATTGCTGCATCCTTGGAAGTGATGCCACTTGGACAGCAGATGGACAGAACATTTTGTGAAGAAAATTAATCCTCCTGTGGTGGGAGTTCCCCAAAATGACAGAAAATTAAGGCAATAAATTAAGTGCATAAGTATTTGGATCAAAGTCTAAACCTTCAGGGCATGGAGGAAGGGCACGTATTGTTAAATCTACCGTTATTTATTGCTTTATCAGACAGGGCCCTTATTGCATTGTAAAGGATATATACTTTCCCCCTCGTGAGGAGGAGAGAACTGTACAGCACCAATAAATCAGGTTATAAATTGCTGAGGTATAGAATGTATCATTTGAATGCTTCTGTAGTTGAGGTCCAGGCTCTCATGGCTGAGGTGCACATTTGGTTACACTCTTGCCCCTCTCCCTTTATTTGCAATTACCTAGAAGAAAATAAGAGACTTAAAACATTACAGATGGTGTTGTTTAAGGAAGTAGGGATCAGCTTTTTGGTTTTAAATATGGATTATTTTGGAAAAGCAATGGACAGTGCATTGTTGATCAAATGTTGAAGCTGTCTTAGCTTTGGGAATGTCCCAAGCCAAGCAGTCTGATACTGAGTGAGCAAGCCTGCTGCAGCTGCAGTATTTGGGAACAAATGAGGGCCAAATTAATTCCTGCTGTCTCTGATGCGAGCAATGCAAAGGGGAAAACAATCAGCAATTTTTGCTGCCAGCTATTTCTCCTCCAGAAATACAGAGGAAGCCCCAGCAGTGGGCACCTCACACCCCAGTGGGGCTTTTCCCCCTCCAAAATCATGTAGGCTGGTCAAAAAGGCAGGATCTGCCTTCTGTGAGCTGACACACTGTGAGAAGTCCAGTTTTATGTTCTGTGCACTGAGGGATGTATTTCCATCTGTATTTCCATCTAGATCTCTTTAGGATCTAGATCAGACCTATCTTTCAGTTTAATGGCTAAATGGAGAGAAAATAAACAGCCAACAGTTCCCATTTGGGATCAAACAGTATTTTTATTTTTTGGGTCAGATTTAAATGAAAATGATGCTTGGCTTTTTGGTTTTTTTTTTTTTTTTTTTTTTTTTTTTTTTTTTTTCTGTTGTTGTCTTTTATCCTTCCTTAAAACAGACATTAAACTCGATTCCACAGGAATTTATAGCCCAGCAGCAAGGTTAAAAGACAAGATATTGTGTGTTTTACCTGAAGAAAAAAAATTCCTGCAGCGCTGTTGTGGCTAAGAAGTAGAGATGTGCTGGAGCTGAGCTGCACTGACCACCAGCCCTGGGCCTCTGTCCATCCCTCAGTGCTCGTGGCTCAGGTCTGGGAGTGACCAGGACTGACCCCAGCAAGAGGCCACTCCTTGCCATGGGGAAAGCAGATTCAGCTGTTTTGTGTTCATAGTTTACAGGAAGAAAGGCTAATTTCCCCCAAAAATACAGCAGGGAAAAGCCCCAGCTCTTGGTGGCTCTGTGTGGGACACGGGGCTGGGTGCTGCCAGGTGTGCAGGTGAACAGGACTGGAGAAAACAGAGCCATGGAGCTTGCTGGGCTTTGGGACTGTTTTCAAACAAGGAATCTTTAAATGTTGGTTAAATAAAATGGTGCTAAACCAAGTCCTGTTTCTCTGGATGGGAAATGGGAAATCCTTGAGGTTCATGGAGGAATGTAACTTGTCAGTATTTCTTTATATATTTCTTCCATTCTTTTTATTCAGGATTGAAAGAATTAATATAAATTAGACTAATTTTTTGATCTGTCCTCAATTTTTTTTTTGTTATAAGAGAAATATTAAGCATATGAATTCAGTGATGTTTTGCTTCAAATATGCCTACCTACAAAAATATACTGAGGATAAAAGAGTCCAGCAGAGTTAGATGTAGTGAGATTTGATCTAAAGGTCTAAAACATCCACAGTTACCAGCTCAAGAAAAAATGTCCTCTTTTCCTGCTCTGTGCAGCCTCCCAGAGAGTTTCTGGGAGCTTTAGGGGCTCTGCTGGTCTTGGGGGCTATTTCTCAGCCCCTGAGATGGTGCAGGTGTTACACAGTGGAAATAACAGATTTTAACTATCTGAAGGAATCTAGGACCGATTTATTTCATCTAAAAGAATTCTGAGGTGTGCAAAGAGCAGAGCTGAGCCCTTGGACAGCACAGAGCTCCAAGGGGAGCATTGCTTCTCCATCTCTTGTGTGCCCCTGGCCCTGCAGGCACCCAACCCTGGGGAAAAAAATTTAGAAAATGCCATTCTTCTTTAGGGTACTTTATTTTGATCGTGCCCTTAAATTGAAGGATTTTGAATCAAAGCTATTTCCACAGAAACCAAGAGTACAGGGTGTTTATTTGTCTCTTTGTCACTAATAAAACCAAATTGCCTGCTAAAAATAGTCCTTGTGCCTTATGCAAACAGGCAGGGGATGTTGCAGCTGGCAGGGAATGAGACTGGAAAATGAGAGATCCCAAAATCACTTCTCTGTCTGCCACAAGGTTTGGGGAAGGTCTCAGGTCTCTGCTTTGCCACATGAAGCTTTGAACACAGAGCATCCTCCTGCCAGGAGTGTTTGCTGCTGCCTGGGATGTACCAGCCCTGTGGTCATTCCAAACAACCAGGCTGGGAACAACCAGTGTTTTCATGGAAAAACCTCAAATAGGGCTTGGGGTCCCAGGACAGCAATTTCCTGAGGAGCTGATCAATTGAATATAACAATTCCTGTGAAAACAAGACATTTATCTCTCAGTAGATGTGATTTTTTTATACCAGACTCTCCTGTCAGACTCAGCACAATATATAGAGGAGTGCTGGGGCCTCTTCTCCTTGTGCAAAGAGATGAAGAGAGGAGCCACAGAGCTCCTTCCCTTGGCAGCTGCACCCTGCCAAACAACAGCCCCGGTATCTGCAGTGGGAGAAAAAAACAAAATCACTCCATGTGCTGGAGACACCTAATGGGCTATTCAATATTTGTGTAACAGGCTGTGACCAGGAGAAGCAGCAGGGTTGTCCCATCTCTGCCAGGAGATGAGGATGGATGGAGTCCCGTGGCAGTGGGAGCTGCAGCTCAGGCAGTGCCAGCCCCAGGGAGGCAGCAAGGGCACCTCTGCCGTGAACCTGGCAGGCCTTGGGTCCAAGTTTTAGGTAAAGCTCCTGGTGGGTCAAATGAGGAATGAGGCTCAAAGTGCAAGAGCAGCAGAAAGGATGGGACAAACCTGGAGAAAGAGCATGGCTCGAACCCACACATCATCTTTCAGCTTCTCCCAAATCACTTTTCTAATGTTTATTTATGCCCAGCTAAAGCAGGCCCCTGTGGGGACAGATGGGAATAGGCAGTGCTGGAGCACACGGAATACATGAGGGAGCCCCTGCAGAGGCTTGCACTTGCAAAATGTTTTAAACTGTGTACTTGTCAGCATATAAATGCAACACTGAAAATAATTAGGAATAAAACAGCAGCAGCAAGCTGTGGACATGACCGACAATTGGCTGGAACCTTTCAGCTTTATCCGCTGAGCTGTAGCTGTGATTGTACCCATGTCACAGAGACCTTCTGAGGGTTTTTCTCACGTGACACAGGCATCACCCAAAGGCTGTCAGCGTTTCAGAGACACTTTTCCCTTTCCCCATGTGTGTGTGTGTGTGTGTGTGTGTGTGTGTGTGTGTGTGTGTGTTCCCAGCACGGTCCAACTCTGTCCCCACTGCAGGCAGGAAAGCCCTGAGGCAGCACACGGGCATGTGCTAATATTTATCACTTTGGTGGTATTGATTACTCCCTCAGGGACTTACAAATAATTCAGTCTGAATAACAGCATCCAGAGAGTGCAGCTGAAGTGACTGGTGATGCATCAGACCTGAGGGAGAAGAAAAGAGCCTTCCCTGGAAATTTTCATGTATGGACATGAAAATTTTCTGCTGTGTGGGTGGACATATTTCACCACCTTTGCCACGCAGTGATGGATGGGTGACAAAACACATCCAAAAGACAGAATAAGAAAGTTACAGCCTAAGAGAGCTTTCCATAAGGTTTATCTTAATATGAAGCCAAGCTCAGTGCAGGATGGGGTCCCCATCCCAGTGCCTGGCTTTAGGAGCACAGCTTGGAGTCCCCAGCCAGCAAAGCCTTCTTTCCCCTGTGACACATTCTGATGCTGCAGCTGATTTCCCAGCTAGGTTTGGAGATGACAGTGCAGTCACTCAGCTGTGCTTTCTCAGAGGACTTTAAAAGTCAGATAGCAAGCAAAACTCCCAAGCTCCTGATGACACCTGTCTCAGGAGGGAGTTTTCTCACAGAGTATTGACTGGTGTTCTGCTAAAAGGCATATATTAAACCCCAGGTCTCCAGGTAACTCTAGCCCCAACTTTCCTGAAATCCAGAAGAAAAGGGGATTCCTTGGAATTACTGAATGCTGAAATATTCTGTGGGGTTAAAGTAAGTGAAAAGGTTTGTCCTAACATGATCAGAAATGACACAGAGAGAATTTCATGTCATTCAAAGTCATTCAGCTTAACAGCACCTGCACAAGAGAGGGTCTGAACCTTCATTCATCAAAGGTTGAGTTCATACACCCTCTATCACCTTTTCCCACTGAGCTCCCAGAGAGAAAATACCTAGAACTAGAGATAACCAAACCAAAACCAAAAATACCCCAGACTTACAGACCATGTTCTCCCTCTAGCAGGCTCTTGAGGTGATTTTATTACCCTTTACGGAACTGTGTCTCATACTTCCCCCATCCCTCCTCATTTAATAAATACTCTAGAAGACCTTCAAGGGTTGATCCCAAGCCCTTCATAGCCCTGTACATGAACAGGAACTTTCACGGCACTGTCAGAAAAAATTCCTTTAAATGTCCCCCAGTGTAACTCATCTGAATTAGTCCTGCTGCTGGTTGTGGGAGGAGAACCACTTGCAAAGCAGGGAATGAATCACTCGAAAATGAATATTAAGTTTGTTTGGAAATGAAACCAAAAGAACTGAGTCAACACAGGCTCTCCTCCCTGTGGGAGACAGAGCTGCTTTGGAAGGCAGCAGAAATGCCCTTCTCCCACCCAGCAAACTGTAATGAAATATGAATATGAAAAGGGGCCAGACTCAGCTCTTCTTTTCACAACAATTTGAGTTATTTAAATGTATTTTTAAAATGTAACTAATGATTTTGTTGTTCATTCAGCTCAATCCATCTAAAATAATAAAAGAATTAGAGGGAGAAAAGGAAGTTAAAGGTGGTCAGAAATCCAGCCAAAACATTAGACAAATAATGAAAGCCAGCCTGCCTGTGTGTGAGCAGCAGTATTTGGGGTTAATGACACATTTTGTCCAGACTGGAGCAAAGAAAAGGAAATTCTCAAGACTTAAAAATATTGCTGTAATGTGAACCGCAGTTCTCAGCCAGCTCTTGTTCTGCAGTTATTTATTTGCCATGACTAATTTGCAGTTTCAAGTGTGGTCATTGCCTCACATGTGGCGGTGCCTGGGCTCCCTGGGCACTGGAGGCACTTGGAGCTCAGCAGAGGAACTCTGCCTGCTCCCATGGGCAGTGCCAACCCTGCTCTGCAGCCCAAAACCATCAGCCTGAGTTTCTAAAATGCATTTCGCTGGTGTGCAGGGATGCTCACGCACCAGCATTAAAGTGTGGATGCAGACTCAGATTGCCTTCTCACTATTTCTCATCCTGCCCTGTTTTCTGGGGTTTTTTTCAAATTAATCAGCCCAGGGGTGAGAAGAAGCCAAGTGTCTTGACAGCAGAGAGGTAATTTAGGAAGGGCAGGTGGGCTGCAAAGCTCCCAGCAGTGGGGCCAGTGTTTGGCTCAGCTCTGCTGCTGACCCTGGTTTTAGGGTGTAAATACGTTGTTAAGTTTGTTCAGCCAACCATCACTTCCCATTTTCCATGCCCAGAGAGCAGGATGAGGCAGGCAGCACTGCAAACACAGGTAGTTTAAGGGTTCTCCCCACCCTAAATCTTCTCTGTGGGGTGAAGAGAGTATGTCCTGATGCCCCTTTCCCAGCACAGACAGTCTCTACACCTGCCTTTAATTAAGATGAGAAAGGGGTCTTGGGGGATTTCTGGGTTCATTTCTGGCAGCACCACTTTCAAATTCATTTAGTTCTGTGTGGTTCACATTGGGCATGAGCTGAGATGCACCAGGCAGAGAGTTGGGCTAAAAATAAACCTGCAGTGTCGCTGCTGTGTTAGTCTCCTGTTGGTATTTCTTGGTTTGTTCTATGAAATCTTCAAGGCCAGTCAAGTGTGGGGAAAAAAACAAAAATGAGAGAATTCTTGCTTTTTTGAGGTTGGATTAAGAGTGAGCTGGTGCAAATAATGTCATTTCACTGAGTGGATTCAGAGCATTACACTTGTTGTGGTGCTGGTTCACTGTCATACCGATGCACTCTAAACGAGAACTATACAGCTTGTGCTAATTCTTAATACATTATTATATTGACACCAATTTAACTGACACTAATTAATTAAAGGAATGGACAAAATAAATCAGCACTTACCTATCCATGTGAGCGAAAGGGGCTGTGCTGCAGCTTGGAGTCAGCAAGTAGTTCAAGAGCTGGCTCCTCAGAGAGACCTGGGGCATGGGAGATGTTGATGCAGCAAACTGACTGGATCTATGGAGAGAAGGACTAAATCTTACAAAAAGCTCCTAAACAGGGAATTCTGGAAAGATATGCATGCTTTTAAATGCATTATGACGTTGCATCAATGGCCTGGGGGTGTAAGGTCTCTGCAAGTGAGCAAGTCACAGCTGCATCCACACTCTGTGATGGGCCAGAGTGTCCCTGTGTCCCCCCCCCAGGGACACCTGCCTCCCCCATGGCTTGGCTGCTCCTGCTGTGGCAGTAGCTTCCTGCTACAGGCTTCCCCAGCTTCCTTCTGGGAAGTAGCTCACAGCACTTCTTCTTTTTTCCCTTGAGACAGAAAGTAATTTCTTCCTCTGAAGGCCAGGGTAGGAGCCATCCTCTGTTAATGAATGCAAACCATCAGTGAGCAGTAATGGAAAATCGGGGATGATGTGGCAGGCAGTGGCTTGCTTTCAAGGAGCCAGAAAAGCCCTTTTAAATTTAAATTTAGCAAAGAATTTAGAGCACATATAGGCAGACTCTGTTAGAAAGTGAAATATTTGATCTTGGCTATTAATCTGTTATAAGAATACTTTCATTTCCTTGCCATGTGTATCCAGTGATAGACTTTCATAAATGAGACCACATTAAAATGTTCTTTATGTTTCTAGTCAAACCTCTTTTATTATTATGCAAGTTCCAGTTAGGAAAAAAAAACCAAAACCAAACTAAAAACAATTACAGAAGCAGACTAAGAAGAGCACATTATTTTAACTAATTTCTACAAGTGAAATACTGTTCCTACTTGAAGGCTGTACATTGTGCACTACTAAACACCTTGGGAAGAGGTTGCTCCATTGCCGCCATGCTACCAGATTTATGGCCATAATTTATGGGCAGATTCATGAGATAACTTATGGGCAGTGGAAATACAAATAGAGTCTAAACCAGCTCATGTGGTGTGGGGTACACACAGATACACATATATATTTTTGTATGGAGCATATTAATATCAAAGTATTCTATTCATATTGAAGTATTACATTTGGCCTCTGTCTTACTGAAACCAAATATATTTTAAGGATGGGCCATAACTAATGTGAGCTGTCACTCCTGACACTCTGCACAACGGGCAGGCAAGTGTTTTAGGAAGTTTCCATGTGGCCAGGAAGGCTGGGGGTTTCTGCTGCCCTGGTGCTACCTGTGGACACGTGCATGGTCCACAGGTATTGTGTCAGCCCAGCTGGGTCAGTGGCTGAGGGCTCTGCAGAGCTGCACTGCCTGCTCTGCTGGAGGCATTAATTCAGAGAAGAGACCACTGCCAGCCTGGAACCAGCACAGAGCATCATGATGGATGTTTCAGGGTGAGAAGGAAAAAGTGCTTTACATCGTATAACTCACTTTGGCTGATTAGGCACAAATGTCTGTTTTAAACCTTCAAATCTCAGCACCCAAATCGTGTCATAATCCTTCTGCTTTTTGAACATCTTTTCACTGCCATTCAAGCAGCCTGACAGAGACCCAGCAGGGGCCACAGCATCTGCTGTCATGCTGCTGGAGCAGAAACCTTTGCTTCTAGATTCACCAATGCCGTGGATTAAAATGCTTCCCCAGGATGGGGCAGCCATGGTGCACAGTGAATGTGCACGTTGACATCATGCCTTAGCTGAAAGGTCCAGTCTGGTCTCTTCCAGAAGAGAATGCAGCTCAAAGCTTGAATTTGCAAATTTTGGATCATGTCAATACTATTAATAAATTAACCTAAAACTCCTTACCCATGAATTTAGGATCCTGGAATGACTCTGCTTTGCTTGCAAGCTGGCCAGAACAAACTGGAACTTGGCAGTTTACTCCAGGACAGGCAATGTTGCAGCCTTGTCCCCCCGAGTCCCTGCTCCAGCCCTTCCCCACCCAGGTGGGGTCACAGCTGGTGCCTCGGCTGTGCCCTAGCTCAGAGCCTGCAGGGAGCAACCCATGCCAAAAGGCTGATTTGGCACCAGAATCGCCACGATCATCTTTCATGGGAGAGTGAAAAATTGCCAGATCTGTGTCTGGTTTTAACTTTAGTACAACCTCACGTATCTCCTGGTTTTAAATCATTCATAGACAGCAAAGATTCACAGCTGTTTGCATTTGTGAAGCCTCAGGTTACTAAGAGCTTCTGAATTTTAGAAAATAGGTTACAGATTCTTTAGCAATGGATGAGGAAGTGCCAAATTTCAAAATCCCCATTGTCAGGGCAATTAACTACCTCGTTCCTGTTGCACTTGGTTTACCGTGCAGCTATTCGCAAACTGCTCAGCCCTAGATCTTGCATCATTGTGTGAATTACCCGTGTTCTGGAGTATAAAGAATAATTACAAACACCTTGGGCATGGACGTAGTGATGGTGTTTCCAGCAGACAAGAGAGGCACAGCCTTTCCTGCCAGTGTGACAGTGTCTCAGACCATCCTCTCCATGGTGAACCAGGATTCCTCTGCCTTACAGAGCAGATTCTCACTGAAATCTGCAAAGCAAACAAATTACTTGAGCACCTGGTAGCCTGATTTCCACCCCCCTCCCCTCCCCTTTTCTTTAAAGTAGTGGCCAATGACGCATTTGGAGATAATTAAAATAAAGGTTGAGGGGTTTGGGGTTTTTTTTGTTTTAATATGTCATGACTATTAGCAGCTGGATTAGGAATAAGCCAGCACAAAAGCAGCATACTTCTTATACTAGCTATAAATAAAGCCAGGCTTCAAATTTGAAAGCAGGTGTTTTTTTTTTTTTTCCCTTTTTCCTCTCCACAGAAAATCTTTTCTTTGTGCAAAGATTAAAATATTAGTGCTGTGTTCCCTTCTCTGTTTAAACAGACCTCATTGCATCTAAGTGCCAAAAAAAGTGGAATTCCTGAACAGCAGGTGAAAAGAAAACACAAGATCAAACACAGTTCTGACTGCTAAGAGAACCTGCAGCACGGCTTGGGGGTGCATGAAAAGTCATGCAGCTCCTGGTGCTGTCAAAGGCTTCTGGAAGGTCATCAAGGAGTTTTTTTCAACATCCCACATCAAAAAGCCGCGTAGGGAGACAAACCTCCAGTACATCGTGAGGATGGTGCTAAAGATACCAACCATCCACTTTTAGGAGAATTTAACTTTTCCCCCATCACATCTACGGAAGCAGCTGCCAGAAATCAGTGCACTGTGTGGAGACCAGCGTATGGAAATAAATGTAAGTGCTCACACTGGGTGAACATTAGGCAATGGCCGGTTTGGGTCCATAACCCAGCAGGGAACTATGGAAGAAATGTGTCTTTCTGAGCTCATCCTTGCACTTAAGGTGAAGGACACATATTTTGCTGCTCTTGGAACCAGCCAGCCCTTGCATTAATTCATATTTCTGCACCCAGCTGGATATCTGTAAGCCTATGACAGAGTCCTTCCTCTTGGGCTGAGGTGCTCTTTGGAGACACAGGGAAGAAACTGCTCCACCACTTCTCATGGTTAATGGCCTTCAGAAAACAGGATTCAGTTGAGTTCCCTGTCGATCCCTTCTGACCCTTTGCCTACCATTCCTTGCAATCGCTGGAAAAGGCAGGGAGGCTCTGGCCCAAAAGCTGACATCTGGGTTTGAAACAAGAATTTGGACATTTCTCTGGGTCCCACTGTGCTGGCAGTGCTGGGAGCCCTGCAAAGTTCATCCACCTTCCAGCCCTGCACTGTGGGCAGCACCCAGGTGGGGCTGCAGCACTGCCTGGGAGCAAGCTCTGAACCATGACTGATTCCCAAAAGGCATTAATGAATGCTTCCTCCAGAGTTGCTACAGCTGAGAAATGATTGACCAGGCAGCAGCTCTGGGATCACAGCTTGGAAGTGCTCAGGCCCATTTTTCCTCCTAAAAATCAGAAAGCAGCAAAGTTCTTTCAAATGAGACACAATTCAGTGGGGTTGAAAATAATACAAAGTGCACATGCTCCTAAAGACAGCCTTTTTAAAATTTATTTTAAAACTCTGCATCTGAAAACACCATATGACAGAAAGCACTATTTACACTGCAGTGTTTTTGGTATAATACAGTATTTCATACATCCATTTATTTTTCTGCAAAAAAATTTGCTTTGTCGGACAAACAACCAACTCCCATTGACAAAGAATACAGCTAAGGCACATTGTTTCTGCTAAATGAAAGACAAAAGGGTGCAAAAACGGGTAGTGCAATAATTGCTGAATATCACATTCTACTACAAGAAAAGCATTCTGACTTTGAACTTTGATTACTGGTCAATTTAAGACATTTCAGTATCTCATAAAATACTCCTTTAAATAAATAGCAAAATATCTACATCTTTCAGTGTGTTTCATTTGAATTTCCAATTTTTTTAAACTTTCCTGTATATACATGTTTTTTTTTTCTTATTCAATAGATTACAAAATATTTCTGTACAATTTTATGCATATTATGATCTATAACAAAATAGTTATTTCTTAAAACTATATCACCACCAGTCTTTGAAAATGACGGAATAGGAATAACTTATTATGGACTACGTTAGGCAATACAAAAATCCAATCAAACCAAAACAGAACCAAAAGGACAAAGTCAGAAAAATAATTTCATTATTAGTTAATTTAGTTTCACAAATCTTGTTTTATATGTAAACCCCTTTTCATTTGCCTTTGGGTTGTATCCACATCTGAATACCAGCATAGGGCAGGATCTGGGATTCCTAAAAGCACCGTAGCCTGCCGGGAATATTGGTGCTACTCAGGGAAACGCGACAGTTCTCATGGAGGAAAAGCATTAAAGAAAACCAACGTATACAAGCCTCAGCAGAAGTCACTGGTTTCTGCTGACTTTGACAACCTTTGAATGAAGCTCCAAAAGGCAGATTTTCAGAAATGAATTTATGACTTAGACAACACAACCTAAATGTACTGTTAGATTTCCAAACAACACCCAAAACCTGGCCCTATGTGGTGACGTTCTTCAGATTTTAAGACCATACCATTAAGAAGATATTTCTTCTCCCAGCTACCAGTACAAATCTGGGTAAAATGCTACTACGCCATGTTAAAATGAGTGAAATTACTCTACAATTTGTCTTGTGCATCTGAGAGCAGTCTGTCCTGTTTTAGTCTGAAGATAAATTAAAAGTTACGAAGTTTGTACTTTGTATGTAATTAAACCAAGTTCCTTATCTACAGTGACTTGCAAGAGACAGAGCTCATAATTTCCTAAGGTTTATATGAATGTCTGAGACTTCCTTTTGCCCGAAGGGAAGGTCATTTTCTTTCCTTAAAGACTGCATTTGTAAGCAATTTCTATTGTATTTGTGAAGTGTAAGCTGACAGCAACACAACTGAGCTGTAATAGAAATCTCAAGGTGCCTTTTATTCATTCCACAACAGAGAAAGTGAGCAAGACACGGACAACACCAAAGTTCCTAACACAGTTTAAGGCCACATTTAGAAAAGATGGAAGTAAGGCTTTCTTTAAGGGGCAACACACTGGATGCCACAATGGGAGCACACACCGAGCGATCCAAAGCTGATGGGATTCATCCACAGAAAAGCTGAAACAACACCCTAGTTTTGGCCAGCAGGTCTGTGCCTTTTTTTGGATATAAGCAGGAAAATAAAATGAAATGCTATAGATATCCTCCTCTGGAATATTCCCAGCAAACTGAAGGTGCTCCCCTAGCAGGAGTGCTATTGTCTCAGTCAAGTGTGTTAATTACAACAGAACCAAAGACAAGCCGAGTCATTACAATATACAAATGCAGCGCCATGAACCGCGCCTAGAATTGTCACTCTGGTATCAGAGACACCTGTACAGTATCTTGCTGTTTATTTGGCAAGGTTACAAGTAATACTTCTAGGTTTTAACAAAGTATAAAGAGAATTTGCATAGATTGTACATTCAGTTCAAGGAGATTTCTGGTACCTTTTTTTTTTTGTTGTTGTTCTCAGGTAAACGTGTTTGCAGACACAGTGAGGTAGCAGCTGTGGTAGCACCCATGAGCAAAAGAAGATAACCAAGGCAGAAGCAAAGAGCAGAGTGATCAACACACTACTGTTAGTAAGAAGGAACAGAATCAACATGGTACCTGCAGTGTCACATCATGAGGGTAACTGCTCCCAAAGCCACACGAAACTGAGACACCCTAATGCTGCCATGGTCCTGGGTGACACAGGCTGTGAGGCCTTGTAGCCTCAATTTTAAACGCTCTCAGCCTGATTATTCTTTCCCTTACTGTGATGATGGTGGTCAAGATTTTGAAGGTCAATCTCTTCTACAATACACCTTTGAAGGGAATTACAAATCAGAGTGTTTGCTTGCCTTTGAAGATTCTGCAGGAAAATGTGCTGCCCTACAAATTCTTCCCTGCTGTCCTTAACCCTAATTCACATTTCTTTGGTTCCTCTGTACCTGCCTTCAGCAGCAGCTGCCCTCAGGGCTCAGCAGCAGGTATTCCTGCTCTCAGGAACTCCTCCTGGGCCTCTGGAAGGGCAGTGCTCTGTCTTCTCTAACACTGCACCACTCTCTACCCTCTCTGTTGGCATCATACCTGGAGCTGCCTTGGCAGAAGCCTGAGGGTTTGGTTTGGAAAGGCTTTTTTACATTATGTTCTTAATTGTCATTTAGTAGAGCTTAAGTCCTACTAATCCTTAAGACTACACTGGAAGTCTTGAATGATAGAAATAAAGACACAAATGGATAGTTTTCTTTTCACAACTGGACTGAAGCAAAGGCCAGTGAGAAAGGTCTCCAACCATGTCTCACCGGGTTTGTCTTATTCTGTTGCTGAAATATCAAATAACCAAGTCTCCTCTTACATATATCAGTATTCCCAGGTCTGAAAATCAGGGCAAGGTTACTGCTGGCTTTCACCAACTCCCTCCGGTGTGCAAGTACTGAACTGACTGGAGGCTGCTCTAAAAAGAAAACTTTCCTCATCCACAGCTGGGTTTCTGAAGAAGCCAAGGAGATTTCACTCACTCAAGTAGAAAACTTCCTGCTCTATGGAAAGTGCTGGAGCTGGCCAAGGTTTCATGTGGCCAAGTCCTGAAGTTTGGGAGCTTGGGAGACAAACAAGGAGTGCGTGCAAGCCAGTGGCAAGCTGGCAATTATCTGAAGGCTGTGATGAAAGAGAACTAGTGAAACCAACAGAAAGCTGGTCCTCATTGCTGGGCCACAAGAAACATCTCGATCTTGTTTATCTGGAAGTCAAAGCTGACATCTCAGGGCATCAATGTGCAGAAGGAGCCCAGTTTGTTCAAAGGTTTGTTGTAACACAGTTGTGTCAAACTTTTGCAAAGTTTCAGCATCTTCTTTACCCTTTCTCTCTCCCTTTGGTCAGGTTTACACTATCCTCGTTCTGATTCACTGACTTCACTACTGTGCTCACTATAATTGTGACAAAGAGTGATGGAAACTTCATTAGGATGGCAATTAGTGCTGCAGGAGATGGAGGGAAAGTGAATGCACATTAGTTGGTACTTTTGAAGGTGCTGCAGGATCACTGTTAATACACCATTAAACAACTGTACAGGCATTGTGCACTGAAGCCAGTACCCAGGAAAGTCAATTTGTAACACACGAATGCACATTCCTGTATCTCTAGGCTTAGCAATAATGAAGGCTTAACAACAGAGATACAGAGGGACTTTCTTGTATAACACTTGCTAACATGAAGGAATTGTTAAAGTCTCTGCTTGCTGAGAGCACAAAAAATGAAGACATAATTTTAATTCTACCCCCCCTACTTGAATATCAGAAAATGAAAATGCAAATATTACTACTGAATGTTCAAATGTCATCAAAGAAAGAATTGGGCAAATCTGAAAATAAACTGTCATTTGAGCTGTTTCATTTAGCCTTGGGGTTTAGCATTACCATATAAACAGGTTTGCATAATGCTGAGACTGACTCGGACATAATTCATTAAATCCCATATGTAGATGTTCTGCATTTTGCCATATTCCCTTTCTATGTAATACAGATTGATCACAGGAGTGTTACATGGCTGTCATGCAGAATGGGCAGGGAATTTAAACAAGCAAAGCATTATACAGGGAGGATAAATGTGTGCATATGGAAATAAAAACCCCTCTCATTGAAAGGAATTTTGATCAAACCAGGCTTTCAGCTGGGATCCTGTTCAGCAAGGACTGGCCAGTGTGACTGGAAAAGAACAGAAGAGAACACCTGCACATTCAGATGCATACCACTTGTGTTTTGTACCAACTGCAGGTCCCTGCTCTAAATTCTCCTTTTCACCAAATGTAAGATCTGTGAAGTTATTCTCTTCTGACCATTGGCAGTGTTCATCACAGGCTCCCAGTGCTGCCATTTCAAACCAGAGGAGCCAGTAAGCAGGACTAAGATGGGCTTGGCAGCATCACCTCAAAGCCAGCTCTGATCCCTGATGCAGAGTCTGGCTTTACATGTTTTTTATTCACTGGACTTTGTAACTCAGAGTCTCATATACATCTTTGGGATCCATGTCTGCGTGATAAAAGCTATAGTAGAGGTGGCTGTTTAGGTCCAAAACCTGACATTGCCCCCAGAAGATGTTCCAAACATGGCAGCTTATCCTTTGACAACTTCAAACAGACAGCACTTACCCTGAGCAAACTGTCACACCTTTTATTTATGCTGGACTTCACTCTGAAGTCCTCGCTCTGCACTAGCACTCTGGAAGTTTTGCTTAAGAAAGGACTGCAGGATTAACCTCTTCAGCTCCACATGCTATATTTTAAGCAACCCCAGCCGCTCTGGGATTGCCAGCTTGCTACAAAACTTCACTGTTTAAACGCTTCTTGCCTTTCAGAAAATAATATCATATACATTTTCTTGGAGATATTTTAAACCTAGCATATAATGCAAACAGCAACCATCTGTTTTCTTTCCCTTTTTGTACTAAAACAAAATAATTTGCACCTTATATTTTAAATTATAAAAGTAGCAGCTTTTTTCCTAACTGCAGAAGACGTGATTGTTGTCACCTATTGTTTGGTCTAGTTAATGAAAACTTACCAAAAAAGCACTTAAAAACATTCCTGTTTAAGAATAAAAACAAGTATCAAATTAAAAAACTAAGTTATCTACAGGCGTGTGCGTGGGTGCACCCCTACACATGTGCTTATGTGCAAGACAGACTGAAGATTTTGTGACTACCTCAGAAGTCTTACTGAGAACAAGCACTTCCTGGGCTTGTTAATGAATTCTCTTGTGTGCCCTAAATATGACCTTCTTTGTTTAACCTGCAGGGCCAGGACCATGCAGTCGCCATTGCATCAGTGTGACAGAAGCCCTGGATTTCACAGTGAGGATTGGAGGTCCCCAGAAAATATGAACTTCACAAAGGAATGTTACATTAAAAACAAGCACTGTTATAAACCCCTACGGAATAAGTAATAACACTGTGTTTCTATTACATGAACCTGTTGGCAACCCTAGTTTCACACACACTTGCCTCTAGAGCTGGTTGAAAAGCTGGGACGTTATCTTGACTGGAATATTCCAATCAGCTCTCATTGCTACAAACTGTCCTAAAGCTACTGCTCATGACTGACAAAATCAAGACAAAAAAAGAAAGGGAGGTGTGAGGGGAGGAAGGCCTTTTCTTAATAAAGGCAGCTTGAGTTAGTAAAATAACATAATCTTCAAGCTGCAAAAGCAGCACCTACTTATTAGTCATTGACTAAAACATAAATAATAAATATCTAAATTGTTCCTTCTATGCATCCATTTTTGTGCCCGATAAACATTTCAATGCTCTGCCTTAATGCCAGCACAGCTGACACCACAATTTCAAGTCCAAAGCAAACTGAAGTAGCTTTAAACCAATACGACAGAGATACTACAAGCCACGGGGATCTGGGTGTTACAGTCCTACTGCAAGTGTTGTTTAAAAGGGAATTCAACCTTCCTGTGAGACAAGATTATGGAATGATCCAAGGGTCTGTTTCCCTCCTGATGTGGACACTTAACTCTCAGCAGAAAGTTATCCATGCACACAGAAAGATGAACAGATACCTTCCTTTATTATAGCAACAGCACTTCTTTCCTAATTAACCCAATAGCTTATAATGGTCTTTTTTGGTTCTGTTGCTAACTAGAAATTAACACAGCAACAACAACAAAGTGCATGTTTTTGCTAACATAAAATGCATTGGTTGGAGATGAATTTGTATATAAAACCTGGATTTTAAAAAGTTGTTGGAATGTAAATTAATTTTTCCCTACTGTAGAAAATGCAGGTTGAAATGATGCAAAACATGCCTATTTAAAAGAGGATGCAGCCTGCTAGAAATTCTGAAGACAGGCATAAAGACAGAATAAAGTAAAAGCACAGAGAAACATGGCATTGTTCTCCTTCCCCTGGCTTTGGGCAGCGACCCACATTCTGCACAGTCTTCCAGATGCCCTGGCAAAGCCTGGAAGGATCCCTCTTTAGGAAGAATGGAAATCTGACACCAAGGGAGGAAATTAGTGTTAAGACTTACTAGCTACTACTCAAATTAGGGAAGAAGCCTGTTGTTGCAGATTTAGGTCCCAATTTTACTATTTTACTGATTTACAACTCCACTGCCTGAGAAAAAACTCAGCTCAGCTCATGAGCAAAGGGTGTGAGTGGACACATCACAACCCACTCAGCCTGCACATACACACCTGCTCTGCTGGCAACCTGTGAAAACACTCAGGTACTGGTGGCTTCCAAAAATACCTGCAGATTTGGAAGGGCCAAAATTTTAAAAACTTCTTTTTCTTTAATAAATACTCTTAGTACACTGACCCTGAACCTGACTGCATGATACATAAAAGACTACTATACCAAAACACTGGTTTCATTTAGAGTTTATCATGAAATTAGTCTGAAAAAAACCTCTGAAAGTAATCTGAAAGTTTCTGCTTTTGCTCGTTTTCTCTAACTAGGATAACAGACATCACCTGTGTCCAGAATTACTTTATGTTATTTATGTTATTAGAAACTGGAGTGGGGCTAAACCATAATTACCTCACATTTTCTGAGGTCATGTGGCCATACAAGCTCCAGCCTGCAGGAACCAACCTCCCCAGGAAGCGTAAGTAGAAGGGAATTTTGCTGTGATTTATTCATTGTAGCAAAATAAGGAAAGCCTATTAAACAGCAGAGGTACAGACAAATTTATTTTAAATAAACTTTTCAGCAGCTGCTCCTTCACTGCCCTCTCCATGGCTTGGTGCTACTGTTTCCAAGCCCACAGTCTGGTGGGTGCAGTGGCACCTGGAATGGCTGTGTCCCCATGCGACAGCACAGGCTGTGGGATGAGGAAAGCTGCTCCAAACAGAGCTGATGGACAGGGTAGCGCCAAAGGCCCCGTCAGAACTTCAGAACTTTTTGTTTTGTCTTAGTTTGTTTTGTTTTTGTTTTTTTTTTTTAATGAATTCTATTGCGATAAGTAACAAAAAAAATGTAACTTTCCCTTAGGTTTCTGAAACCAGGTGCGAGATTCACAGAGAAGCAAGGTTCAATTCCCTTTTAAAAACCCATGCCGGGGCAGAGCGTGCGGATGCTACCTCAGGCGGCCGTCGGGTTTGACGGGGCCCAGCTCGGACTTGGGGTCGGGGCTCAGGGAGCTCCAGGCTGTCTGAGCACAGCCCTGCAGGACGGGGCAGGCCGTGGCACCCACACTGCAGACGTCCACGGCTGACCAGACGCTGCTGACCAGAGAGTCCACCCAGGCGTCCAGGCGGGCACCCACGAGCCCTGCGTTGCGCTTGGCCTGGTCGGCGCGGGCGGCGCTGACGGGGATGTTCAGCACAGGGTTCAGGCCCTGGAAGCTCTGCTCCATGTACGCGTTCTTTGGAGGCCCGCTGTGAAACTTGATGGCTTCCTCTGGAAAGACAGAAGCAAACCCCAAAGTTAGTGTGTTAAAACAGATGCCAACAAGGATCTAAGGGTACAGTAAAGAAAAAGGACCAAGGTTTAAGGATGAGCTGTAGCTCATTTTCCACACACTGGATCCCAGGGGTGGTGCTCAGCTTTGGCACTCCTTGTGCCCTATGGATTCTGCTCACTGTGATTCTCATCCCACAAGTGCCGCCTTAAGCAGGCAAAGCTCTGACCCTGAAAATAGTCACCCTTATTATCAACACGTACAGGCATTGTCCCCAGAGCTGCAGGACATTCAGGACTGGTTGCACCTCAAAATGAAGAAACAGTTCAAGGACACCTGGTGTGAGAAGTCTGCCAACCCCTGTCAGACATCCAAGTGCTATCACTGATTTGTCTAGGAGAAAGAGCCAAGATCTCAGCCTGCTTTGTTGTGCATTTTTTTCCCCCTAAACACTGCTGTGGAAAAGCCACAACATTTGTTAGCTCTATCTGTCCAAAAGACTCAGGAGGTGCCATTTGTGGCACTAAAAGGACAACACCATGGTCTTGGACAGACTAGACCGTAATGAAACACACGTAGCCCCAGCGTGATTCCTGGAAGCGCTCCAGCCTCACTGGCAAAGTGTTCTCTCATGACAGTTATATTTTCAATCTCCTGTGCTGAACAGTGGATCACAACCATTCCCTAATGACACTTTGTATTGTGGTTGGTTTCCTTACCTTTCTATCTCAACAAAATACAGTACATATCCCAAATTTGCAATATTGCAGTAAAGATCAGTATTAGGCTGTGACAATCCTTTCAGAGACCTAAACTGGACATTGTGGGTCAGGCTTGCCCTACCAAAGGTCAGCTGACTTCTGAGAGTCTTGAGTGCACCAAGCTGCTGCTTATAAAATCAGGATGGGACCCTCATAAATGTTCATCAAGTGCCTGTTGGGTGCAAATTTCCAGGCCTTTCTTTCCGCTCTCAGCTGCGTTCCCCAGCATCCTCACTCTGGCAGCACAGAGGATATGTTTAGCTCTGCCAACAGACACACTGTCTAGAACAGAAAATGGGCCCATTCAGGCTTCTCCAGGCGAGGAAAGCCACCGTGCTCCGCGAGCGTCAGAGGCCAGGAATTACATATTCACAGCTACAATTCCTTCCACATGTCCTTGCCGCCTGTGCTGCAGCCTGACACTGAGTCCTTTCTTCCATGCAGAGGACAGCGTCTCAGGTGCTGGAAATAAATCCATGTATTTATTTAGAGGGAAAAAAGGATATTTAATTGGAGCTTTGCTGTTACATTTGCAGTGTTTAATGTCAAATATTGTGCAAGTCCGTTACTTCAAGTCCCAAATTAAAGTGATTCAGTACATGCCCATCACCATTATACATAATTTAACCACTCCTGCATTTATCTAAACCCCTCTTTTTAATTTTAAATGGTAGATACCCACAATAACCTGTAGTCAAAATGAGTTCAATCTGTGCACATGTGTCAGGAATGTGCTTTGCCAGAGCACTGCAGTTTAAAAAATAGAACAAGTACACATGATTAAATTTCCTCCTTTGGAAGCAATTAAATATGGAAGATTGTTTGTCAACATATTAATTGAATGAGAACATTCTGACTAAAAATTCCCAAATAAATAAGAGTTGGCATTACTAGCAGGATCATCTGATTGAAACAGGCAATTCAGCGAGCTCATTGAATCAAAGCCTGTTGCACATGTGTTCGGTGCATGGAACAAGAGAGATCTTTATTCAGACAAGAAACAGGATGAAATGGAACTTGCTGTTCTCTCTGGCTCAGCGTCATTCGTGTCCTAGGCCTCAGGACTCGGTGGATTATCAGGGCTGGAAAGAATAAAACCTGCAGAAACTGCAGGACTCAGTGCTGGGCAAAGCAGCAGAGACTTCCTCCACTGCCCAAAGGGAAAGGAGCTGCTCCAGTCAAGACACACAGAGCACCCTGACCTGGTACTAGTGGGAACTGCCTGCCCCACAGCAGAACAGCAGCCCAAGTTGGGTGTCAGCATGTTCTAGAAAGGAAAAGCTGGGTAACAGCATCCTGAGTGCAGTCACATGTACTCAACTGGAAATGCTGGGGATGGACCCAGAACGCTCTCCTGGAGCCTCCAAGTTTTTGTTAAGCAGTTCATAGCAGAAAGCAGGGAGGATGGTGCTCATCCCAGCAATGGCAGGTGGGCTGTTCCTCTTTGCATTAAAGGAAAAATGACAGAGAATCGTGACTCCATAATTTACTGAGCTGGTACAGAAGAGAGACATTGAGGCTCCCAAACTCTGATATGCTGTAAAAAAAGGAGGCTGGAGCTACTGGGTGTGCTCTTGAAGCACTGACACTTCAGTCAAGTGTCATGAGGAAGAGCTCATGAAAAAATAATGAAGAAAGTAAGGCTTGCCTCTGAATGTTTAGACATTCAAAACTTTACGGTTTGCACAAACAACTCAAAGTTAGCTGAAGACATTAACCCAGCCTTTTTTTGCCTGCCCTTTGACTTCAGGAAGATATGTATCAATGCAAAATATATTCCTCTGGCTTGAAAATAAAACTTTAAAAAACTTGAAGGGTTATTTTTGAACTCTCTTTTTATATGCTCTTCACTCACATGTGAGAACACATTTCTCAATTGACTCTTCTTGGTCTAACTTCTTGGATTAAATACACAGCCTATAGCCAGCCAAACAGGCTGGGTTTTCAGCATTATTGTGTGGGTTTGTTCATCATTTTGCAGAAAAAGCAAATTAGTTTAGACAGAGAGTGGGCTAAGGAATGAAAAATGTGGTTACCTTTTAAGGTTACATATTAAGTGCTAGACCTGTGGGTTTTTTAAAGCAACAGAGAACGTACAGCTTTATTTCTTTACTTGAATTGTGTTAAACCCTCTGGCAAAGAGGTAATTTTTTATTGACATTTTGTTTGTTTTCTTGCAGCAAACAAGACAGTGCTGCATTTGCTCATTGTGGAGCTAATCGACTCCTTGTCAGCTCCTTGTTAGATCTGAACTAAATTTCAAAGCAAATCCCTGTCTTCAGGGTTCTTCTCGGAATGATGATTCCAGGGCATGTCTGCTCTTCTGCAGTCATGCGCCTGCCTGCTGCTATTACTGCGTTTATCAAGAACATGTCATGTTACCTCTGGTTAATTCAAAGAAATCACAGCAGTTCTGACACAAGTTGCCACCCACTTTATAATCCGAATAGATGCAATTAGAATTGATTGAGCCACTGCAAACAACCAAGGGCAAAACAAAGGTTTCCCAGTATCTGCTAATTGAGATGATCTATAAATATGGATTCGGTTAAAAGGCCGTTGAGGTGCCTGAGTGCATCGCCCATGTCTGCTAATGCTGTCAGCCTTTGAAAGGGCTGGCTGCAGGCTGGGGGCAGAGGGGCCAGGCCCTGGTATTTCAGGCTCCATGGGAGCAGCAAAGATCAGCAGCCACACGTCCAGTAATGCTATCAAGCTGGGAACAGAGTGGGAAAGGTCTCTCTTAAAGCAAAAAAGGAAGTTGTTCTTTCTCACTTCTCTCCTTGCTTGAAGAAGGAAGGGCTTTTAATATATTCATTTATTTACAATCCAGGGTTTACTATCATCTTGAGGTTTTGGGCCTTTTCTGCCCCAGAAGTGAACCTGCTACTGGCTCACAATAACCTATTTGGCTTTAATGGAACAGGTACCATTCGTTAAACAGATGACAACTCATTATCGGCACTCCAGCTGGGAGAGCGCTGGGGAAACTTTGCAGTGAATAGAAATTCAAATTTGAAAATGAAATTGCTTTGGCTTTTTCTCTTTCCCTCATTGTGACCCTGGGAGTCGACCACACTTGGCCTTTAAAGAGCAGGGAAGGGGGGAAAGTGGGATGATGGGGATGCAGAGACAATCTCTACTGAATTTGCTGCTTTCTTAGGACTTGAAGTCTGCTGGGTAGCTTGGACTATAGTCTGTGAGCTGCTGGCTAAGTGCTCTGAATGATACCTGTTGTTTGCTTCTGCCTCTGCAGTCCCTTCTCAGAGGAGCTGGACATCTGGCCTTGAGTGTCCAAGTACTCAAATTCTGGTTGCCTAAAGCTGCCAGCAGAAGTCCCCCATTCCTGTGTGATCTGCCAGTTATCTTACACGGTTCTGCTTCCTGTTTTGTCTTCTCCACATCCCATTTCCTCTTTGTCTTGGCACAATTATTCCTAGATTATCCTGCTGGTCCTTGGCAGCCCTCCTGTGTCTTTACAACAAGCATGGAGTACTTGGTTTTGACACACTCAACCATATGGTGAGCACCTCAAAATTGTTTAGAAAAAAACCTGGAATCTGTCTGTGCAGGAGGTAGAGGGAAGGAGACTCTGGTGGAGAAAGTGAACCTGATTTCTCCAAAGGATTTATCACAAATGTACCTAATTTCCTCTTCTTGCCTGGAAATACTCCTGAGCCACAGTATCTGCTGTAGGCAGAGCTGATCAGTGACACAATGCAAAGCAGAGAAAATAGACACAGATTTGGATGACTGGAGGGGGAAGAGGAGCAGGAAGGAATAAGTAACATTAGATTATAGACTCTCAAATGAAATACTTAGGGAGCCATGTTTACAGTGGAAATACCCCAAACAGTATCCTCAGTAATTCTGTGTAAGATCGGATCTCTCACAGATTCCAGTTTTGAAAAGGTCAATGAATCTGTATTTTAAAAACAGTTTATGACCTATCAGTTACTCATATCTGGACATAGCATCAAAGAAAACACTCACTCCTGATTTCCCTTTATGGGTTTACTTGCATGCACACAATTTAGGCCAAAATAAATAAACAAATGGAAGTAGAAAAATGAATAAACGAGTGGCATATGCTGTTTTTATAAACTGCTAAACAAAACATCTTTGCTGGCAGCTGTCCCATGATTATTTTTTTATTTTGAATGCAATTATGAATTCTGAGAGTCATGATACAAGAATGAATGTGTTTTACTTTGATTATTCAAAAGAAGAGCCAGTGGCTCCCTTCATGATGCCGAGAAACCAAAACAACTTTTCCTTGTTGTGCTCTGCGTTGAAGTGATGTGTAGATTAGCAATGATTTAGGAAATACAGTGACTGTTGTCATGCCCATGCTCTCAGGATACAAGATGTTACTGGCTGCTGCCAGTTTTGTGCAAATGCTGCATAGAATGGCAAAAGCAAATGGCACACAAGATCATGGAGAGATTTTCATGTCTTGTCCTTTTTATGTCCTGTCTATCCACTTTGTGGATTCCGCTTTCTACATCTGGAGTGGATAAGACAGAGGCGGCAGAATCATTACAAGGAAATGACATGCAAAATGCTATGAACTGGATCAGTCCAGGGTAACCTTTCTGACAATAGTTGTTTTTTTATCAGGGCAGGGGAAGGCGGAGGGGTTGGTGGTGGTGGTGAGGGAGGATGGTTGGAAAAGAGATCCCTAATAAAACATATTCCCCTCTTCTACAGACAACTCCTGGCTAAGTCTGATGTATTTTAGTTTAATTTTCAATGTTAAGACATGAAAATAATCCTATTCCTTCATTTTAGAAGACTGTTGGCAGGTTTTGCATTGTTTACAGTAATAGAAAGTGTTCTTTTAGAAGTTCTAATTCTTCTGTCATACTCTCAAAATGCCTTTATTTGGCAGAGAAAAATGTATTTAAAGAATAAAGTGGTGACAAACTGACAAAAAGCTGGAAATCAAAGCTAAATGATGATTGCCTGCACAGAGCACAATAGTGTCACTGAGACAGAAAGCCTCAAAAAAAAACAAACAGGAATTTGCATTGTAAATACAATTGTAACTATGGTGCAGTGTCACTACCTGCCCTGTAATTAACTTTCTTCTCTACCTCCATGCCTCAGTCATCTGCAGATTACACATCACATCATCAGTAGCAAATCACTCCTAAGACTTTCTTCCTAGACAATATTTTTTCACAAGCTTTATATATTTATTCCTGTAGTAGATTCTGGTTTCCATATGAATGAACGGGCTTTTTAACAAAAAATGTGAGCACAGTCACAGTATCAATGGGCAATACAGGGTAGCTACACAATTTCAGTGGAATGATTCCAGTTTGGTCCAAAGGGAGTTTTGCCTTTACACCATGAAGTGTGGGCTTATTTTTGAAGTCTGTCACATGTTTACCTGTCCATGGGGCTCTCACATTGTAGGGAAAAACAGCAAGGTTGCTGGCTACATGTCACATTTTCCATCCAATTTATGGCTTAAATGTTAAAATACCAAAGAACATGGAATTCATTAATTTCCAGCAGACAAATCGATAGCAGCTGCATTCAGAAGCAGGCTGCCTCCAACTCTGAAAATGTGTCCCTTCTACACAAGGTGCCTGTTCACAATTTATCACTGCCTATTAGCTATTAACAGCAGTGGGTTGGAGGTGGTTTAGCTTCTGCTTAAGAAACGATGCCACCAAATGTTAACAGCAGAAATCAGTAAGTTCACTCTTGTGCTGGAAATGTGTGGAATCAAACTCCTGTTGTGTGAGATACGGGTTGCATTAGCTCTCAGCAGTTGACTGCTGGTGTTTGCATTACAGAAGCAGCACGTTATGCTGGAAGGTAAATGCCTGACGCAGTTTATTTGCTGCCTTGTCAGGAAGAAGAACTTCTGAAAACTTAATAGGATCATTCATGTATCTAGCAAATTTAAGATGTCTAAAGTTATGAATATTAATACTGGGCAGATGGAAGCACTTGAGCACTTTAAGAAGAATGGTGAAGATTCAGAGCAACAAGCTTGTTTGATGTTCCTGAATAAAAAACCAGGTGTGGCTGTAAAATGTTCCCTCTTCTCCCAGCACAGTGTCCTGGGCACTAGCTGCAGACCCAAGCATTTGGATGATTCCTGTGCCATGCAAACATGGGAGCCTGCAGAGCCTGGCAGCCCCAGAATGGCCTCTGTATTTGGAGGGCTCAGGGCTGCTATGCAAGGAAGAAAGTTTCTTTCTAAAAACTGTCAGTATGGGTCTGGTCTCACGATGGTATTTGTAAGATATTTCTGTAACACAGCTTCTTGGCAAGTACTGAGCAGGTTTTGGCAGGTATCAGGCAGAAATGAATGCCTGGACCTGACAACACATCAGGTGAGCTCTGGCCTAGGGTAATTTTGTCTAATCCAGCATTCTGTATATTAATGCTTTTATTGTCAAACACACAGCCTTTGTCAAGAAAACAGTTTAAACATATGTAAGTCTCTAAGAGGAAATATGAATGAAAAGCAGCACAGAAAGGTCAATTTTTCTTTCCAATTCTAAATGATGGCTTTTACGATAGCTGTTAGATTATTGAGAGTCTTAAGTTCTTTGGGTTCTGAACTGTGCATAATTTAAACACACAAATAGTCTTTTGTTCAAAGTGGCTGTGTTTTACTGACTGGATGCAGACACCTCCACTTGTCTCAGTGTAAAAGTTTCTTTTGACTAAATATCTATAAAATCCCTTTCTTTAATCTTTTTCTAATACAGTGCTACTTCATTTTTAACAGCAGCATTTACAGTGAATACAAACAAAATATCTATATTATTCCCATAGCAAATAATAAAACTTACCTTGTTTGATAGGCTGCTGATTTGAGAAGGTGAGAGGAGTAACGAGGAATTTGGTTTCAGCTACCTGTACCCAGTGGTGCAGAATTTTTATTGTCCAGACACCAGGTCGCAGGGGCAAATTCAGAGGTGGTTTGTAGTGAGTAAACTCGGCACTGGATTCAATAAGAATATCATATGTTGCTGCAATTACATTAATGGGATCCACCCAAATGACAGTCACGGTGACATTGGGGCCTTTCCCCCATTTCTGCATCCCAACTGGCTCATCTGTTGGCCCAAGGAGTCCCCCAAAATTCCGGAAGAGCCTTTCCTTGGCGTCCCACTCGGTGCCAATCTGCAATTGAGGAACACAGGGCTGGTAGCATCATCTCTGTAAGCACCTGAGACCCTTATGGCAAATAAGGGCTCTCAAGAGTAATCACATTAATTATACATACATATGAAAGCAACATGACCTAAGATCATGAGGTGTATACAATTTATGAGGTAAGCAAGAAGGCTTGCTTTTTTGCTTCCTTTTTGATTGATAAAAATGTTGGGTTTTTTTTTTTTTAAATCTTAGGAGTGACACAACAGGTGATAGCAGCTCTCTCTTCTCTCCACAGAAGCAGTCAACAAGGGACCAAGCCTAGTGGCTGGATACAGCCTATGGACAGAAAGAAAAAGTGACCCATCATCTTCTGGGTCATGAAAGTGTATTACACACTTAAGAGATGGACCCTGCAGTAGAGACCTGCCCAGCTCCTGCTAAGACCAGGGAAGACACTTTGGCTGCTAACTTTAGGACAAGTCACATCAAGTCCTTTACTACAATTCACCCATGAGATTCTTGTCTTCTTGTACTCCCTTCCTGCTTCATGTGGGGATTTATATCTTTTAAACTCTTATTTTCATGATAGTGACATGCTTTTCATTTCTTCACTAACAGTAAACCACCTGATTCACAATCCAGTGTAAATACTTAACTAACCTTTCCTTTTCCTAGCAGCTCTTACGTTCCAGTGCTCTTTATATGAATTTCAATGGTTCACCCATAACCTGGGGGATGACACAAACCTCCAAGCTGTGGCCAATAACACTTGTGCACTATTGACAACATCATGGAAATGGAGTAACTGCATTCCTTAGGCCAATGGGAAGACTTTAGTATCCCAGCACTAAAGCCAGCATGTGTTTATGAGGCTGAACCTTTCCATCAATTCTCCTGTGACCGCAGGACTGAGAGCTGCACTTCTGCTTTTGGAGGCAATTCTGGTATGAAACCCCTCAAAGTCCTTCTGGTCTTCTTTTGTCCTACTCTCCAAACAGTTCAGATGACCCGAGTTGATTCATTCCCTGTACAGACAGCCTCTGTGGGTGACCCATGCACGCACAGGCAGGCACTTTGAAAATGTATGTGGGTATTGCAGATTTTCCCAACACAGACCTGTCCTCATCTCTAAGCTTCCCCTCAGAGGGGCATGGTCAGAACTTGCTTTCCTGAAAGCATAAGAAATAACTGTAACTTATTTGCTTCAGAGATTTTTCTTCTAGATTTCATTTCACTTCATGAGAATAAGTGATTCCAATATAATGTCTAAATCCCCCCAAATCCCCAAAACATAATGATTACCTGACACCTATTACCTGTACTGGAAACTGTCCAGTCTCCAGTCTCTTCTAAATAAATCCCTGTGGTTGGCAGACAAATTACAGGAGGACTGCAAGCAAAAAGCTACAAGGTCAGTAAAATAAAACCATACCATCCTAAATCCATTTGTCATCACACGAATCCTCCTACCAGGCTATGACACTGCAGAGTATGAGACAAAATGAGCCTTCCACTACTCTGCAATCAACACAGCATTTCTGGTATTTCAGAGGTATTTCACCCAGAACACCAGCTAATCAAACCAGACAGCATAGCCCAGATATCAGACTCAAGCATCGAACGCCTCGAGGAGCTGTCAGTGTGTGCTCTCCTGACAAGACTGACTGAATATGTATGGAAATAAGCTGAAAAAGAAAATTTCCTGACCTGACCTTATTATCTACTCTGCCAACCTTCACTGAGGTGCGGCCATATCACACCTACTGGTGCTCAAGGGACCTGGAAATAATAAAGTCACAACATGTGAAACAAACCTACACCCTCCTGGGCAAAGAAAAGTCTATAAAGAATCTCTACCACATTCAATATTACTTACTGAGGAACTACTCATCGCAGAAAACTTACTTCATCCTCAAAAATTAAACATTCACTCCTGACATCCAACTATTTCCCCTCTCTTCATTTTCTCATCCTTGAGAAAATAAATCAGAAAGTTACAATCCCCTTGCTCAAACCTCCAGGTGATGCTGCTCCACGCCAAACTGTGCAAAAGATGTTGAGATGTGTGCACATGCACAAGCTCAGACTGCTCTGTGGAAGAGCTAAGGCTGCTTTTGGGGAAAAATTGTAATACAATTGTTGTCTGGTTGTTAAGCTTCGTGCAAGCGTGGCACTGGATTCCCTAAAGCAAACCAAAAGTTACAGCCAAAGCACAGGGAAGAGGGGAGGGAAGGACAGGTAGCCCTGTATCCCTGTGTGCCCCAGGGCTCACTCCAGGGCTGCACAGGCACCTTGAGGGGCGAGAGGCAGTGGTCTGCACACTCTGCTCATGGGATCTGCCCTTTATGTCTGGTTTCCAGCTGGGGACATACTTTCCCATGCTGCACAGCTTGCAGTACCAGCTGCTTTTAGAAGCACAATATTTTATAGGGAATTTTACTTAAAGCACTGGTTAGAGGTTTATAATCCTTGAACTTTTCACAGCTGAGTTGCAGTACTGAGATGTCTGATTTTACAGGGCAAGAGATACTACAGCCCTACAATAAGTTTCACAGCACTTTAAAGCATTGTGAGTAGGCTTTCACTTTCAAACAGAATACACCATGTATGGGACACTAATGAATATCATAAATTATGAAGGGATGTGGCACAGAAACTGACATTTTCCACATCATTATTTTTATTACCTTTATTTTGGGCTTCAAGAGCAAGCACTGTGCATGGGATATGCTTGGGAAGCTGGAAATCTCTCATTGGCTTAAAACTTCTGTTTCTATCTCTGTCTGAACCCAAGATAAAATTTTCCCAAGATAAATTATACCCTGATTATGGGTTCGTGTCTCATTGCTCACCACAAACAGGACCATTAGGTTCACACAATGCACACTAATTGCCTGCCACCTAGTTTATTTTATTATCTGTGATGAATCACAAGTCTTAACAAGACCAGAAACTTAGCGTTCAACTGATAGACGGTGAGCTGAGACTTTAAGCTCTGTGCAGCAAATCAATCCCCTGTCCTCCACAGAGAAGTTGCCTGAACCCAGGCTGGCAGGACACATAGTGTGTGCATTGTGCACAAGCCAATTTTAGGAGGTGTAGGAGTTCCATGCTTGGAAATCATCTCTCTTGGATTTCCCATAAGTTTATTTGATTTGCCTCGGCCTGCGAGAGCCGTGTGCCATCCAAATGCTGTCGGTAACTCCCCCCAGCCATGGAGTAGCTCAGCTGGCTGAAGGCTTCCCACTCATCTTTGTGGGGTGAAATCTGCTCCTGGGGAAGCCTGAGAGGAGCAGAGGGCAGGAGGCAGGGGCTGCAGAGACCCCATCATCTGTCACAGCCATGCAGCAGGGTCACAAATCCACTCGGGAGCACATTCAATGCAGCGTATTTGTGTGCTTGTCCTGCTGGCCCCAGTGCTGCGTGCTGGGAGAGAGGAGAGCTTCCCAGCTCAAATAGCCCCATTCAGTTTTAAATTCCTGCCGGATCATGGGGTGAAAGTTGTTGAAGAACAAGCAGCTCTATGTCCCAATATGCATAAATCTTAATTTTATTTTCTGTGAACACTGATGCTTCCATCTTAGCTAAACTGCTAAGTTTGTTTTCCACATGTTGGACCTTGACAAAGCAGTGGCATTTTAATAAACAGTAGCAGATCAGAGCTTTCCAACCACACTGAAGCTGAAGCAGTTAATACTGGATTTATAGCCGGGTAACTGAGAGAATTATTTGCCTCAGAGGCAGAGATCCCTGCAGGCCAAGGGAAGGCAGAAAGTAAAAAAAAAAAAAAAAAAAAAATTAATTATTTAATTTGCATCTCCTGGTCTTTTAAAATATGAAAGGAGAGGACAATTAAAGAGGTTGAGTGAGGAAAATATAAAGAAAATAAGTAAGCAGCCACCAAAACTTTTTTGTTGAGTTTCAAATAGAAAAAATTGTTTCCTTAAGCTCAAAAAAACTCACTGGTGATTAAATTCTTAAAAGTACTAAATAAGCAGCAGAAATACTCCTACAAATCACAAGAATTGGAGCTTGTATGAACATTTATCACTGCACGAAATGGCAGACCTACCATCCGACACATTGATAAATGAAACACACTTTCCATCCATCTCCTTAATGGCACATTAGTGTCATGGATTTGCCATGCACACAAAACACTGGATCCCACCTAGGCATTTCTTAATTGCCCAAGAAGATGCTAATTTATGGACTTAGCCATAATAGCTGGTATACATTTCTTCAATCAATTTTATACCTTAATTGAAATTTGCGGTTTAACAAGAAAAATCATGAAATTAACTGCTCAGACAGTTGTATCTTTAAAACAGAACACGGATGTCAGGTTCTATTAGTAGTCAACTTTCCTGATATATTTTAGGTAGATTTTTTTTTACTCTATGACAGACCTGGGACAAATTTCAAGAAAAATAACAGGATTTGTGGGAAATCTCAGCCACTGCTGTGATAATTTTCTCTTTTGTGTTACAACATCAATATTCGGCTCACATGTGGTATCAGCACCTGACTACCAATAATTTTACAAGGTTTTTTCAGTGTACTCCTGAGAGACACACTTAGGCATGTCACCATTAAATGTTCCATTAACATTTGGAATTGCAGAAAAATGGCATTTTCCCCAGGAGCCTGTCACAGCACTCACAACAAACATGGTGGCAAAACTTTTAAGTTACTTTTAAATTACTGAGCCCCTTTGACAACAACAAAAGCCTTCCATTTGTTTTTAAAACAGAAGAGAGTGAGGACACTCAGATTAATGTAAGAAATGAGCGTTGACCACAGATCTGAACTGCCAACGGTATCTCCTTTGTTTAGGGGGATGTACACGATGCTAGAAAGCCACTCTCAACTCAAATTTACATGGAAATACAGTGTCCAAAGGCTGCTGGTTTAGTGCTCACTCTTGGGATGCCAGAGGCATGCACGGGTGGCTATGAAGACTCACCTCTGAGAACTGCAACCTCCCAAAATCGCTTGGTGGACTCGCAATCTTGAAGACTTTCTTGGGCATCACCCACGTTTCCAAAGTTTCCAGTTTACTGACAGCCAGGTTGGTTGCATGGTGCCTGATCAGGAAGCCTTGGAAACGGTCAGCAAGGAAATAAAGGTGGATGGAAACTGGATGGCCCATGGGGTAGTATCTGTAAAACAGCACATGCTTGTCAGTTACACAAGAGGGACATGAAATCTACATTTACTTGGAGCTAATGGCTTAAGAAGCATTCGTTTCAACTAGAAAATTCACCACTATACATTAAGAGATCTCAAATCTGTGTTCATGACTCACTATCAAATATTCTTAGGCTGTTCCGATTACCCTGAGATGTAAAAATATGCTAGTAAGAATATAAGCTTGTTAATTCCATATCCACAGCTTGAAGCTCTTTAGGAGGACTGTCTGTGCGCCAGGGAGCTCCTCTCCTTCCCCACCTCTTCTGGTAGAAAGTGGCACCCAGAGACACTCACAGATTGTTAGAGTGCAGCACTGTGTGCTCAGATAAACTGTAGGATAAAGGAAGCCCCAGGATGGTGTGTGTGCTCCAGAGCTGCCTTTCCTGAGCTGCCTTTCCTGCCCCAGCAGGGGCAGTGCCTGGCTGCACAGGACAGCAGGGAGTGCTGTGTGACCTGGCACTGACCCCTGGGCCCACTCCATTCCCAAAACCCTTCCCTAGGGGCAGGGCTCTGCAGGGTGGCACTGCAGTGAAGGACACCAGGATCCTGTCCCCATTTTAGGTGTCCTTATTTTAGGGGGAAAAAAAAAATCACAATATTTAAAGACTTGAGATTGCTTTTTCTGTGATTTTTTTGACTCATAATAAAAAAACCCCAAAAAACCAACCCTTGAGAAAGGGATAAACAACTGGGCAAAATCAGTCATTGAGAGATCTGGAAGCCTTCAGCTGCAGTTGAGATTTAAAGACATCGTAGTCACAGCTTCACATTAATTAAAATGTATGGCTTGTTGTCTGCTATGGCCTCAGAAACATCTGTAACAATGTTTGGGTACGTATGGATGCATAAATAATTAAAAACTTGTTATTCATAGCTCAGAAATCAAGTATTTTGCTATTTTAAAGCACTGCAAACTGCAAAAAAAGTTAAACTAGCCAGCATCACACCTTCCCAGTAAGTCAGCTAAACCTGACTCCTCAGGCTTGTTATCACAATTAAAGGATGAGTACTGAGGATGAGCACCAAGGAAGACTTTCCATTGCATGAGGTCAGCAACACTGCAAAGGAACTCTCTAGAGCTGGAGAAATCAACATAAGAAGACAGGGTACCAACAGGGCCAGCACTGATGGACCAAGCAAAAACACTGCAAAGCTACACAGCCAATGCCAGCAACAATCTGACTTCTGTTCTGAGTACTAAGACCTCCTGTTTTATATGTGTGTAGCAGCAAATATTTACAATATCCTTGAAATAGTCTGAGCAAATTGCCTGACTCTGGCAACGGAGAGTAAAAATGCCTAGAGATGGAAGAAATGAATTAAATCTCAGTCACACATTAATGTCGCTCCCACAGAAGATGCTGACACTCAATCTCCTTTGGTACCTGAGCAGACTGCAGGGGGCATGGCTTTCTAAGGCTCTGGCTGGCCCTCCTTAGGAAAGTGTGCAAGGCAGCTGCTCTTATAAACATCTCCTGGGCCACTGTGGGTGGCAGCGTTGGCCTGACTCCAAGGGGGATCCGAGGCAGGAGCTGCTTTCCTTGCACCATGAGCTGCATGCAGGATCTGCCAGCTTGGGGCTGTGCTCAGCCCCACAGCACCCAAAGGTGCTCGGGCCAAATCCATCCTTCCATTACTGCACTAGAGACATGCAATTCCACGAGAGGGACAGAGGAAAGGCAGAGGTGCAAACACCCAGAAGGGCAGCGCAGTGTCAGAAGAGAAGAGATGTGAATCATAAATCTGAAGATCATCCATCTTTCTCTAATCTGAACTAGATGCTGACCCACAGTGTCTTGGAGGGGCTCAGGTAGGTATGAAAATGAAGCCTCCACTCCGTATCACTGTTTGTAATTCCTCCCTGCACCGTTTCATGAGGTTCCAGCCTGCTGTAAAGGAGCTGCGCTTTATCCTGGAGATAGCTGCAGTCACGGTGTTACTATCTATAATCTGAGCAAGCTTGAAAAGCACCTTGAGTTCCTGTGCAATGGAGAGTTCCTCAGAAACGAAAGTGATAATTGATATAAATAAGCATCAGAACACTGGCAAAAGGAGTGAGAACAAAAGTAATTGTGAAATTATTTCCAGTACTGGTTATACATAGTCCCCATCCCCTTTGCTGGCTTCACTGTGCAGGACAAATGACCCAGGACTCCCTTAGGTCTGCCTTTCTTCCATATAAGGAAGGCATGCTACTAGTGATTATTTCTATCTAATTGTTATTGATCTTTTATTGCTTTCACCCGGTAACCTTCACTGACAAAACCCTAATAGGAATCTGGAGCACTTATTGCCACATCTTTCTAAACGGGACATTGCTCAGCACTTCCATGACTAATTTAGGAAGGTCAAGGCACACTTGATTCTCTCTTGAGAACTCAATGAAAATCCCTTCAGACCAACCATCCATCAGAGCACATGGAGCATCTTCAGTGTTTGCTGACTTAGGCTCTATGTGTTTTCTATCAGGATAAAAAAGGGGAGGCTCCAAAAATACATTCTGAAGAATGAATTAAGAGATGGTAAAATGAGATTTTAAAAGATGAGATATCTCTACTTTGAATCTAAACAGCTTCAGATTTGTTTGCAGGCAGCAAACTTCTACCATGAAGACAGCCCTTTCTGTGCAAGTCTAACTTCAGGAATTTTTCCTTCAAATCCCTTTTAGACTGAATTCTTCTTAGCCAGGTTTATAGGTGAAAAAGTATAGGTGGAATTTCCCTAGACTCCCTACTCCTCTTCCCTACTCCCCCTAGAGTATAGGGGGAATTTCCTTTTAAAGAATAAGGACTTTTATTTGAGATAAATCTATCTATAGATTTATAAACACCTACATATATTTTATGTATTTGATGCTAATAGATCTTACCAGTCGCAGCACTTTTGGCATAGAGAGCTGCACCAAGCAGGCAAATGGAGCCAAGCAAGCTCTATGTACTCCATGTGTGCTCCCAGGGGAACAAACAAGCAAGGACCATTAACCTGCCTGTGTTCAGATTTGTTCTGAAATCCTGTCCTCTGCTTTTGGTAAGCATAATAGAGGTGAACATGACCTCTGCTGCAATCACATGGAGGGTTTAGGAGTTGAAGCTATAATACACTTGCTGAAATTAATCAAGGGAAACACAGCAGCGGGGGTAGCACTGCCCAACTGGATCCTGTCAGTCTTCATCAGGCTGGAGAGGAGCTCCTTAAAAGTGCAGCAAACAGGTCACATAATGTCAACCCGGAATAACCAACGCTTTATTATGGACATAAATACTCCTGGAAATAAGCACTGTGCACTTGCAGCTGGCCCTGCTCATGGCCATAGGCAGCACTGAGCAGCAGGAGGCTCCCACAGAGCCCGGCGGTGCCTGTGTCCCCTGGCAGAGGCAGCAAGGCAGGACTGACCGGCAGCTGCTGTCCCCAGCAGCGTGGAAGGAGCTCTCGGCCCTGCGCAGGCCCAGGCGGGAGAATGAGTGGAACATGGTGAGGGCCACGTCGCTGAGGGCGCTCAGGCCGTCGGGCTCCTCGAAGATGTTCTCCCAGTAGGAGCGCAGCCCCGGCGTGCCCGAGGGGTAATTCCCGTACAGGTAATAGTCCAGCTGGCCAATGATCTCCTGGTTCACCACTGCTTCAAACTTGCGGGCGAAGAAAGTCGGCCTGGCCGTCTGCTGTTGGGATAGGACAGGAAAAGACACTGAGTCACCATTTTGAGACACGGTGCTTTGTCTTAAGGAGTGGGTTGGTGTTGAGGATATTAACTGTTTCTCTCCACAGGCAAAGATGACTTAGAAAGTCACCTTTGGGACCATTCATTGTTAGGAGTGGTGTTAAGATTCAGTGTTGTTATGCTAAAAATTGCATAATTACTCAATGAAAATCCCTTCAGACCAACGGTCACCCCGTGCTGCCTTGCTCAGGAAGGCTCTCCAAGTACAGGAGGGGTGGGGAATGCTCTCCAAACCCCTGTTAGCCTGCAGACAGTGCAGCACTGGCACATATTATGAAGGGAGCAAAGTGTACTGTGGCACTGAGGCTCAGAGGAGGCAGACCAGCATTTCCTGTGTATGAATTTGCTGCTAGGAGGTTGTAAGGGGTCTCTGGGAGAGGTGCCATTTGTGGCTGAGGTTTTTTTACTTCTGAGTGGTCCTGTCCAGATTTTTTCTCTGTGCTTGACACAGTCTTGGATATATAACTGCTTTATATGCTAATCAACTACCATTAGCTTTCAAAAAATCTTTGTTTAGCCTTGTTCATATTTGGGCATGGGTCCTGAGGTTCCAAGGAGTTCAAGAGTGCCCCAGATGGTTGTAAAATTCTTCTGAGGATGCTCAGTTTTGCTCTGAGACAGCACATGCTGTGAGCTTTGTGATCTCAGCTCGTTTTGTGCCTCTGCGTGAACAGCAAGCCCTGACCTTCTGGTGCTGTGTGCTCATGTGAGGGGCTCTCTCACCAGAGAGCATCAGAAGCTGCCTTTACATCTATTCTAATTTTGAAATTTCCTTTCCAGCTCCATTTACCTGATTGTTTTCTGAAATACTGTTGTGGATTCCAGCCTGGAGCAGGTTAGGCTCTGCAGTCTGGCAGGAGTTTTTTAAGACTTGCCATTTATTCAGTGCTGGAGAATTCCCTGGGATTGGTGTCTGGGGCAGCAGAGCCTCTTTCAGATAACGTCTCATTTGCTCTTTTTGTGAGTGCCCGTGTCACTGACTTCAAGCGTGCCTGGTAGGCAGCACATTACAGTAAAGAATAGATCTCTGTTTCAGAGCAGTCATCCTTTCTGTGCTGTAGGGTAACACATTCCCCATCCCACACAAAACCTGAACAAACATGCTTTATGCAGGGAACCCTGAGGAGCTGGAGGGATGGAATTGCAAATCTGGTGACCTTGAAACAAGCGGCTGTTGATTCTCAGTAGAAGATACAGAGGCCGGATACAGCCTCGAGACTGAGTGCACCCTGGAGCACAGGACTCGCCTCATGTCTGCCTTGAGGAAACTATCACAAAGGAACTGATTAAACCTTTTAAGACAGTCCTGCCAAACCTGGGTGATCAAAACCTCATGACTAAGGCTCCCAAAATGATGAGATAAACTTTAATATGATCGTGCTGATGAATGTAATGATGAAAATGGATTTGCCTTGTGCTATGTAAGTTTCTAGCATGCACACTATCAACTTTTAAGCTTTTTTAAAAGAAGATAAACATTGCTCAACACTGAAAGCCAGGACTTTTGTGAAATTATGAAAGCACCTGAGCTGGAACACCAGAATAAACCTCTTGCCATAAACTCACAAGAGTTACCAAGTAATAGTGGCACAGTCAGAGATGCGCAGAGCTTCCCTCCCTTCCAGCACAGCCGATTACCAAGGCTAAGGAGCCCAAAGAGTTGCTCTGTGACCTTACCATGCAGTGGTTTACCAAGGCAAAAACATAGGAGAACTTACTTTCCATTCTCCTGAAATTAAGATCAGAGTTTCCTCACATCTCTTTCTCCACCTGCCTGATGGAGTCAAAGCTTCCCTTCCCTCTCCCTGCTGCAGCCATGCATTGAGCCAGCTCTCCACACCCAGCACAAGGGATAGAGCCTCTCTGCAGGTGTGTTCAGTTACCTGGAACCGGTGGAAGTCTGCTGGTTTGAAGTCATTGGGTGAGCAGCCACACCAGTCAACGATGTGCTTATACTGACACTTGCAGCCGAGCTTCCTGTTCCAGTTGGTGATGCGCAGGTTGTTGTCCACCATGGAGTCACAGAAAGGGCTGTTCTCCAGCACCGTGTGAAAGAAGGACTGCAACAAACACAGAGCAGGTCACCATATCTAGCTCCTCAAACTTCCATTTTTTCCTTCACTTCAGCTCGTGGGCCCAAACCTAATGCAGGTGTGGCCTATTTTCATTTGAAATGACAGAATTAACAAGCTCTACTGTTCTGCCACATATGAAACATACTCTATGTGCCTGTATTCCATAGAGCTTGGAAAAATCACAACACTCTACAGACCCAGCCAAACTGTAAGAACACACAGCTGAGGTCCAGCTCCCATAACCTGGCACAGAATAACTGCACTTCTACCAGGATCAGCTTTGGGCACTGGCAGCCCGAAGGACTTCAGGAAAGGCAACAGTGCCAGCAATCATTTTATTTTTATTTCAGCCGTATGAGCAACTCTAAGAAATGCCCATTATTTCCCTTCTGTAAGTTACTCCCTGGTCTAACAGATTTAGGACTATTTTTCCAAACAATATGCTAATGGCATATTTCAAGCTGTTTCCCAAAACAATTGCCAAAACTACACCATCACCCTGGTTGTTCTGATAAAAATACAGTCTCAGACAGCTCTTCTGTGGGTGTCTATCTCCAGCGCTCTGAAATGCATTGCTAGTTGAATGGCTTTGTTCTGAAACACACAGTTCACCCTAAGCCCCAAAAGGACATTCTGCCTCCTGCATCTACGTCCAAAATCATAAGTCTTTATTTGCGGACTCATGGTAGCATGGAATTCCTATTGGGCAATCCTAATTATATCACCATAATATCAGCTATTACATAAAGCATGTGTCATGAGGACTGATGTAGCAGGTTAACAGATCAGTGAAGGGAGGGTCACTTTACAAAACCAGCTATGCATCTTGCAAAGAAAACCTCATAGAAAAAAGCTATAGAATATCATCAATTTAGGTCCTGCAAGAGACCATTTTTGGACAAGCAACTTCTCTTTAAAATCAGCAATAGTAAGATCTATAAATAACCGACATAACATTAGCATGGCTGGCCCCCAAATAATCCCCCTACCCTTTTTAATGTTAAATGACAGCCCAGTGAATATGGATTTTATGCTTGAACTGTTTGGTTAAACCCATAAAGGCATCCATTCTCATTCAAGCGAGAGGGGAAAAAAAAACCCCTACCCAATTATCCATTGCCCTGTGTCCTTTTATAGCAATACAGGAATTTCTCCAGATAATGGATGAAAAGGTTATCAGAGTAGAGAGAAAAGGTGATTTTTAACAGAAACGGGATTAAAAGAAGATTATGCAACATGTGAGTGGAATAATAAACCTCTATCAAAAGATAACAATTGCTGTGTTCCACCACAAGCTAACAAGCCTAGATTTGCAAGATTGGTGTCATCCATCCCTCAAAAGGTTCAGGAGCCAAGGCAGTCATAGATTTCAAGGCAGTCATCAGTTCTTCCTTGGGCTGGCTGACTGCTGCAGCCTGTGGAGCAGAGCCTGGCAAGGCAGGGGAGCAGTGTACCTGCTGGGGCAGGTGTGGCACAGCTGCCAGCCACGGCTCTGTGCTCTCCCTGCAGATAGCGCACATTCCTGACACATTGCTGCATGCCAAGCAAAACCCCACACTGCTGTGCACTCCCCTTCTGCATCACTTGCAGCCAGAGCGACTCCTGAGTGATAGAAATGATTTGTGACTGTGCCTTCTAGCTGAGTTTTGAACAGAACAATAAACCTTTGTTTGCAGGGTTTATATTTTTAAAGGAAAGCGCTGGATAATAGCAAGGAAAGCTACTTATGAAGACAATTCGCCATCTCTAATATCCTTCAAAAGCTTTATGCAGGAACAATTTGCAAGCAAAGGGCAGCTGGATTTTTGGTGGTTCAGTAAGAGATTAACAGGCTTAGAAGTGTAAAACAAAGCCCCTCTTTGCAAAAAAGTCCCACAAACAAACAAAGCAATAAACAACTGCAAAAAATGTTCTAACCCTAAAGGGCTTACTTATCACATAAGTAAAATTTTCATTATCCACTCTGGGATGCTCCAAAGCCCACTGACAACAGGTGAAAGCCTCTCTGATTTTGGTCAGATGTTTGGGACAAGCACAAACACTTGCAGGCTTGAACACAGAGAGGGATTCTTTGTATTCACATACCTCGGCAGGAAGCAGCGTGTAAGAGTAAAACCTCTTCATCTTTGTTACCAGATCATCATTGGAGAAAGTGACATATTCCACAAACTTCCTGTTGAGGAGGAACCAGTCGGACCCCCCATCAACGGTGATTCCCTCTGGGATCTTGCGGTCCCCCAGGCGCCACATGTGCGTATCGCATTCCAGGAAGAGCCGATCCAGCCCTTGCTTTCTGATAAACCTGGGGCAACACAAGAGGAGCCACTGAATGTTAACTTGTATTTCACTGTCATGGGGTCCTTTATAAATAAAAAACTGCTTTCTCAAACAAAAAAGGATCAAAAGGTCACTCGTTTATATTTCCGTTCTACTTAAAAATAATATAGAGAGGTTTAATAAATGCTTGATCAGTTATATATTCAGTTACAGAGGCCAAGATCAACAGATTGCCTTTAAACATCATTTACACCTTCTGCTGTCCTAAGGCCGCGTAGGTGACAGAGCTCTAGGGCAGGGAAGTCCATAACGTTCATTAACACTGAACCAACCACTGCAGAAGAACTGCAGCATGAACAGGACCTAAACACAGTCTTCTCTCTCTAGATAAATTCAGTTTTTAAAAAACATGAAAATGTACATAAAGGTAAAATGACCAATTTTCTCCTACACTATTATTTCATTAATTTTTCTATAGGGATATAGCCAATTAGGAAGAAATACCATTGTATTGGTTTTTGCTGTAGAATGAGCAGGTTTGCTCAATTTTCAAGTCTCTGGGGAACAATATTTTGTTATTGCTGAACCATGAATAAGAGAAGCAACTGCAGAACTGCAAAGTTATGGAAATTAATTATTTGAGACCAATATAAAAGAAGAAAAGCTGGGAAATCAATCTGTGTTTGAAAATACTTTGGACTGGATGCCCACTCAATTGAGACTGATCCAGGTTTTGCTTTGTCATTCCATTTGGGAATGATTGCCCTGGGGGAGAAGCAGGGCCATGAATTAGCACCGAGGTGGGGCTGAGCACCATCCAGCCCCGCTGGATGTGAGGACTGGACACATCCACACCTGCTGAGCAAATGCCCACTGCCCACAAAGTGTGGCAAGCCACAGCCACAGCCCAGACCTCCCTGGGGGTTAACAGGATAACAACAGCTGTGGCACCTACAGCGAGAGTGGCACAGCCTTCCCTTCCTGAACACACAGCTGTGCCAGGATGCTTCAGGATTAGACAGTCAGGATGATATTTCAGTGGTCCTCAAACACATGCTACTGAAGGAAAGGGAAAAGAATAAAAGTTAAGGAGCAACAAGCAAACACCAGAGCTTTCTGGAGTCCTGCATCTGGAAACATGAGTGTTAACCCTGTAGGCCAACTCGCTGGTTCAAGTTCTGTTCTATAGCAATCAAAGAACTGAGATGCAATTATGAAATGGTGCATATTAATTTTCAAAAGGACCGTAAATTACTTCAGGGTCTATGTCCTACTGATAGCTATGTCTCTTTTCACAGTATGAGAAGAGCTCCTCTGTTAACATAACAGTGCTGAAAATGCATAAATGAGAATCGAGAAATTTTTCTTTCCATGAACAAGTTTCTAATTTCATGTTCCATTATGAAGGATAATAGAAAAGTCTTGCAATTTTAATGCAGTGCTCTGGAATGTAATCTTCAAATTCAATATTTATGCAGTTATCTCCAAATCAAATATTAATGTGCCTGAAAGTTTGGTCATTTATTTATTTCTCTTCAAAACTAAATGCTCATTAGAGTTAATTATTTTAAGAAAATAACAGAACTTTATCGACTATATTTAAATAGGAACATAAGGTTCTTTTCCATGAAGTAATTTCTTTCAACTGCTATCTCTACCAGTTTATCACCCTTTACTCTCCTTTTCAAATAGAAGGTTCTTTGACTGCAACTGAAATCCTCTAACAAAAAAAAACCTGGCTATTTCAAAAACTGCTCTATGTAGAAACTGCCTCAGCCTGTATGACACGATACAGCTCCTAAGTACTGTAACAGCTTCAGCCTTATTGTCTGAACTTGGCAGCAGAGGAGCTTGACCATACTCGAGATGAGAAGGTCCCAGCAAATCCTTACTCACAATTTCATGCTTCCAAAATAGCTGACAGGCTCCTTTTTTTCTATAGGTGCACAGTTCTATGGTTTTTTTTGAGCTAATGGCTTGGTAGAGCGAACCTCAGGATATGGAGTGAAATAAACCAATTCCTGAAAGTACAGTTGATTTCACAAGTAACATCAGCCCCCAAATCTTACACAACTGGGTTAGTAGAAGAAAATAAATGTACTTTCTAATCCCTCACCCTCCAACAAGGCAGCATAGCCCAACTGAAGAGCTACAAGGCCTTTAGAGATCTCAAAAAAAAATGACCCTTTTGCTTGTGCTTCTTGAAACCCTCCTAGAAATGTTCACACCAGGTTTCTGATATATAACAGCTGACCATAGAGCAGGTGCTCAGAAGGATCACTCTTACTGAGCCTCTTCACACACAGTCACTACACTTCAGTGGAGTAAGGCATTAGCAAAGCAAATAAGGGCTGTGGCCTGCAAAGCAATGATTTATAGCAGGGGCTGTGAAGCCCAGCTCTCCACTGGGCAATTGCTTGCTCTCTGTTTATGTTCCTCGAGAGCCAAGGGGACCAAGTATTTCAGATCTGCTGGAAACTAAATAGGGGGGAGCTGCTGGCACAGAGAGCTGAACTGCAACCAGAGTGGAAAAGGTGGATGAGGCTCCCTTTTTTCCCCTCCAGGCTCTCTTCTAGGATGACTGATGCTCCCAGCTTCTCCAGCAATAGCGATTTGGGCACTCAGGCAGGCAAGAACTTACTCTAAGCATATTGAATACTGCCTGAGGAAAAGGGAAAGGGGCATTTGTATGCCACATAGGCCTTTTCAAGAAATGAAAAACTCTTGAGCACTGCAAACAGTTCATAAAGATTCTTGACTAGCCATCCAAGAATGATTGCAGCCACCTCTGAAAAGAAAGATAGGAAGATGGAGGGCAAAAGCATGACCCTACCGATTTGTTTCTAGTCTCATGCTGTATTTCATTAGTTTCTGGTTATGCTCAAGGGCATACCAAAACAGCAAACTTTATAAAGCCAGGCCAAGCTTCAGAAAGAGCAGTGAAATGCAAAAAAGGGTGGTTTTCCCCCTTATCTTTCTCTCTTGTGTCTCAAAACCGCTTGCAGACAACTCCCAAATTAAAAGTAGAAAAAGAAAAAAGAGCTTAGTAATAGTATTTCCTTAATCTTAGTCACCATGGAAAAATTCAGGTGCTTCCTGTCACCCTGGACATCAGGTAAGACTGGCACACCTCTGCTACCTGCAAATGCACTGGCCAGGACAATGACATCCAACTGAACCATGGTATGGTTGGCCAAATACAACAGAGATTATCATCAACTGAAGACAACTGGCCTTTCTCCTGATCTAAAAACACAACAGGAAGAAAATAACAATGATGGGAAAAGAATCAACAAGGAGAAAATAGAATTAAAAGACAATTAAGAAAAACATGCCATTTTGCCTTATTTCATAGAACACTCTAAGACATCTTATACTTCCCCTTATCAATTTTAATTCTTCCTAAAGAGCCTCCAGTTTGGAGGGCCTGTGATTGAACTCAGAAGTGAGCTGGAATCTCAGAATATTAAGAAGGTGTGTCAGCACCTGAGCTCAGCTATCAGACACTGACACACATGAAAGGTGCCACTGTGCCCTGTGCGTAGATGCAGCCTCACAGTTTACATGGTTCCAAAGAGTTATTTTTATGCTTTGCTAAAAAAAAAAAAAAAACCTACTGCCTGCAGCACGTGGTCTGTCACTGAGTATAGATGTCAGTCCAGGCAGCTCATGATCGCAATCCAGCTCAGGGAACTCCTCTTACTTTGTAGTTTATTTAAATATTAATAAGTGCATTTCAGACAAGATTCTAGGATTGCACAACACATAAAGCATTTGTAACTTGTGTAACACATACTCCTACAACATGAGTGCAAACACAGCTCAGCTCTTATGATATCTTCTAACTGCTAATAAATACTGTCACACAGTTACTTAATATCAACAAAAACATCACAATCAAATATCCTCCTTTTGGATAGTTTTCTCCAAGGGACAGTGCAAACCACAGCAACTTGTAGGGACCCCTGCTCCTGAATGCTGTGCTTATACAGTATGTAAGTCAGAGTTGGCCGTTTTCTGTTTCCTGAAGTTTATGATTGAGTAAAACTTCCTAAAGTATCAGAGGCTACAGATTGCTAAATGCCATTTACCAGTAACTTTATCGCTAAAATGTTGTGAGTTTTTGGTTTTGTTGTTGTTGTTTTTTGGTTTTTTTTTCTGGAAAGAATATATTTTTTAAGGTAAAAAGGTTTCTTCCTAAGTGTTTCCTGTTTCTGGCCTCTTGCCTAGAAAACCTCCTATTGAGATTTCACTGTTAACCATGTGCAAATACCCAGGACTTCATCATTACTCAAGATTTAAGAATAAGAGCTATGAATAAAAGTTGCAAAACTCCAGCAAAACATTTCCTCACAAGTCAAAAGCCAATGTCAAAGCAAGAATCTGGAGAGCTAGGAGCTCCACTAGCATCGTGTTCATGTTTCTCTGAGCATATGTGGACAAGCTCTGCATGCTTTGACTTTATCTGCTCCTCATTTAATTGTCTTCAGATGAAAACTTGAGGAAAAAAGTCCATTTCAGTGCAAAAAGTCAAGTAAATATTTATAGAGATGAGAAATGTGAGAGTCACTTACCAGCAGTGTTTGCACAGACACCCTGGAAACACGAGAGTCAATCAGTTGGGAAGCACAAAACAGTAATTTGCAGTTTAGGTGACCAACTAGCAAGCACTGAACAATAATTTTACAATCTTGAATGTAGCAGCTGCAAGAAGTAATTTGTGAGCAATCTCTAGGCTACCACACATCTCCATAAACCAGGCACTGGTCATAATAAGTGGATTAATGAATCCCAAACCCATGCAGAGCAGAATCATTCCCTGCCTGCTTAGGGCAGAAATCCTGGCCTCCACTGACTCCAGCTGACCGTGATTTCACTCCATTTCCATCAGTAACTACTCTACCAAGGGTTAAACAATATTTACAACATCTGAGATAATTAACTATTGGCTATTTAAACACAATGTCTATATGGTAGCAGATATTAATCTGTTTTTCTAAGGATTGGATGTTGTAGAATGCTTCCCAAGACCTCTTCCTGTCATGCTGAAAGCCTCCAGGGCTGACCCCCCCCTCCCAAAATGGAGTTGAAGCTTGAAAAGGGGAACAGTGTCAAACAGAAATAGCACCTACTTAGTCTGTCAAGATGAGGAAGATTTCTACCCAGTATGACAGGCATCATGTGGAAAGCACGGAACAAACAATTCCTGCTGTTTCAAAAGGCCTTGAAAATAACTCTCAATACAGACAGAAATGATGGAAGAAAAGAGAAAGAATAATTGGAACTTGCTTTTCAATGTGCTTTAACTGTGGTATCCTAAATGCAATTGCTATGAGGTCAAAAATGTTATGAGAGCAGAATTCTTATCTTTTGTTAATTCCCTTACTCAGAAGAAAATATTTAAACATGTTACTATCTCAACAATCCCCCAAAGCTTTAATGCCAACACAGAAACAAACATCAACAATATTAGAAAGAATTTCTCTCTTGACTAAATTTGCTCTAGTAAGATTTGGTTTATTTCCTGATCAGGCTATTTCAGGAGCAAAAGCCAAAGCCATATATAAGCACACAAATTTAAATGCTTTTCAATGCAGTTTTGCCCACCATGCTAAATGCTCAGGAGTTACCATGGAAGATGTGAAATCTTGCTTTTAGATGTGATTACTGCTTGTCACCCATATCTCTGCATGTCCCATAAGAGAGCTGGTGAGGCAGCTGAGCACGGGGGGTGCAGGGCAGGGGTGGCTACAGCCTGCACTGGGAGAGCACAGCTGCCCTGGGGGACAGGACTGGGTGCAGAGCAGAAAACCCAGGTGACACAGCCACCAACAGTAAGACAGAGCTGGGAGATGCAATTTGTGATGTTTGTTCCTGGAGTTTCTGCAGCAGGAGCTGAACTGCAAGCCATGGGAATGAGGAGCTCTGCCAGAAGGATTTTTTTAGCAGTCCATGCTACCACAGTTGTTTTCAATGTATGGTAAACACTTTCACAGTTAGTGTGTAATTAAACCTGGGGCAGATTACTGCTGCCACACACACTGGGCAATAGAAAGTTTAGCTCATATTCACTGCAGCAAAAATGGTACAGTAATTTGATGACCTTTTTCAAGATACAAGTTCACCTTGAAATATTATGTTCAATGTGTCCCTTCTCAATCAATGGCATTTTTATGGAAGCAAAGCAGCCACAGCACTTAGGGTATTCCAGATGAGATGCTGATGAAAGCTGATGAATATACACATTTTATTCCATCTCTATATGGACATGATGAGATTTTTCAAGCTTACGGTAGCTCATATGCTATATAATTTGTTTCTGCTTCTTTCATATGCAATCTTCCCATAATGCCCATTTAATGCTTTAGTCCTAGCACATCTTTGTGTTCTATTTAGAAGAAATTTCTCATGATTCTTTCTTCTTCTCCACCTTTTCTTACATGTTAACTTTCACTGGTTTTGAAAAACTTTTCTGTCCACCTTCTCTCTTTCTCTTTTTTCTTTTTCCGAGAAAGTCTTAAAAAGCTTCAATGTTTCTCACTATTTTAATGCTGCAGGGCAGGGACCAAAAGAAAAAAAACCCCACTAAAATCCTTTAGTTGTAGGAAACTTGCAAAGTCTATTTTTTGCAGTAATGACTCTACCAGGAATTGCCTTGTTTTGTCAACAATTCCATGCATTTCCTTGTAAGCACAAAGCTCAAGAGAGACTTTCAAAGACTTTCCCATGAGTTTCTTTCCCCCACTCTTCACTTACACAGTATCTTTTAAGCAATACTGAAATAACATTTAGAAGGTCAAAAATGAAATGGCTTCTTCTCACCACTGAGGAGACCACAACTCAAGTGATTCCTTTTATATTAAATAAGCAAAACAGCAAATGAAAGTATGCAGAGATGCAGCATGAACTCACCACAGATTCAATGATATGAAATCTGACATTTTGCCATCTGTTTGTCTCCAATAAATATCTTCTCTAGAAGGTTTCTTGTCTCCTCACCTCCCTTCTACTGAGGGCAAGTGCGTCCCTTCTATAAATGTTTCCAAGCTACCACATCAGGCCACTGATGAGGGCCAACAACATCTGTGCAGCTTAAATTGAAGTTTCCCATCATAACCATTTTATAAAATGCCTCAGGACCTCAGATGACAGTGCTGTTTACATGGCTGCAAATGGAGTGTGCTGCTCAATGTTCTTAGATAGCAGTAAGATTCCTGATTATTTTACCAGTATCTCAGTTTTCACCTCCTTCCTAATTCTGTCCTTGCCCCATAAAGTATGGCTCTTTCAAATCTTCTCACTTAACGCACCTTCCTGGACCAGAGGATGATCTTGTTTGTACACTCTAAGAACAAAGAACGTTCTGCTTAGTCCCACATCAAGACATATTGCTGATTTTGTTTCTCTTTGTATTGACAGCTTAGAGCACTGTTTTCCAAAACTGAGCAGAAATAAAAGCCCTACAAGGAGGGGAATTGTCAAGCTGAAGCAGTAAAGGCTTTATGGCTCCCCTAATGCTTAGCATAAAGCACTAAGAACATTTGAAAGTTAGCTGTAATGTCTAAATTTTTTAAGTGCAGTCTCTTTGCAGAGAAGATGCATGTTGCTATTTCAGTCACTACACTTCTCATGCAACTGTTGGGCTGAACTACTTCCAAGCAAAAAATAGATCACAGGCCACGTGCTCCAGAATACTCAAGTGTTCTAAAAAATTTTGCAGAAAAAGTACGAGGCTGAGGGTAATTTGTGCCAAAGGAACCACCAAAAGTGCCGCTAGGACATGTGGTTAAACTGCTCCAACAGCAGCGATAATTAACCCATTTTTTCCCTCCAAGTATTTGGGTAGTTCCTGGGCAATTCCTCAGCACAATACACAACAGTGTTTACTGTGTGATCCATCTTCCTGACTGACCACCAAACCCCTGCCAAGCCCAGGTCCAGCACACCAACAAGCAGCGTGTGCCGCTGAGGGGAAAAGGCCTGTGTGAAACAGGGCTGAAACCGATGTGTGCCAGCAGCGCAGGCTTTGGGAATGTGCTCCAGTTCTTCGGGAGCTGAGGTTTCTCCAGCCTCTGAGAACTGGGATGGGATTTTGATGCTCCTTGGTGCAGTTCGCCTCTAAAATTATCTGGAACCCAGAAACCAGAAAGGGGACAGCACAGCTGTAAAGAACAGCAGCAATGAGGAGAAAAAAAACAGCAGAAGAAAAGAACATGGACACATACCAATAAGGGCCTTTTCTTTAGTTGTTTGCATTTTGCCTGTGAGGTCAAGATTCCTCTAAGATCTAACAGCATCCAGCTTTCTCAGCATGTTTACACTGTTTCCCAAATGACTGCTGTGGAGAGGTTTCTATACAAACCCTGCCTTTTCCTGTCTGTCATTGAAGATGTCACATTTGACTGTCTTTATGTTTTACAATACATCTGACAGATGCTGCTCCTGCTAAAAAAGAAAAAAATCTGCGTATTCCAAATTGCAATATCTTACACAACTACCAGATTGTTCACTTGCTTTTAATAGTCTAAGACGCTGAAAAGAGGAGGAAATGTGTTGCCCACTAAGCACTATGTAACAACTCCAGCCACTGTGTGCAATTTCATTTCATACATCCACCTCTGTCAGGAAATAATGCTTCTCCAGCTGAGTGAAGGAGCCATTTTCATGTCCATTCTCTTTCCTGAAGCCACTAAAGGAAAATCAGACTGATGCACTTTTTCATGACTTTGGCATAACTAAAAGAAAACTTAACTCTCTAAAAGGAAGCCTGGTTTCTCTCCTTATTTGGCAATAAAACATGTACTGATTGTGAACATGGCTTGAATACAAAGTAAACTGTAATTGAGCTGTAAAAGCACTTCAGCTTTAAGATGGTACTTCTAATCTTTCTCTGTTGTATGATCCAAAGACTATGATGACTTAAAATTAAGAGTTTTCAGTTGTCTACAAAGCAGACTTAGACAGTTGAAAAGCTTATTGATTAGGTGCCATTATTCATCCACAAATTAAAAGTATCAGCAAGGGTTATACATTGCTTTCAATTATGTTTAGATGCTGTGCTCCTGTATTATAAGTTCTCATGTTATGAGACAAACACCTTGGACCAGCTAAGCCATTATTGTACACGGGGCAGCAGCCAGTATAGTCCAGTATCCCCTCCTTCATTATGGCTTCAATTAGTTGTTTTAAAGAAAAAATTCTGTTCCAGTGTGTTTTGAGATAGGATATCCAAAGGGAATTTTCTTCTATTGCCCAATAACATGGACACTGGCCTGTATTCTAAAAGCTGTCCTTTTTTTTTCCTTAACTTTTTGCTGCCAATCCTCGAGGCTGTTGCTTCTCTTCCAGACCTTACTAAGCTCTTGGCCATGCCATTCTCTTCATGGGGTATTTCTTTTTCCCTGGGCTGTGACAGGACACAGCAAAGAGAAAAATTTTAAAACTGGAAAAATTATCAGCAAAAAACCCCATCCCTTACTCTTATACTGAGCAAGGCATTGAGTTCAGCTGTGGAAATTCCCCAGGCAAAGGTCTCAAGAGGTTAGCAGAATATTGTGAAGCAGCCCCACCCTGGGGACACTAGCTGTAGGACACAGGGTGACAGCCTTGGTGGGCCTTTGCTCTAGGCTCACCTGCCTGAGCTTGTAGAGGTATTTCAGAATAGAGGACTTCACCATTCTGACTACAGGGATAAACCTCACTGGTATGAGCACAGCTTGCTTACACACCTGGGCACTCAGTGAAAGTCAGGTGGCAATTGTGTGTCAAGGGGGGAGAGCAGAGGGTACACTGACCAGTCAGGACTGAGTCACTCAAACACTACACAGGAAATATCAGCCTAAAAATCTTCACTGTAAATATTTCTCAACAGGTGGATGTAGAGCTGGAAATTCACCTACAATACAAACACTGGATAAATACTTTTTGATCAGCTTTTGGAAACAATGGAATGAATTTTTATCCATCACCAGCATTACTCAGAGGCATTTGCAGCTGCTGGCCTGAGAGTGTCTACAGCTGCCTGGGCTGTGCAGGAGGAGGGAATCCACTTTACCTTCCTGACAGAAAATCTGGGGATGTGCCAAGGGGTAATGTGAAAGGATCCATTCATTCAGTGGTCAGCAGCAGGAGCACTTATGGGACTCAGGGATTAGACAACCGTGGCAGGCAGGCATGGCAAATCTGTACTCATGTCCCAAATCATGTTCCCTGGTGCACAAAGAATTTATGGTGGAAATCCAGGGAAAAATCCCCCAAAACATGGTGACACATTGAAATAAGCTAAAAGATATTGAGTTGTTTATACAAAGAAAACCATTTAACTACTAAATGAGTTTGCTATTCCTGTGATGGAAGGACAAGTGGCACATTAGCTCATTCATTATTAAATTAATATCAGCATAGTGTGTTTAATTGATCTAAATTGTTCTGATACAGCTGAAGTTGGCATGTTTGAACCAGCCTGATGTTGGTGTGTCATAATCCCTTATTTATTTTCCTTAGCCAGCTCAGGGAATTTGAGAAGACTCGGGAGCACCAGACAATCAAGGAGGCAAGAGACTGACTGCTTTTTCCTGGCTCTTTCTCTCCTCTTTTCGACACTAACTCTGCTGTCAATCACTATTGCCAGCTAGAGCTGAGTCTGCCAATCACTCTGACACTCTGCATTGCCCAAACCAGGGACTCTCCTGTGAAAACTGTTGACTTGGCTTTAAATATGACTCCTCACAGGATTATTTTTTACTACCTGCTATAGAATTTGTGCACACACAAGATGAATGCTCGTGAGGACTTAATTTAAACAGGAACATGACAGAATTGATAAATCTGGTGACAAGAGTAAGAACAGCCAAGAAGAGAGAGAGAGTTGTGAGTTATTCTGCCCACCCGCCGTGCTGGACATGCGACTCAGTGTGTCACATTCTCTGGGTACACTTGACATTTTACAGAATAAAGGGAAGACCTGGTGACCCAAGCAGAATAAAACAATATTTTTAGATGCAAAGCCACTGGGACTCAGCATATGGAGTTGCTGGAAGTGCAGCAGGACTGCTGTTATGGTACACAACCAGAAATAAAGAGGAACAGCAAAACTATGAATAAATGGGAAAACAGGACCATTGCAGTCAGATGGGAAAGTTCTTTCATCTTCAGGGGTTTAAAGCCTTTGGAAGATGGTGTTTGTCACTGCTGCTCCCTCAAAACACAATGGCAAGTTTAAGTATTACTGATGACTGGTGGGAAACACAGCACATTCTCTTTTCTCTGAGACCTGTGCAGGGTGGAAGAAGACAGATTTGGGTTCAAGGACCTCCATAGAAGACTGTGATAAGCCCAGCCACCATCCTTACTCTTCCTGGAATTGCAGGCTGCTACAGGCTCCCACAGCTGGGGCCCTGCCCATGCTAGGCTGTGCTGCAGAGCTCAGCTAACCCAGACCTGGTTCACCTGTGCCTGGGGCCACCTGGACAGTGCCGGCAGGTGGGGCAATTGCCACTTGCTCACAAAACATCCAATCTGTGCCAAGTCCACTGGGGGATGCAACGTCAGTCTGCCTAGTGCCTCTCTCCCCAGAAAAGCATCTCTGACTCTGGGAAGGAGTCACTCAGCCAAGAAACAACCATCCTCAGAAAATGGTTTCCTCCTCATTCACTTCTCTTTCCTGGACTAGGGATTTCTTCAATCAGGTAATTCTGGAAAACCATCACCACAATAATTCTCAGTGCTCTGGTTAAAATAAGGTGAGGAAAGGGTCAGCTCACCTTGCATTGTCCCTCCCATGTGATTTCAAGAAATTCATCTCACGGTATCTGGACAGGAATGCCACGAGCTGATCGTTCGTCCTGTGAGAGAAAGAACAAAAGGTGCACAAATTACACTGTGAAAACCACTGTGTCTAGAGCAATTTATATATACACTGTGCTCATTTGGGGATCATTCTCAGATTCTGAAGGAAGTGGTTCCAAAAAAAACTTCAATCCTGCTGCTAAACTTCAATGACCCCCCTCTTCTCAGGAAAGCATACTTGGAAGGAAGCACAGCTTTATTACACCTTTACCAACTTCTTATCAACCCTTGGCAGGTATTTTAAACACTATAAGAGAATATGTATGAAATAATACTGCTTAAGTATGAAAATTCATCTGCAAGATGACTGCCTTGATAGTTCCATTTTAAATGCTTTGCTAGGTATTTCCTAGGGAATTTGGTTCAGTATCTATTGGCATTTTATTTGTTTTCATTGGGTAACAGAGAACAGGCCAAGGTTGGAATGCATAAGGCAAGAGAATTTTGGTGTAAAAAAGGCAATATAATCAACAGGAACAAAGGAACTGAGAAGGTTAATTCCAATTAGTATGGCAGACAATCTGACATCAGCATTTTCAAAATTTCAGATGACATGTCCAAGAATGTATTTACACTTGACAGCTTTTGTGGTCTGTTCTTTCTTTAACAATGGAGCAAAAATGTTCTCTATTTATCTAGGTCAGCATATTTAGGAAAACTGAATAAATCACATTAAGAAGATCTTAATCTCCTGAATGGCATTCAAACCCACAACCTTATGGATACAACACCATTTAAGCAATAGTCTGTAATGAAGCTACTGGCAGAAAGACTCAAGATAAAAGAGCTGTCAATAGCACTGTATTTTTGAAAACATTTCATTATTATAAGCCACAGAAAACTAAGTTAAACCTGAATGTGTTTAACTGTAAAAAATGTGTTTAACTTCTGGGGTCAGGCTGCAACAACCTGGAAATGTTACCAGCCAAGTAAACTATTTTCATAATCTCATTGATTTTATCTAAACCAAATGAATTATCTGTCAATCAACCATCCTGACAGACAGGGCACTGAGACCCTCCTCCTTTACTCCCTCATGTGAGCTGCAATACCTCCCAGGGTCAGACTCTGCATCTCAATTTGGCAAACTCAGAAACTGCTTTCTGTATAGTAAGCTGTGCAGATTTTCACATTTGCTGCTCCAGTGACTCTCCATCTTACTGGGATGAATAGGCATTTAGTGAATTTACTTAGCAATGCTTCCACATGAAATGGTTTCAATGGCTGACATCTTCGAGTGAGTTTCTAGGCAAAAGCTGGCATGCAAAGATGATCTTTAGAAATATAATCAAGTTTGGAAGTGCTTGAGCTTTAATTTCCTTACAGGATAAAAATCAAATCAACCAAAGGAACAATCCACACCACTCAATAAAATATCATCCTTTCTAGATTGCTCATCAACCTGTATTTTGCTATTCAGCAGTACTCTACCAAGTGTATCAGGACTTGGGGCTGCCATACAAACGTCTCATTCCTTCTCAGTTTTTAGGTAATTCTTATAAATGTCCAAATGATGCTTAGCTCTCAAAGTAATCAATAATTGACATTTTCCCTCTTCTTGAAAACATTGGTGGTCTCTTTGGTCCAACTTCAAATATTTTTAATTTTTTGTTTTAAAGAACTCATACAGAGTTTTACTCCTTGTCAATTAACATGCTTCTTTTCGTGTCTTGACAACATGGAACTCAAACATCATAGCTCCATTTGGTAAAACTTTCTAGCTAATTGACATTTAGATTTATGCAGTCAACCAATTTTATGCTCAGCATGGCAACACAGGGAATTTCTATTAAGCTTTCATTCAAAGTTCTCCTTCTGGCCCCAACATCATGAGGATGCTGCGCATCACCTCTGACTTATTCTACCAGAAGACGTTAAGAAGGAAATCAAAGTTATTGAATACACCATAGATGGTAATGCATTTGTTAAAATCCTTCTCACCTTTCAGAAAACTTTGCCTTCAGGGGTAGATTTCCTAAGTGCCTCTGGTACAGATTGCTGCCACACTTCTGCACATAGAGCAGCAGCAGAGTCTCTGCCATGGCAGTGCCTCTGGCACCAGCATTTCCAATGCGTCTAGCACTCCTTTGGACAAAGACTGGAGAAGTGGGGCTGCTTTTTCTCTAGGTAAGGCCATCAAAAGCAGAGATTTTCAGCTGAAGACATAACTGGGAGCAACAGCAAATCCACACTGCCAAATTAAATTCTGCTGTAGCTCCACAAATTTCAGGGATAATTCACTGAGAATAAATTTGGCACAAATTCTTTTACTAACTATCACAGTAGAACAGAAAGTAACAAGTGCAACATAGCCTTCCTAAGAAGGAAATAAAGTCATGGGGAGAGGGAGGGTAGTTCATGCTACTGATTAAAAATACACTAGTATTACATATCACATTCCTATCAGTTTCCACAGCGTGAATACAGACTGAGGAAAAAGCCCTTCTGCAGTTGGTGCCTGAGGCTGGGCCTGATGGATGCATCCACACAGCTCTCGCTTCTATTTCCTTTTGCTATTAAACTCACTTGGAGGGCAAGGCACCAGGGAGAAGGATTAGTCAGCTGGTTACCTGTATCATTAACAGGGAGGAGGATGGTGTGAGTGTAGGGAGGCTGAGAGAAAATGGGCCTTTTCAAGTGTTCAGCACACAGGGAGAAATGCAAAACTAATCCTCCAGTGAACTCCAGGAGTAGAGAAAGCTCGTGTGCGGGCAGGGCTGCCATGAGAAGATGACAAGTGGAGAAGAGTGATGGGAAACAAAGCATGTTTGAGTTCACTGATGCAGATTTGGTATCTGCCAGCTGGGTGCCCATCTTCCCCAGACCCTGGCTGAGGTCACCTCAGTAAGGTCTTACAGCTCCCCTCCTGCAGCAAGGATGGACAAGACTGGCAGGGGTGCAGGCCCAGCTGCTGAGATGCCACTCAGCAAAGCTCAGCCAAGCCCCTGTAGTGCTGGGCAGGCAGTGGGGCTCCAGAGGCTGCAGAAATTACTTAACCCATGGCACTGCTCAGCTGGGGATGTGGCCGAGCCCCCAGACTGGGACTCTGCTTGGGATTAGGTCAAGATTAGAGTTACAGGTCTAAGGGAAAGAAAAAGGTGAGTATCCATATGGAAATTCAGAAGATATTGCCAAAGCAAAGCAAAGTCTTCTACCAGTGTTTCCTCATGAGCAGTCCCCAGCCTGGGACTGAGGTGTCCCAAGGTGTGAGCACAGGCTCTCAGGAAGCACATGCTGAGCATGGCAATAATTTCAGAATATGGTCTATACACTGGGGACTGAAATGAAAAAGAAGAGAAGCAGTGAGTTTGTGTTTGCCTTGTGTGAACATGCTGGAGCCTGTGCAGGAGCAGCAGGAGCGAGTCCAGCACATGGCCACGGCCGGACACTGCAGCAGCAAGAGGCAGCGCTGGTCCTGCTGCCTTTAAACAAACCCTCCAACCCCAGGGACTAACCCAAGCACAGAGCAGGGATGCCCTCAGTCTGCAGCTGTGAAAACAGATTAGGAAAGCCTTTGGAGATTATGAGAAAACAAAAAGAAGAGCTTATTACTTTTGGAAGATAGTGATGCCTAATAAAAATGTTCTGATTCAGCAAGGTACATCAACACATGGGCAACTTGAGGAATGTAGGGAATAGACACTTCAATGGGATTATTAATATGTCAAAACCTATACAACTTAATTACAATTTGGCTAAATTAGATCAAAAGTTCAGAAGCTCTTGGCAGCACACAGGTAAGGAAACAGGATGGTTTGATTCTGTGCAGGAATCAGATGAAGGAAAGAGAACTGCTCTGAGTTTATTAATTATTCATCTTGATTAACTTAGGGCTATCTAATGACAAGCCTGCTGGCTGCTTCACAGGAGAAGTTAGTGCAGGGAGGGGATTAGCCCTGGTCATGGTGAGCAGCGGTGGCAGCAAACACAGCAGTAGTTCTGCCTGGTGTGGGGTGCTGAAGAGGCAGGCAAGAATTACACAAGCAGCTGAGCAGGCAAAAAAGGAAACACAAAGGCAAAAGTGTTTGGGAGAATAGGGCAAGGAGGCTAATGTGGTTTGAAGCAGCAATGATGAAGGCAAACATACAGTCAGAAGAGATAAGTCAAAACTGCTACAAGTTCTCCAGTGCCCAAAGCTTTGGTATTTCCACCTGGCTCATCTCCACAGTTTCCTTTCCCAGGACTCCTGTGACTTGGTGAAGGCACAGCCCTACAGAAACCTAGACCTACAGCAACCCTGACAGCTCTTTCCCAAGAAACTGTTTCTACAGGGTCACTAGAGAAGGAAAAGACTGCAGAGACAAAACCTGGAATTATGGGGCAAACTCACCTACTCAGTGTTAAGCATGATATTAATAATTAATATGGCTAAATGTGGATAAACATGGAGATGTGTGGACAAGAGCATGAAAGTGGAAGAAATGAATGCTTAAATTCTGCTACCTTCTTTCTAATAAATTCTTACAATGATAATTAAGCTCACTGATTTCAGTAAGTTATTAATTTCATATTCACTAACCCAATATTGTAGAGTTATTAGGGCACAGAAGCACTCGTGGCATCTTCCCACTCCAGAGAGGGAGTGGGACAGAACACTCCCTGATGTGTTCTGGTCCCCCCACCAGATCAGTTGGCATGCATGAGGGCACAGCATGTAACCTTACAAAAGGATGCGACAGATGAACGGTTGAAGAGGAAAAAGCAAAAAACCTACAAAACCTCCTCTGAAACACTTATGGCAAGGTGATCAACCATGCAAATGCAGCATGAGAAGAATACAGGAAAAAGTTTGCAGGGTTCACCTTTCAGACCCTGGGTAGGCAGCCTGACCCTCTTACTGGTGTTCCCAAGTCTTCCTGCCTCTCCAAAGACAATTAGTGAAGGGGAGGCTCGGTAGAGTCTGACCAGACTGAAGTCAGAAAAAGAGCTCCAACAAGTCTGCCATTCTAAAATACAAAGAAAGGGGAAGGCTATATTCAGGCTTTGCTATCCATCACAGAACAAAGATTAGCATGGCAGGTCTTTCTCAGCAAAGCTGATTCCTAGAACAGCAGCCATTCATAAAACAAACCATAAAAATGAGAACAGCAGATATGATTTCAGAGGCCAACTGCACAAGGAAGGCTCTGGGTGACAATACCTCTGCTTTTACAACAGTGTTGTCTTAAATGGTTTGTTTTGTCTTTCAAGTCAGGTTTAACGGAGGAACGAGATAATGGAAGAAAACTATTGCCTTAGCAGCTCAGCTCGCTGGAGTACTGGGGAGATCAGAGCTGTGCTCCAGCAGCAGCGCTGCCATCTGGGCTGGGAATTCACACCTGTGTATTTCAAAGTGTCAGCCTTCTGCATTTGGATGCTGCAGGCACTGATCACTCATCACAGGGGATGCAGCTACTCTCCCTGCAGCTTTGTCAGGGCTCTCTCATGCTCAAGACATTCTATTAGCAATACAGTCATCTTGGTCGTGCTTTCAATTACTGCTTCCGATTCAACCATTGTCTGTTTCCTATGGAAAAGAAAAGAACTCGCATAGTCAAAAAAGAGTAGATGTCTTTTTGAGATGTCACACTGCTGAATAAACCTCTTCCTAGTGAGAGTACATAAATACCTGGATACAAAGGAGATCTGCTGAGAGAAAATAGAATATACTCCATCGTCTGCTTCCTGAGCCACTCCACAACCTATTTTCTATAAATTTAAGGCTTCAGATGGCATTTATAAAATAAATAAATAAGCCCACTGCTGAGAAGCAGCAGCACATGCTTAAATGAAAATCCTAAAGAGACCATATAAGAGAATTCCACCAAGTATTAATGAACAAATGTGATTAAAACTATCTACAGCTCTGGACTGCTGCCAAAATGCTGCCAGCAGTGTTTGATATGTAAATGCTTAAAACATTTGCTGTGTGTACTGCCGTTGATGCAAAGCCTCTATAGAGAGTTTCTTCATCTAATTAGAGATATTGGTTTAGCAAACTTTGGAGTCTATAAAACCCTCAATGTCTCATTATTCTTTTAAAATAGAATATTCATTTGTTTGGAATGTTTTCCAGCTATATCCCATGAAACCCTGAAAGGCCCTTGGCTACTGAAAAGCTCCAGCCCTATATCAGCTGATAAACCCTACCGCTTTTATGATAATGAAATTCTCACCACATGCACTCATTAAAACTTTGTAACATCGCTTTTGACTTTCTTTAAATATTCACTGGGAAAAAAGTAAATTACTCAATTTCCAGCTATTTTATGGCACAATTTCAAAGCAAGCATTTAAAATCTCCAGGGCCTTATGAAATACACCATACAATGGTGCAATCACTGTGTCTCTGATCTGGCAAAGCCCTGAAGAGTAAGTGCTGAACTGTAGCACACTTGGAGCTCTCCCAAAATGATGCAACTTTCACACTGTATTGTCATAAATTACTTTATGGGTCAATGCCACATGTCCAGAAGCAGAATGTGCAAGGATTGCACACGAGGTCAAGAGCTGAGAGCTGTCCTTAAACTCATCCTCGACCTCTTAGGTGCACAAAAACATTTATTACAGAGACTTTTCCAGGGAGGCCAGTCCAGTTGTAACTCAGATTGTCCATCTCCACCACAGATATGTCACCAGTTCACCAGTGTTTAGAGATTTAACTCTCTGGTGCTTACGAAACATTTTTACAAAATACCCTCAGTCCCAGGAGTACCTTTGAATTGATCCTAAGAATTATTTTTTCTGTGACAATGACATTTCCTCAGCGTCCCTGCTGCAGTAAAAAGTAAAAAAGAAAAACACTACCCTGTAATACCATGTCACATGCAGCACTTTTTCTCGGATTTTAAAGCCACTACAAGACGCAAGTCACTATATTTTAGAGTAAATGATGAAATATATTAAGGTGGTTTTCCTTTCATAAACCTAATTGTATGCAACTGCTAAGTCTAGATTATTTGTATGCGTAACAACAAATGCACTGAAAAATACTTGAAAAAGCTTCTGAAGCACCTTCCAAATGTGCAACTGCGTAAGACCTGAAAATAATCAAAGTACACATGAAAATAATCGAAGAAAATCGGTTACGTGCAGGATGACTTATTCCCTAAATAACCTAGTATTGATGCCTGCAGCTCAGAGGTATTTTGCTAGAGAGGAAGGAAATGTTTCACTCTGATTTGTTAAACAATTTTCTATTTATTTTTCTATTTAAGTTTATGAATCATCAACATATCATTTTTTTCATCCTGCTAGCTCAGAATTTAAGTTCCTGGCAGATAGCCTTTTCTAGAAAGGCCTATAAATGCCTATTTCAAATAAATATTTTTAAGTAAGGGCAGAGACATGTGTCTAACTTAGATAAGGGCTAGAAAACTTGTTAAAGGTATATACTGAAGTAAAGCAAAATTCCTCTCCCACCACATTCACAAGAAATGTCAGTTTAGTTGAACTGCATGTATGAAAAAATGCTATTTTTTATCAGTGCTAGCAAAAACTTATCAAGCCTTGCTGGCATTCCCATTATTTGTGTTTGGAAATTAAACTAATACAGATTGGTGCAGAAAAAAATATAGCAATGTAGGGTTTAGACTCTTCAACTTACACTGATCTAAAATGCTTAGCATTCATAGAATCACATGATTACTCAGCATTATGTCAGCTGCAAACACAGAATCATAGAAATGTCTAATTTGAAAAAGATGTTTAAGATCATCAAAGCCCATCACTAAACCACATCCCCCAGTGCCACTTTCCCAAAGTAAGGTGCCAGCAGGTCTCCTTTTGGTATTGGTGCAGCCATGTTCACAAGCAGAAGTTTCTGTTCAGGGGCTCATGAAAGCTATTTAAGAGAGAGAACTGCCACATCTGCCTGCTCCCCTTTTCAGCTGTCTGCCTGGTGCACAGGCAGTGTGTGCACTCACATCACAGCCTGCTTATCTCAGGCACATTCATAATTTGCTAACAGACTTTTTTTGGCTTTTGAGCTCACCAACACCAATCTACAAATTGAAAAA
>VWZN01009801.1:1080836-1108045 GCA_013396955.1 Regulus satrapa | reverse complement strand
AAAAAAAAAAAAAAAGGTCCAGCATACCATCTTCTGTTTTAATTGCTGTTCCCTGGTAGGATCAATGGTGAACCATTACCACTCCTGCTGGGGTTCACAGGCTTGTAAAGGATGAGCCATAGCTGTGTCTGGGGTTTCTTTTGCAGACAGGATGCAGCATTAGAGCGAAGATGCCTCACTCTGGTCTGTGGAGGGGCTGGGGACGGGCACAGGGGCTGCTCCGGAGCCAGGCCAGGAACACTGGCTCTGCTCTAGCTCAGCTCAGTTCTCCCCTGAGCAGTACCACCAGTGATTGTCCTTGTCCTTATTTCCTGTCCATGCCAGATGGCAGGCTTGCAGAAGACAAACCAACAACAGTCACTGCTCTGGTTCAAGTGGAATTCTTCCCAAATTGGTGATACAATGGAGGAGAAGCAGAAGCAGAGGCAGAGGCAGGTGAGCCTGCCCACACTGGGAAGAACTTCTGGGAAACTTGTCACATGCAGGCAGATGGGTTCACACAAGGTACAGTGAAGTTAATGTTCCCCTTAGTCACTTTAGCTGACCTTCCACTAATAGCTGCCATTGATACTTCAGTCAGCAACTTTCCAAGGTAGCTGTACTCAGGATAAATGGAAAGAATTGTGATTTTCATGGTAAAAATGCACCAATTTGATGGATGACATCAACAAGTCCAAATGCGAATGTTTTTAACCTTTTTCTATTAAGAGTGTAAGGACTGATTGCATGCAGCTTGTGGAGCTAATGGACACGCTATCTGCTGACAGTTTGGCACAGAAAGGCTGTTTTAATATCCCACTGTCAAAGGTCTGTCACATTTTTCATTTCCATCAATAAGGAAGTTGGGTGTTGATGTAAATGGTCATTTTGATAGACAGTGAGCAGGAAGCAGCCGGGCACCTGAAGAGGTTACCTACACAGCTTCAAACCACACTGCTATTTACACTGAGACCCATGTCTAAGGAGAATTCATGCCCAGAAAGTCTAAATTTAATGAGGTTCTTTACTTAGTTTTAATCCTGTAAGGGAAAAAAACCCCAATCTCTCTTTTCCCCATTTTTCTATTTTAAAACTTTTATGACAATAAGGGGTTTCTCTTATTGGAAAATAACCTATAGAGTGACAGAAACATTGGTAAATGCACTTTCTGCCCAAAGTGCATCTTTGAAGGGAGCAGTACAAATGACCCACATTTTGTTCCTTGAAATACTCTTAGTATCTTCAATAGTGAGAAAAGTTCCCTCTTATTCTTAAAGTCCTTTAATTAATGAAAATATTACTTTTTTCTATCCTATTGATAAAGCACGATGCAAAGGACTTTATTCTGTTTTCATATCTGTAATGCTCCAGAATCAGTGCAGTGCACTCAGTTTATGCTTTTGTAAGCCAGAGCACAAACCCAGCTCTGTGTTCCTGGAATAGGCTATGGGAAATCATAGCAAAGGTTTTGTGGTATTTCCCAGTTTATAGGCTGTGAAAAGGTGTTGTTCCACGTGTGACAGCATGTGAATAGATTAAAATCAGCACTGTCTTCCTCTCCCTCTGAGAGGTGCTCTGCCTCTCTTTGCCTTGTCTCATGGCAGGTAATTCTCCATAGGAACAATTCCCAAGCAACCATTCCTTTCCATAAGGCCCATCCATTGTGTCAGGGTGGCAGCAAATCTAGCTGCTGCCAATAAGTACATGACTTCTAAAGCTGCTGAAAAGTATTTGCCAAGATAATTTGCTTTTCACGAAGCTGCCTTTACCTATTGTCATAATAACAAGCCATTCCATTTCTAATCACTGCCTCAAAGCAGGGATCAGTCGAGAGAACTCCCACATTTAACTGCCACGAGCTCTGCATGGGCCACAGTCCTGTGGATGCCAGAATATCACCTGGGAGGATGCAGCACTACAAAGAGTTCAGACAGACAGGATTATCCTATCTCAGAAAAACATCTGAGTCCACTTAATATTTGCTGATCTGAAAGTATCTGAAAAAAGAGAGTACTGAAATACTTGACTAACCAGCTGCTAATACCCAAGGATATTTAATTATTAAAACTAAACATGATATAATTTTAGTTTTATAAAAGCACTGGGATTTTATTTAGCACAGAATGATGTTCACTGCTTTGTATTTTTCCTGTGTCTGTCTGATGCTGCATATTCATGTACAACCTCATCTGCCTACACGATACAGCCCATTTTGATGAAAACAATAATCACTGATTAAATAAGCAAGTGGAGTGAGCCTCAGAAATTATCAACTTCATTACTCAAATTAGTGGGACTTTGTATAAAAAGAAAAAATCCAGATATTGGGCTGAATAGGAGTTTTTTGTTTGTTTATACCGTGTATATTTTACATTGCATAGTTTATATTCAGTAGGTTTTTTCCCCATCTCTAAAACTAAATTATCAAGAGTTTTGTGCAAAAAGAGAAATTAAAATTAAATATGAGCACAGATTTAAAGCAACCATTTGCTTCATCCAATTCACACATTCTCGCGTGCATCTGAAATTTTATTTGTACGAGTCAATACGAAAAATGATTTGCTAATTGCTGGAAAATTGTTTGCTAGTGGTTGAGCAATCATGGTTAAAAGTGCTCATTTTCTTCTAAGAAAGTGGTAAGTCACTCTGGGGGTGCAGCCCTGCTGTCCTGCCAAAGCAGAGACCCTCCAGCATCCCCAGGTGTCACCTGGGCCAGCTCCATGCCGGGGATGGATCTATTCAGCAGATCCCACTGGGATTTGAAGCCCACCATGGTGAGCTGTGTGTTCCCTCATCAACTGCAACAGTCTTACAACTGAAGACTCAGGAGAAATCTCTGCTTTTTCTGGATGCAGTTGTTAGGGTGCCACTTTCCCAGCTTTAGCGATAACTTTTGGTAATTTCTCCATTTCTGAAAGAGAACTTGCTCCCTCTCTGACTGCGCTGATGGTGGTTCACCCTGCCACGCCACCCTCACCCACCTGTCACACCAGGAAACCAGAGCCACCCCATCCCACCCTGCCCAGGAGCCTCTCAAAGCCAGCAGGTGCCCTCAGACTCCAAGCTCAGCTCATGCAGCACTCTGACAACAGCCTCCCTCCTTGCTGAAGCCACTCGGCACAGCCCCTCTCTGCAGAGCCACCTCCCAGGGCACAGCAACCGTGCTCCCAAACGGTCCATCCAGCCCAGCATCCTCTCCAAAGCTCGCAGACACTCCTGCTGCCACAGCTGCCACTCCGCGGTTCACGTCACTAACGAAGCAGAAACGCTCATGCTAAGCTTGGAAGCAGCAGGGAGCTGAGACCACCCTCCTCTCTCTGGGAAAGGGAGCAGGAAAGCCCCTTCTAAAAGGGCACAAGGTATAAAACTCAGCACTTCTGGGTCTTGGCATCTCCCTGTTTAATTTGCAGTGTAATCCTGGACAAAAACTGGCTTTGTGTGACATCGCCCTGAGAGCGGGCAGTTCTTCTGATGCAGTGGGAAAGACAGACCTGGGTAAAGAAACATATTCCCCCACCTCACACGTTCTACAAAACAGAGCAGAGGGAGTATACACTCATCCAGTGAGCAGCTTCATCTCCTAACTGGAGTTATCCCAGGGGAAGCGTGGTGGGACTCCCCCAGCACAAGGGCCCCGTGGGGCTCTCTGTGCCAGGGATGCAGCCCAGGGCTCTTCATCTACCCACTGAGACCCTGCTGCTGAGGCACTTTTACAAACTCCACTAAAAGTAAAGTGAATTATTATATACCAGGCCCTTCCTGAAGCTCCTCCTGGGCCTGCCACTCCCTTTGATCCCTGAGCTGCTGAATCAACCTGTCGGAGTGCATCAATTCAAAGGACCAGAAGGCAAAACAGGGAAAACAGGGTCAGGCTAATGGGATTTAACATTAATTCTGCACCAGGCCTGAAAAGATGGAAGAACAGGGCCTGGGGGGTGAGAGGGATAATGAACTGAGAGCTGATGGAAAGAAACTTAATTGGTTTTAACAACAAAAGGTCACATTTTGTTACCTTTATTTAGGTTGAGCAATGATCTTATTTTGACAATTTGTGTCACCTGATGACTTGCTCTGCTCTTGGTTGGGACTGTTTTGGAGTAGGTCAGTGAAGAATGCAGAGCTGGGATATGAGGCACAAACATGTGGTAGAGAGGATGTTTGAAATGGGAACAGATCCACTGACTGACATAACTGGGGCTGCTAAGAACAACTGGCAGGGTGGGAGGCTGATGTCTCTGCTCACTGCTGTGCTCAATGAGCTGCCACCAACACAGTCTTATTCCATTAGAAGAGAACCAGGGGGCCGCTGTGAATCAAGAAATGACTCTAGAAAAGGCATGTGAGCTTAAGTGAAGCAGTCCATCACCAGTGATCTCCTGGCACTGCCAAGTGGAGCCATTTCCTGGCTGTGTCTTCCCTCCTGGGCTGCACTGGTTCACAAACGATTCTCCAGGCACTCTGTGATGATACCCAGCACTGGTATCTCATGACACACCACACGTACCAGTTTCCCACAGAGAAGAAAGATCAGGGTGTCTTAGCCTTCAGCTAGAGTTCTGCAGCTGCAACTTGCAACATGATTTGAGCCCCCTGGCAACAGCTTCAGTGTCTACACAATACCAGCTGTACAAAGGTTAAGCAGTGACATTGATCCTCACAGAGCAAGCAGAGCCATGGCCCCTGCCATGGAAATCATCTGGAAGCTACCTTGCACCTGACTGGCACAGTGCATCCCATCATATGAATACAAAGATCTGAGCCACTGCCAAAACATCTGAGGCTGCCTCAATTAAAGCCATAAGGTGACACAAATAACCAATTTGGATTTATAGACCTTTTAGTCTTCAGCTGTCCCGAGAATCCATTGTTGCAAGATTACCTGCCAAAAGTGACTTTGGAGCAGCAAACTTTTAAACCAAGATAAACTCTGCATTTGGAGAATACTTGGCCCCAAACCAGTTCCTAATGTGGCAAAGAGTGCAATTATCCTGATGAAAGCTTAGGGATGCTTGTGCCTACAGCTGGTTCATCAAGTAATGCTGAATGATGGATATAATTAAACTGCGTGCAGCAGAGTGGAATGTGCTACAATGAACCATTTAGGGCCTCATCCCCTCCCATCAGCCTGGAACTACAGATGGGCCATCACAGTCAGTGGCATTCAGCACTGCTATTTATACAGAGGCATTCAGAGGTATCACACAAATGCTCTGTGCAGGTTGAGCAGAAAAGAAGCATTCCACTGGAACAGGGTGCAACTGTAAAAGCTAGTTAGTACCTAATTCCAGCTGGGATCACGCAGCAAAATGTAGGTCTGGGATTTCTGCACTACCAGGTCAAAACTTCCACAGCATCTCAAGATACAAATTTTGACCAGTTAGCACTAGTGAGGACTATAAAGAAAAATAAAAAGGAGCTTTAGAAAAAGAGATGCATTCTGCAGCACATCCCTGAAGATGAAGAACACCACACACAGAGGTGCCCTGCTCCCTTGTGAACACCCAAGCTCTTCAGCACTGGACAGGCTCACAGATTCTGCACGTGGTCTGCAGAGCTGAAAAATCTTCAGCATCAAATACCATTCAACTCTTATACTTTTAGCCCTATTTTCAAGAGAAAGAACTTATTCATCTCTCCCTCTCCTTCCTATTTCTAAATCACCACTAAAAGACTGAATCAGAACAACATTTTGGCTCACCCTTTAATGGCCTTTTGGTTCACAACTATTTAAGAGTGACTTGGGAAAGGTATACTCAGCACATGTTGCGTTATCTGCACTTTGAACTGCCACCAGATATTATTTTGCAGCTGCTTTATTGTAAGTGGCATCCTGAAATATAAACAAAATAGTGTCTTAATGGCAATTTCAGCCGATTTTTAATTTCCTGAGAGAATTCAGCGGGACCACAAAAGGAGAGCACATTTAAAATGCAATGCCATAGTAGGAATGTTTCCCTCTTTCAAGCACTTTCAGCTTTTGGAATTTGATAATGATTTCACTGAACTTTCTAAAAAAACCTGAAAAAACCGAACTGAGTTGAAGAGACATTAAAGTTTCTGCTCACAAACCCTAGGTAAACACCATAAGGACCTGTTTCTCTGCAGCTTCTGTTACCCACCTCAGACTTAATCCAAAGTAAAAGTCAATTGGAGGAAAGCTGTGGGAGAGCACACAAGAGAGAAAGTCATACCTGGGATTTCCCTGACGATCCACATCCCACTGCAGCTCAAACTCCACTGCAGCTTCTTGCCCAGGAATACAGTGAACAACTAAATGTTATGGGGAGGGCTTGCCAGTATGGGACAGCTACTGGGGAATTTTTCTAACCATGACTTTAAAGTAAAAAAGCCAATCTGCACAAAGGACTCTTTCCTTGGCTTGGCCATCCCACATTATTTGTCCACAAAGACAAGCTGTAAGTGAAAAACAGATTTTGTAAATACCCCTGGAGCTGTGAAGGACAAATATGAAGCTGACCAGATCCCTCATGATGCTCACTGCCTTCCTCTGCCCCAACACATCGGTTACCCTCACAAAAAATACTATTCCAGGCATTACTGCAGCATCCTGATAACAAAAGATGGAACTGTAACCCAGGAAATGATGGTGCACATTCTCACAACATTTGTGCTGTTATTGTTTATAGCTCAGGCTGAATGATGAAGGAATCCAATGCAGATTCACACTTAACTCTTTTTTTCTCACTCATAAATAAGTAAAAAATAAATTACATCCAGAAAGCAAATGGCAAACAGATGAAAACCCTTTGGCTCTTTGTTTGAGGACCTCCCTGTGAGCAGCCCCAGAGCCAAGCCAGAAGAGAAGGGGCCACCAGCCAGGCAGCCCAACAGGGACTCAGAGGCTGCAGTGCCCATCAAACTGCAAGTCTGGCATCTGGGGCTCTTGTCTGCCAGGCAGATCCCCTGGGGTCCAGACACCAGCTCAGATGCTTCAGTTCTCATGGGAAGAGAGAAAGCGCTCCATGTTCAGCACCGTAATCAACAGGGTAAGATGCCAAGTACAAGAGCACTTTGAGTAAAAAAATCCTATTCTAAAACTGTGCCTTGTTGATGCATCCTTAATTTGCATGCACAGTAAAGATGCCTGGATAGCCAATTCCAGTTTGGGGTGCATTTCTTTCTGCTGCCAGTCTGATGCTATGGAGCACATCTCAGAACTACTAAATATCCAAAGGAGTTACTACAAGCTGCAGATGTCAGTTCCCCAAAGAAAAAGCTGCTTTATATCCTTCAATCCAGGAGGGGAAGGCAGAAGGAATAACCTCATCTGCTGTGGCTGCACAGAGAAAGGGGGGGCCTCCCATCACTAACATTCACCAGCTTGCAGAAAAGTGATGTTAACATCAGAGGTAAGTAAATTTTTAAGCCACAATAATTTCAACATTTTGCCCTACCCATTTGTGACCATGCATAAAACCACTGCTTTGCCAACCATTGATAACTTAACAGTGAAACAGAGATGTGGAGCAGCAAATCAAAAAGGTAACTTTCAAAATATATATAAAACTCAAGCAAATGTGCTGGCAAAGTGAGGAAAGAAGAAGAGAAAAGGTTATTTGAGGGATTAAAGAAAGAAGCAAATCTGGAATTCTCAGAGAATGCAGATTCAAGAAAGACACTGATAAAGTTCCTTTTGGACAGGAAAAAAGATTCCCTGTGAAGCACTAAGAGTGGATTGACATCTGGCTTGCCAGATAAAGATATTCTGAGCAAACAAAACCACGTACAATGTCAGTAACAATCCCGAGATAAAAACCTCAGGCACTGGCATCTTAACAGATGTTGTAGCTCAAAAGCTACCTGTGCTGCACTCCCCTCTCGATGTAGGGAGATGATTGAACAGTGCTTCAGCCCAGGATAACATTCCAAAGGCACTTTAAAGAACACTGTACTATTTGCCTTGTGCCTGGTACATTATTCTAGTGGCAAGGCCTGCTTTTCAGATCAGCACTGCAACACTTCATATGGGCTGTAAGGTCAAATTCAGCCCTGGAAAATCAGCATCTTTTATCTAGGCTTTCATGTCCAGCACTAATTTATGTAGTGCCAGGAAGGAGATATCACTAGAGGACAGCTCTGAAGTCTGAGTCTCAGTGAGACATAGAACTGTTAAATTATGTCAAGTCAAATAGCTGAGAACTGAGACAGAGAGGAAGTGGAACTGTCTCTTGAGCCAATGGCTTTGCCTTATTTGCCATTACACAGCTCTCATCAGCCTGCTGGCTTTGGCATTTCTAAGTTCACAGCCATCAAGAGGGCACAACTGGGTCTCAGACATTTCTCCCAAAGCTAGAGTGCTGTGTGTGAAAGTCAAGTGCTTTGTTTCAGTTCTAAGAGATTTACCCATATTTCCAAGATAGCGTTTCAAGCCTGCACACTGCAAAAGCTGAGATGTTTTGAAGAGTAGCTGGGTGTCCAATGTGGTATATCCACTCCATGCAAACTGTATGATCTTTTTTTTTTTTCCTCCCTGTTACCTGCTCCAAAGGTTGTGTCATTTGGTCACAGGTGAAATCAGGGCAGGTCATGGTGAATTTGACAGAACAGAAGTCATCCCTGATGTAGTTTCTATAGAATGATAGTCACCCATGCATTGCAGGGGATGAAACTGGCCAATGGCAGAAAAAAGAAATAACTTCCTAGGTAGATCTAGCACCTGAAAAATAACTTGAAAAAGTGCTGAAGCATTCTTCTCGAAGGTTGAACTTCTTTCTAAAACCTGTCAGTTGTAATTATTTTCACCTACCACAATAATGAAAACCTGAAGACCTCTCCCCTGCACTCCCACCTTTTTCACTCTTGGAAAATATTCTCTGGCCCAGGGACCTCATTTACAAATCATCACTTAGGTTTATCTACCAATATTACCTTGATCAACAGAGGACAACACAATGAAGCAAGTGCAGGTCAGTCAATAGTTATTTGCTAGCTCTGTTTTTTAAATTTCTGGGTGTTATTCTGGTCAGCAGAAATAATCTCCATATTGGCACCTGTTTAAAGGACCAGGCCCAGTCAGATCATCCCATTTACTCCCTGGAGTGTGCAGTACCTCAGGTGCTATTTGTATTATGATACACCTTCCATTCAAGTGCCAGACCAAAACTTCTACTGAACGTGTCTCATTTAACTGAGTCTTAACAACACAGGCTTTTATAGAAATTAGGGCTACTCAGCTTCATCCTAAAATAATGTCAAGCAGCAAAACACAAATAGTTTCACTGGGTTTCATTTAAGTTCCTTTGTTATACCTGATTGCTCATAATGGAAAATGTTGTTGTATCTGCATTTGTGGCTCCATCAATAAGACACTTTATTTTCTTACTATTCTGAAGCACTCCCCAAGCTTCTGCTAATAATTTTTCTTGACCTTTATTAAAGACCAAGCATTAGCTGGCAATTAGATTTGGTGATCCCTTTGGTGATTGAGGCTCAGCGATTTACTGTAAATTATAAATAGTGCAAATGTTTCATTATGTTTATTCTTTATACAAGCTCTGTGGCCAGGTAAGCACTGACATGATACTCACTGTTAAATTATCTCATTAAACTTCTTAATTTACGTGGTGCAACACTTCACCTGCCACATTATCCAAGGACTCCTGCAATGCACATTAAACATTCAGCATGAATAGATGCACTACCATCGTTCACCTTGTTGGGAGTGAAATTTCAGTCCCTGAACATAAGGTTGACTATTTTATGCTATTTGTCAGAGACAATAAATAATGCAAATAGATAACCCAGGTAAAATAAGAGGTTGAAGACATCAATAGATTTCTCATAGGGTTTTGAAAGAGGCTCTCAAAAGTAGAGACTTTAAATCATGAAAAAATACTAAAATTTAAAAAGTTAAAGAAATGGAAGGAAGGTGCTGTTTTTTTTCATTTCTTTATGAATGCAGTGACTGTGAGAGATGATTTCTTGAGACCCCTGCAGGCATGTGTTCCTTTTTTATTCACAAGCCCAAGCAAAAGGAGAGACAAGTACAAAACCTCCCACCTCTGAGTTGCTTGTGGAGCTTTGTCTTTAGCCATTTCATCCCTCCTTTTCCTGCTGAGAATGTTTAACAGAGTGAAATGAAGTCGGGGTTGGATAATGCACCACATGTTTGCACTTATGCCAATAAATAACATATTGCTTCATGATTAAAGGGAAACACTTTTGTTGGAGGCACCTTTATGTCAAGACTGTGTGCCAGTGGTTTGTACTGCAGTAAGAAGGAGGAGCACATGGATTAGGACCTCCTCTGTGCTAGTTCTGGACTTACAGACTCCACAAACAAAACATTCAAGCATGAGGAGGAATAATAAGGGTATCTGGATTCTCCTGGCTTGCATATGCTTTATTTTACACATTTTAAATTGTTTTTCTCACAAAATGAATAGTTGTAATATTTTTCTCCCATGCCTTTATATTTTATGATGTTTAACATCTGCTTCTGGACATCTCTTCTGAAGGATGAAAGGCTCCTGGCAATTCTGCTGTAGTCTGTGAACATACCAGACTACTCCCTAGACAGATTTAGGCTTTATCATATTGTATTAACCCTACATATTGAATATGGAGTTTTTTTACTTAGAAGGCTGGATTAGCTTTCATTATCAGAAGAGAAGTAGTAAAGGTTTCAGTATTACAGATGGAATGGCAGATGGGGAGCGAAAGCTTAATATGAAGCAGCTCTGGATAAAAACTATTAATCCACAAAACTCATATGTTCTTATGTAGGGAAATCTAGCAAAACCCATTGCAATATGACTAACCAGAGACAAGTATAAAGTGCCCCTAGCCCATTATCTGAGAAATCATGGCATGGGGTCTGGAAGAAAAAAAGAATCCCTCAAACACTCTATTTACCATTTCCTGGAAAAACAGTCAGCTCTCTCTGGGTAATGCAGGGAGTTAATGTTTTCCTAAAGATTATAAATAATAATAATAATTTATAGCACCTCCAGCATGAGAATGAACTCATATATATATATATATATATATATGAAGAGACAAGGTTTTCCACAGTTTATAGCTGTAATATTCCATATTAAAAGAAATACTTAACGTTACTTGTAAGTCACTGACACTGAAATCAGAGGACTGAAAAAGAAAGATTTCTTATTTTTTGCTGAAGTGCATCATGGTATGAAGAGGAGGCACAGTCCCTTTAGTTCTGCTAACAGAGTGCTTTGGTAGGAAGGGAAGGGAGCACTTCAGACCCTGCCTGGGTGCTGAGAGCCATGAGAGACACCAGAGAGCTCTGAGAGGGGCTGCAAGGGGAAAGCATGACTTCAAGAATTCCCTCTCTGAAGAAACAAGCGCCTGAAATTTCTCCAGCAGAGTTGGAATGACAGCAGGACAGCATGGCATTATTACAAAGACTCCATTAACCTGAACCAACTGCAGTCTGCCCCACAAAGCTGGTGGTTGCTGATGGCTGTGCTTGGAAGGCACTGTGGTCTGATCCATTCCACAGGGAACCAGGAGCAGTTCTGACTGCCCCAGTCATGGCCCCAGCATTAAACAGTGCTTGGTGGACTCAACACCATGGGACAGCTAGACACACCTGCTGGCACCTGTGTACAGCCATACTAGACCTTCAGCAATCACTCTCCTACAATTTATCCTATTTGATTCACAGTGCCATCACCTCCCTCTTCCTTTATGGTCTTGCATTAGTCCACTCGTTAGCATCACTACAGCACTCCTCACCAGGAGAGAGAATAACCAGGAATAACAAGCTAGCTCTTCCCAAAACTCAAGATTTACAGAAAACTACATACCCTCCCTTATAAGCAAGGTTGATACGTCAAAACTGTTGGTTCTCTTCCTGTTGCACATCACAAGTGTTCAAATCCCCATGTTCTAATACAAAGGCAGTCTCAGTAACTCTGGTGCTCTAATCTTTCTCCCCAAAATGTGCTGCATTTCACTGCGATTGCTTAGAAATGGGCACCAGCAATAAAGCCTTTTGTCAGTCCTCACAAAACCCTTCCTAAGGCATAGGCTCAGGGGGTTTGTCACTGTTTGCTTCAGTGGCAATTTCTGTCCAAGGAGCACCTTCAGAAAAGGATTCAAACTTTGAGAGAGATCTTGGAGAAACCCAACCAGTAGAAGGATATTTTTCTTCCAGGAGTATTAAAACCATGTTATATCATCACCCATCAGGAAATGGCCCAAGAAAGTCACTTCCCCTTTCACTGATTCATTTCAGCATAGAGGGAAACAGAAGCCACAAGAAGAATTTAGTGTTTCTTTCTTTATAATAACTCTTACAAAATAAACCTAAGAACAGTTTTAGGACACTTGGGGCTTTTTTGGGTAGCCTTTGTTGTTGTTGTGTTTTTATGGTTGGGCTTTTTTTCATTTTGGTTGGGTTTTTTAACAGACTATCTACTTTTGCACAATGTAGCAAACTTACTAATTGCAGCTCTGAGGCCTAGGTGATGTAAATCCAGAAAGAATATAATTTCGCTTAATATCACAAGTCTTATCATGTGATAGTGTGTGAAATTCTTAGCCTGATGCTGTCTGAATAAAGATATTCAGGCAATGGTTGGTGCTGAAGACATTATTGATTCCTAGCAACTTGTCACTTCTGCAACCATTATCCTCCACAAAAAAAGTACTAAAAAAAGGGAGAGGAGTATCTGAATCTATATTCATACCTTCAACACTTGCTGAGACATCAAATCACACAGTTAATCAGAGCCCTGGGAGGGAGGAATCTCTCCATACCTGGGTTTCATTTGCTGAACTCCAGCGCTTCTGGCTACTTTCCTCATCCTCTCCTGCAGGTACCCTTTTTGCTGGAAATAATGACTTAACTGGAGCAGCCTCTCAGTGAAAGCCCCCCCAGGCAAATGGAAGACACACAGGCTACAGGCAGGTGATTGAATCCTTGGCTAAAGTGTGGCTGTCAGGCACCAGCTCACCCAGAGGAGCTTTCTGCTGTAAAACAAAAGAAGCTGCTCCTCTGCTTCTTGCAGCACAGCACAGACATGTCTTTGCTTATCTCCATACTTACTCTTCCTTTAGGAACAAAATCTGTACATTCTTAAAATGCTCACCATACCTGATTGGGTAGTCAGCAGCACTGAGGTTAATGAAGAAATCCCAGGGCCAGTCACTCATCTCCATTAAGTCCTTCATGGTCTGCAGGTAGGTGGTCAGAAGGCTTGCTCCTCCCCAGATAGTGGCCATTCTCCAGGAGGTGACTCTCACATTTGGGTACTGGCTGGCAAACTGCAGGACTTGCCGGTGCAAGTAATTGGATCGCTTTACAGGAGAAAAGAGTAATACATTCAATTTATTGTGTCCAAAATGGTCTCTCCCTCTACTCATGAAGGCTTACCCTACTTCTTGACTCACTGAGTGCTGCCATTGCTTTTCCCTCACTTACTATGGTGCATGACCTTCTTTTGCTCAATGTACATGTTAATATTTTTTATTAAAACTACAGTAATCACTAACTGATGTGATTAGCTTTATTCACCATTTTTCATCATAGATCCCAAAGGGCTTTTGTAAAGGAGGTGACTCCTACCACCTCCCTTTCACAGTGTGTCACTCGCCCAAGGCACCTCAGGTCAGCTTTCCATCCAGTGGGACACCACCTGACTCTGCATCAACTTATCAATTACTGCTAACTGAATGTACCCCAGACAAGGGGAGACACTCACTGACACAGAAGGAGAAATGAAGGCAGTTACATAAAGAAGATAACAAGAATGAAAATTTAAGGAAAAAAGAGGCTCCAAACATGTAACAGATGGAGAGACAAAAAGCGACGCGCACTTTATGGAACAGAGGTAAAGGGAAGATGAAGAAGATGACAAGGATGGGTAGACTGACAGATGGTGAGACAGGCAATTTATAACCAGCGATATATTACCTTGTCAACATGAATGTAATAAAAATGGTCTTTATGGTAAATAGCCTTAAACATGCGCTGGAGCTGCCGGGAAGCTCTGCCATGAACAACCAAGACAAATGCGATCCTGACTGGGTTGGCTGGCATGTATTCTACGGAGTCCTCATCCCACTGTACATTGTTGTTGGCTTTTCCTGTTCAAAAACAAAACACAGCACATCTCTGAGTGTATCCACAGGGCAGGGGTGCAGAGAGCAGTACACATTCCACCTCAGCTCTTTCTTCAAAGACCCTTTGTAAGGCAGGGTGAGAGGTGCCAGCCTGTGTCCCATCCATTTGACCCCTCTCCTTTGTCCCCACACAGGGCCATCAGTCCTTGGGCAGTAGCCCACACCCATGGGCCTCATCTGAACAAGGCTGCATGAGCATGGACAAGTACCCAGATGTTTATGAGTTGCATCCAGCTCCACCTGACTACAGACATCTGAACCTTCAAAGGAATCATCGCCAAGTTTGTAACTAGCGTCCAAAGTATTCAAACAATGACAAGGCTGATGTTCCCCCAAAAGAAACCCCCTGTTTAGCCAAAGCTGCTCATTTCCATGATCAGCACAGTTCTGCTGAGAAGCTGGTGGAACTCTGCTACTGAACAGCTGCTGAGGATTATTGACTGATAGCATTTATTTGTAACAGCAGATGTGCCCTGGAATATTTAAATGCAACCTGCATAACTTCACTTCTTCATGGAGGAGTGGGGCTATACTATTTAAAATTCCTGTTTATTTTTATTTTAACAGAGTAATTTCTGGTCTTCCTTTTGAAAAGCAAGCACCACAGTGTGAGGTTCAGACAGGATGCACTGGTAAACTGAAGAGCTGGAGGGACATTTCTTGTAAGAAATTTAAAGTGTTTTGGTTTGGGTTTGTGTAACCACTCTGCAATTCAAAAACCAGAACACAATGTAAGAAAAGCATAATTTTATCCATTTTATCCTAACATTCATTCTTCAATGAAACAACACCATTCTTCAGTGCTCTGACCTTTTAAGGACCTTTCTCAACAAAAATGATTTAGAAAGAACCTGAAATTTTGAATATTAGTAGTCAAAGAAGGAAATTACCTCCAAGCCAAAAAAAGTTCCTCCTGCCTGAATTTTCCTTTTGCAAATTTTAACTTTATTCTTCTTTAAATGAAAGGAATAGCGCTGTTTTAAAAGCTGCTTGATGTGTGTGCCTCCTGCGAGAGGGACTTTCTAAATTCCTAAGATCTGAGGTGTTATCAGTTCCTGCACTTAGTGCCTTTTGTGATGTCCCTTTCTCCTCCCACCTCCACATCCCTACCACCTCAAGACTTCTTCTGCAGACAGTGGAGACACTTGCTCTAGGCTGTAGGACAAATCTGAGGCTGTTCCTGAGCTCAGTTATCAGACAGCCTGAGTGCAGCTACAAAGCCCACTGCACCTTCTAAAACATCTCCCACAGTTTTTTAAAAAAAACATGCTCACGTCTGCTTGATTTGCTATACGGAACATGAAATAAAACATTTGCCAAGTGTGAAGTGACAGTAAGAGAGAGGGAAAGACACTTTTCCCCAGGTTTTTAAAACTGGAAACATATGTTGGTAAAAGTAAACAATACCGAAAGCTTTCTTTTTTTTTCCAGATGTAATAATTACAGAAAAAAAAGCTGGACACAGAAAAAAGACCTTTGCCTAATCCTTCTTGGGCATCTCCTCCTTATTCAAGGCAGTAGTATAAACTTGGAAGGAACAGACCAACTGAATGTTTGCAGAGCACTGTTTAGGTGATTAAACAATTTGAGCCCCTTAATTTGTACTGAAATGCCCTGGATTAATTGAAACACTCCTTTTAGACAGCCACAAGAAAGAGATCCTGCTGCAGTGGGAGCAGCACATCCCAGAAGGGAATGGTTTCAACATCTCCCACAACTCTCCCTTCAAATTTCTCCTCAGCAGTGCTTCCCTAGCACACTTCTCCAAGTCAGAGTCTGTTTTTCCCACCCTGGCGCCCCAGGAAAGCTGCACACGTCAGAAGTGTCCCCTGTGCAGAATGTGGCTTGTTCTGGACTGTGTAAAGGGCTAAAAGGCAGCTGTGTCCCAAGGAGCACACACAGATCCACAGCAGCCAAGAGCCCCCCAAGTCCCAGAGGCTCCCTGCCTCATGGAGCATCCCCTTCCTATGCACAACCCCCCAAGGCACATCTCTTTGCAGTAGTACTGCTCATAATTTAATGCAACTTTTTTGTCCCCTGTTGTATTCAGAGCAGACATTAGGAAATTTCTAGCCCCGTAAGTCCTTCCTAAGTTTACACAGGACACAAACAACTTAAATGGTATTTCTTTAAATAACCCTCCACCACTGGTTCAGTAAGACTCAGAGGAATATTAAAATATTAGAAAGAAAGCTTAAATTTAATGTCTTCTATAATTTTCAGCTTGATTATGGCCATTAGCCTATGTCCAGTTCTGCTGTTTCTCCTGTGCAGCTGAGGAGCTTCAGCATGCTCGTGCTTAGGGTTTCTGAAGAGTGACAGGGATAAAAAGGGACTGTGAGAGAAAGAAAGTGTGCTTGCAAAGAGAACTGACAGGGGAATAAAGAGCAATTACAATTGCAAAAACAAGCTATTTTTCTTTTAAACTACTTTCATTTCAAGCTGATGATGCCCCATCAGTGGACTAAAATATTTCTAGTGCTTTTCATTACATTTTTGGGTACTTCTGTTCTGAAATCAGTGACTTTCTGCAATGATATGCAGAAGTTGAGGGGAATTTAAAATAGTCATATTGCAGGTCTTTTAATCTAACTTGCTTTCAATACTTACACTATCATTTATCTAGTAATTACTGAGAACAAAATCCTCCCAATTTTCCACCTGAAGTGCCACCTCACTGCATTAGTTTTCTCTAATAAATTCCTGCAGTGACTTATTTTGCTCTCTGCTGTTTTCCTTCTACAACCTTTTTTTTTTTTTCCATATGCTTTTTCTTTCCATTCTTTTAGGTTTAGGGTTTTATACTTGCATTTACCACCTGCATACTATTAAGGCCTTTTAATATAATCCTATTCTTGGCTGCCTGGAGTTTCACAAAGGAAGAATGTTACACCTTCTCCATCTGTCAGGCTATCTGCTACTTTGCTCTATACAGTCACTTCCCTGGTTTTAGCTCATGGCTGCTTAGCACCCTCTATTTTGCAGACTGCTTCACTGATAAAAGAATCAGCCTGGTTTGCAAAGAAGATGAAACTTTGCAAGGCAGGAAACATTCAGCTGAGGATCTGCTTATTGAAAACTGCAGTAGGACTTCAGATATAAATGAACAATGTCAAGACCTGAATAGCTCCAGCCACTTCATTCCTATAAAACTCGTGCAGACCAAAGCCTAGCACTTAGTGTCAGTGCCTGTATATTAATGAGCTGCCTCAGGTAGGAGCACATCCTCCTCAGGCTGCTGGGACGGGATACACAGAAAATGCATCAGATGATTTAACTCACCATCCTGCCATTCACTAGCGATAAAAATCTAAAAGCACTTTAAGGAAGCACTTGGATTTGACAGCTACTCCAGTACATCACTACACTGCATTCTGCGCATGCACTAAAGCTCAATCCAGACGCTGATTCCAGTGGCCTCCACCCTCAGTCACTTCAGTCCTGTGAAAAGCAGCTGCCATGATCACCTTCCTCTCACCCAGCAGGTAGAGAGGATTTGTGGGCAGCTTCTTTCCTCTGCAGCACTTCCTATTCCCAGCCTTCATTACACTTGTCACCTCTCAACATTCCATTGTCTGCCTTTCCAAGAAAACCAAGTCAAGCCAACACAAGAGAATTCCCATCTCCTCTTGCACAGGTCACTTGGGGCAGTCTCAGTGGGACTGGAGTTGCATTGCATCTCACCTAAAAAGCTTCTCTGAGTGTGGGTATTGCTCGTTGAATGAAGTTTCCTACATGCTTAGGGAATCCCCTTTTTCTGGGATAATTTACACAGATCAGTGTTTTTCAAACCTTAATAAAAAGCCCACACTGTCAATATAAAATAAAACAAAACTCATGAAGAATATGACTGTTCTAGTTCCATCTTGGGAGCACAGCTCCACCCTCAAAATTGCTTTGCACATACGAGTCAGTGGGGAGAGTGAATGGAACATCCTCTTTACTGCCATCTGGCACAGCTGAAACAATCCTGGCCTTGAAGCAGGACTTATCTTAAGCTTCCTCAAAGTTTGCTGTTTCATTACTCAGTGGCAACAGAGGATAGAAGAGCAACTTCTCACATTGCCATGCTCCAGAGAAACCAGAGCCCCAGCAGAAGGGGAAGTATACACCCAGCTCATAAAAAATATCTTCCAGCCCTTGTATCAAAAAGTATTCACTGTGCTACCCTCACTGCAAACAAACCATGGCACTTTGCTCTGTCATCAAATGTCTTTCACAAACTTACTGAGAAAAGCAAAAGTTCCTCTTTGCTTCCTGCTCAAAGCATGACAGCCTGACATCAATGAGTTAGCAGGAAAGCCTGTACCTGTTTATGAAGATAACAAGAGAATCTCAACTCTAGTGCAATTTTAACTTGTATTTTCTATGCCCAGAGAAATCAGTACTCATAATTAAGAGCTTTATCTTCAACTGTTGCAGTATTACTAAATTCCAGAATAATGAAGATAGTGCAATCATTTTCACAATTGTTGTGATGCCACCTGTTCAATCATTCCCCAATATAAGTCAGAGCCAGCCTGCTGATCTCTTACCTCTAACATTAATTAATGGAATCACACCTCCCCAGCAGCACAAAGCAATCCTTCAATCTATTTTGTGAGCCATCTTATGTTTTGTAAATCAATCCATCACCTTCTGTTCTCAGTTTGGTATTGTCCTGGCTGTCCAACAGATTTCTTCTGCACAGAGACACCTGGATGCTGCCGACTTCATCTGAGCACAGCTGTGTGTGTACTCTGTGCCTTGATCCATGAATCAATGGATAGAGGACATTAGTGGAGTTATTGCTGCATAGTTCAGAGTATTTACTGCTATTACATCCATAAATGCAATCAGAAGCACTGTCATTATAGCAGGAGTACGAGCCATAATCACTCCAAAGAGGCAGAGCTCTGTAGTCCCTACTTAAACTCCTAGGAGCAGCCTCATTCCCTTCAGTGGGACCATTTCTGCAACAGCCAGCTGAGTGGTAGTTGCTGAACTCAGATTTCCACTATAAACTCCTTTTCAATTGCTCACAACTCAACAACACAGCAGGTTGAAAATTTCCAGGTTCAGCTTTCATCTGAAAATGTTTTCCATTTTGATTAGAGCAGAAACAGGCTTGCCTTGTTCAAATGGTGGCAAGACCAAAAATAGATAAATAAATACAATGCTTTCATTTAGGACACAAAAATTTTGTATCAGACCTAGTAATAGAAGTAGCTGGAGGGTTATATAAAAACCACAAAAAATGTCACTGGGCAATTTACCAGTAAGTCATCAGGACCTGATGAGAAGTCTTTGTCTGAGGGTTTGATAACAGCAACATTTCCCTGGGCTGAGCCAGAACTCTTGCTGGAGCTAAGCCCCAGTGGTCCGGCACAGCAAGTGCAGCTCTTGCCACCAGGCTCCAGAAGGGATGGTCGGTGTTGCTGCAGAACCCTGCAGTGAGGACACCCTGTGCAGGAGAGGAACTCCTGAAGCACAGTGGGTGTTCATCGTACTTAGATGAAAAGACAATTTTTCCTATGCCAGAACCTAAAAAAAAAAAAAACCAACTATCTTTAGCAACATTAGTCCCAATTTTGAGATGCCAATTTTCACTTCCCATCTAAAAAATTATTCACTTGTTTCCATGGTGGTCCTCGTGGAGGTCCTCAGTGAAAAAAAATATTTCAGGTAAGCACCGATTACATATATATTTAATTATTAAAATTCTGTATATGTAAAATTCTCACTGGTCTCTGGTCTGTTCACTGTGCAGAAGACTCCTCTGGTAAACAAGATGTCCAGCATAAAGTGGAATCAGCATCTTGTGTGCCCACTGAGAGGTGAGATCAGCTGGTTCTGCACAACTGTCCCCAGACATGGGGATTATAAAGGGATGATTATGATTTACAGAATGAAGTATTGTTATTTATATTCTGTAGATTTCCTTAAAACTGCTGTTACCTGTACTTTTTATCTCTGAGTTAGCACTGAACACTTTGGAAAAAAATTCAGAAATCACACTACTATTGAAGAGTGGATATTGCATTTTTTTGCAGTAATGTTTTATCTCAACAACCCTGTTCTAGAACTTTTCAGTCACAGACTCTATCAAAAATTACAGGAACAATTTATGATCCTCTGTAACTTTATATGATCAAGTAACCCATAAACAAAAAATCAATGCAAGGCAGGAGGGAAGCAGTGAGACATAATTTAGAAGCACTCCGTGGCTACTGCATTTAACATTAAAGAGACAGATTTCAGTAATATTCTTTCCATGCTGAGAAGAAGCCCTGGCTTGGAACAAAGGAGCTGCTGATGTGGGCATTCTGAGTCTTCTTTAATAATTTTGGAAGGTGACAGCATAAACTGGGGGCAGTCAGAGGAGAAGAGTCACTGCCTTACGGATGGAAATTCCCTTCATGAGATCATTAGAAGTTTCTTCATAGTGAGTTTTGGAGCTCATAAGCAGCTCAGTGAGTTTTGGAGCTGATAAGCAGCTCTGCATCCCTGCAGAATTTATATAAAAAGGGAAGCTCACTGTAATGACACATGTAGGTTCAACTCTGCTGTTCATGACAGAAAAGTAAAGGGCATGAAAGAAGAAAGGTAGAAAGATAGAGGACACAAATAAAACCATTTTGTATTTACAGCTGGATCATAAGATGATCCTTATATTTTATCCCAAGGGGAAAAAACATAAAAAAAATTTCTCTGTTTTGGAATTTAAAAGAAAACACTTCCCCCCAGCTTTTTCATCCTCCTGTTACAGCTATTTAACATTTGTGCTGCATGCAGCACTTCCAAGACTCACTCAAGAACCACTGGGGCAGACATCATCCATTACACAAATGCAGAAAGACACCATGCACCAGAAAATTTGGTGACTATGTCTTTTTCACACTATTTGCAGAATTCATTGTAAATGAAGAAATATAAAAACCTTGAGAACAAGGACAGCATTTTTTTGTTCTATCACAAAATCTGCAAGGGCAGTAATAACACAGACCTGTTCAAAATCAACCTCCAAGGCCCATGCACGTGTGTGTGCAGCAGCAGCACACTCATATTCACTAAGTTTCTAGCAAAAGCAAACAGCATTTGGTTTGAAGCAGCCTACCATATTTCAAACAAAAAAATTGTTCAATCTTGCAGTCAGTATCAAGCCATTACTGAAACCATTTTTATGATTTGCAAATGACCAACTAATTATCAGATTCCACTATACTGCACTTGCAGTACACACTAAACTTAATTTACTACAATACTTATCTAGGCAGGCTAATCATCTCTCTAACAAGCTTGCTTTTCTGACTATTCTAATTATGAAAATGGTAGCATTCCCGGGATACAAATCTCAATTATTTGTAGTTTTGCTGGAGTGAGTTAGTCAAGCATTTTCTCCCTATTTCTACTGACTGCCATGAATAAATAACACTCAAAAGCAACAGTAAATTAATTAATGATGAATTAGAATGAATCTCAATAATAGTATTTATCAAATCAATTAACAGCCAATTAACACATCGTGAGCAGTGTTATTAGGGTGAATACAAAATGCTTTCTAAATGAGCATCAGGCTATTTTCACTATATTCAGTGACATTACTGGACTTCAGAGATGCAAAGCAGATCCAAGAACAGACACAAATATTCCTTGTAAAGACGACTAATTCCTCTTGCACCTTACACCTTATTTTGACTTCAGGTCCAAAACCCACCCACACCCTGGGCTGCACCCAAAGCAGTGTAGGCAGCAGGTGGAGGGAGGGGATTCTGCCCCTCTCTGCTGAGACCCCACCCAGGTTCTGGTGCCCCAATAAAAGGACATGGAACTGCTGGAGCAAGTCCAGGAGGCCACGAAGCTGGTAAGAGGAGTGGAACACCTTCCCTGTGGAGGTAGGCTGAAAGAGTTGGGGCTGTTCAGCCTGGAGAAGAAAAGGTTCTGTGAGAACTCCAAGGAACCTTCCAGTGTCTGAGGGGGGCTTACAAGGAGAGGGACCCTTTGTCAGGAAATGTAGTGACAAGAGGAGGAGTAATGGGTACAAACTGAGAGAAGGGGAATTTGNGCCCCTCTCTGCTGAGACCCCACCCAGGTTCTGGTGCCCCAATAAAAGGACATGGAACTGCTGGAGCAAGTCCAGGAGGCCACGAAGCTGGTAAGAGGAGTGGAACACCTTCCCTGTGGAGGTAGGCTGAAAGAGTTGGGGCTGTTCAGCCTGGAGAAGAAAAGGTTCTGTGAGAACTCCAAGGAACCTTCCAGTGTCTGAGGGGGGCTTACAAGGAGAGGGACCCTTTGTCAGGAAATGTAGTGACAAGAGGAGGAGTAATGGGTACAAACTGAGAGAAGGGGAATTTGGGTGAGATATTAGGAAGAAATTCTTTACTGTGAGGGTGGTGAGATACTGGAACAAGATTGCCCAGGGGGGTTGTGGATGCCCCAGCACTGGAAGGGTTCAGGACCAGGCTGGATGAGGCTTGAGCGACCTGGTCTAGTGGAAGGTGTCCCAGCACATGGCAGGATGATCTTTAATGTTCCTTCCAACCCAAACCATTCTTTGAATCTGAGATGTAATATTTGAGAGATAACACCCTTGGAGACCACAAAAAAAAAGAGGAAGACCACTATTTACAGTCACCTGTGTCACACAGCCCTAAGAAGAAATTCAAATAAAAGAGATTTTCCAGCTTAGCTCTTGGGACAAACCCACAACCCATTCCCAGATCAGAGTCAAAACCTGTGGAGCCCAACCAGCTGCTCATCAGGAGCAGCTCCTGAGTGCACCGGGTCCATAAAAACACATCCATGATAAAAGGAAAAAGAGCAGGCCTGTCTTTTATGTCTAACACATAAGATGTGAGAGCTCTCACTGTGTGCAGCCTCCTCTCACAGAAAGCTCACTGCAGGAGCGGTGCATGCTCTTCATGCAGCTCTTGTGCTCCAAGAACTGACTTGTGCTCCTTAGGGGAGGAGAGGTTACAGAAGGCAAGAAGTGAAAGGATTGAAATGAAGCATGTGTTTAGTTATCTTATCCACCACTGGTTGTTGCTAAGGACGCTCCTATCAACAGCCCCAAACTGATGAGAACAGGAATTTGTCATACAAGAGAAGTGATCCCACCACTCCCAAGAAAACTGATGACACAAACCCAGACTGAAACATTTATAAAACCTCTTTCACAATTTGCATTTTCTGAACAATCGACTACTGATTTAGGTGGCCTGAATTACACTCCAGAGGCTGCCAGCCCTCTTGCTGCAGGTGGATTACTGGTGGGACACCAGTGACAGCCTCACCACCGTTCATGCCAAAACCAACAGCAGGCTTTGGAGTCAGCTCTTCTCTGAAGAGCCACACTCCCCAACCTCCTGAAAAGCCTTTCGATTTCTTGTGCAGGACAAGAAGAAAACATAGAAAATGCCATAATTCCAGTCGAGACTTTCTCTTCTGCCTCAAATCATCAGGAAGTTTAAGCCTTCAAGGAACAGAAACTTGAAAGCCAATCAGTTACTATGGAGCAACCAAGGCAGGCATCAAACAAAGTAACAATATCAACATAACAAATACTAAGCAATATAGCAACAGAAGCATATCAAGGCTTACTTCAAATTAGCATTTGAAACAGCCTTTGCTGATTGGAGTGTCTGTTCCAGTGTGTTTGGAGGCTGGCACACCGTAACCTTTATACCATCTCTTCCTCTCATGCTCACAGCAAGAATAATCAATAAGAAATGAAAACACAAGCAATTACACACATCTCTACTTCACATAACCTCCCAGGAGTTATTATGCACTGCCAAGACTACCAAGAAATGAATAGGTAGATAAAAGCATGTTTGTTACCTGCCTGATCAATGCTTTCTCTTTCTGTTTTACTGTGCTGTCATCTTTCAAGCCCTATGTAAAGTATCTCTTCTCCCAAATAATCTTAAGAAATTAACAGTTAATCATTACAATCAGCTGGTATAAGGCCAGGACCAAGTTAATTTATACCATATGAGTATCTGGTCTGTTAACTCAAAGTTAATCCTCCCTTTGAGATTCCATTACATCTGTCTCCTATTTCTTGAATGTAGAATAGGAAGGACAGAGACTGTCTTTATTCTCTTTTCAAGATAATTATGAACACTGTGTTGGAAACAGACCAAAAAGTAATTACTTTCACGTGTATTTTACATAGCTAGTTTGAAAAGGTCAAGTAAGGTACTGAGAATAAAGGCTGCACTAGCAAAACCTTGTACCTGTTCCCTTGTGTCACCGTGGTGCAAATGGGAAAGTTTAGGCTGCATGTTTTAGCTGGCACTTGGAGTGTGAGTGAAATTAATAGGAATTTCACAGTCCAGTCAAAAGAGAGAGAAAATATAAATAGCACAGGTCTGTGCAGATTCACTCCAAAGCTGTCAGGATCTGCTTCCCCTGCATCCCTCTGACTCAAATGTTACAGATTTCAAAGGCTGCAGGGCTGGGACTGAGCACTGCTAAAAACCTCACACTGTGGCAATAAAAGATGTGCCAGACATCAGATTCACATATGTGTAGGTACAATAAATACATATATGCCTCAAGTTTGTATACACTGGTAGATTAACTAGGGAACAGTGGGAATTGAAGCATTAAAGGAAAACAGAATGCCCAAAGAACAAGGTTCCCCCAGAAACCAATGCAGTTTCTGCAGTCAGAGTATACATTTTTCAGCATAACTAATTTTTGACACATAACTATTGTCAAATGTACTTTATGTTGAAGGAGACTGGTAAGCAATGGTTTTGTCAAATGACCCAAAGTGCTTCTCATTTGCCTGTGTGAATAGTAACATATGAATTATTTTATCACTGATCAGCTTTTGTGCTTCCAGAAAGCACCTGTGTACTCCGTGCTACCATGTGTACTACTTAAAGGATCATTGTGCAATGTGAATAATTTTACTCAACAGAGAAGAAAAAAAGGACTGATCTTTGACTATATTTCTTGTCAGACAGAGGAACACAGCATAATTATATTGTGACATTTCCACCAGCAAATAGATTCCACTGTAAGCAATTAGCACTGGTTCCTTCAGCAGACTTCCAAAAATGTAATTGTATGGTATGCTCAGTTACAATAACATTTGAATAATAAATGACACTGTACTACTTGAGCTAGATTTTAGCATATATAGACAGGTTAAAACACGGGAGAAATAGATGGATGTTAATTCTTGCACAGGCCACCCTTACACTACAAAATTGGTTATTAGTATGAAAAATGTTAAGGGCATAAATATTCACATTTTTAGAAAAAAAAAAAAGCACCAGTGACAATGAGTACTCAGGACCTAACTAAAATGGAGAATGATCTGTGCAGTGGATATAATAGCCTATGTCTTTCCTCCTGGAGATGGGAAAGGTAGCACTGGGCTGTCTTTCCTGGCTAGAATGCTTTCCAGAAGCTGCTTCTGATCAAGAGGGATTAGTAAAGATGGCTTAAGAAGGAAAAAAAAAATCATTGGGCATTAATCCTCTAAACATTTCATAGCCAACATATCTTTAACACAATCCCTCTAATCCAATTAAGGTGCCTTGAAAATCATATCTTGAATCCCATGCTTCATTTTGATGGGTTCTGTGCGAGTGAAACATCCACATAGCAGAGCTGCTGAGCACCTGCCCTGCTCCCTCCTCACCCTCCAAAGAGAGCCCCAGCCCTGCCTGGAGCAGCCCAACTCCAGCTGCAGCAGCACCACACCTGAGCCCTGACACATCTGGCAGGGTCAGCGCTTTCAACATTCCCCTTGGAAACAACGGGGGAAAACAACTCTTAATACAAAGGTCTTGCCAGCAAGGAACAAATTACTATGAATTAAATGAGCTTGATTTTTTTAAATGTTCTCATGAAAATTGTTTGGACTGGTATTCAGGAGGATGTATATTCACCTTTAAAGAGATGGGCAAAGGACAGAATAAAACAGCATAGTCTTGTTGCTAAAGTAAAGGACTTGCACTCCATTACTCCATCACTGAGTAAAAGGATCCCATTAACATACCACGAGAGGAAAACAAAGGGAAAAATCAAATTGCCAGCATCAGAAAATGTTCAAGATAAAGTGATTCTTCTGTATTTCAACAGACATTACAGTTTTGTTAAAAAAGCCCAATGTGCAGAAAACATCACTTTATTGACTAAATAATTTACTGGCTGCTGTTAAAAGCATCTGAGGAGAATTTGTATGCAAAATGCATTCTCGCAATAATACCATAATTTATAAATGAGTTACAAATTTCTCTCACATTTTAACAAGTCTATGATGCCCTTGGATGCCAAGGAATTGCTTAAACAGTAACTTGTAGGAGCTACTGATAACTCTCTATACTGCACAAGAGGAGTATCTGTGCAATGTCTGAAATGAAAAAAAATCATGCTGACTTTTTACAGACAAAAATAATAATGGAGATTATTTCTAAAATTATCTTAACTCTGCCCCTCAGAGTCCCTCTTCATTCCATGTCAGCAGTCAGAGGTACTAAATTTGGCCCCAGGCATGTCCCATTTCCTGCGGTGGGACTGATCCTCCCTCCCAACCCTGCTGCCTGCCTGCTGGTAGCGGTTGAGCAGGACCTTGGCACAGGGAGCCTCTGCTCTGCACAGCTCATTCTACCCCACAGAATTTGGGGAGCCTGGCAGAAGTGAGCTGTGCATTAGTGTGGATCTCCAGGAATAACTTAATGGTGCAGAACACTGTGAGTCAGGGCACACGTCCAAGTTGTTATGCATTTTAATTAGATAAAGCATGTGCTAAAAACTGCTTTGAAGGTCTAGATGTAATCCAGCATATTGGTTTCCCATACTTGGGTTTTCCTCCTGCCATCTCTCATTCATACACAAGCTATTTGATCATCCCTATCACAAGGGGAGGCTTTAAAGAGAAAAATAAAAAAAAAACCTCAACTTAAACAACTTGTGCTGAGATGTAACTCCGTTCCTCCTCCTCTAAAATGACAGAGCCCCAAACAAATTTATTCATAGCTTGGCTTTTATGGTACAGTAGGGCATGAAAATCATCAACTGGCTACAAAACTGCTAAGTAAACCTAATTTAGGAGATGAAAACGTGTGAAACACAACAAGCATCTCACAGATTGTAAAATGACATGTTTATTTAAAAAA
>VWZN01009801.1:982194-1080827 GCA_013396955.1 Regulus satrapa | reverse complement strand
AAAAAGAGACCAGGAAAAATAAGAAATGTTGGCAGAGGATTGCAGTAACAACCCAAAGGCTCCCTGGCTGTCGGGATGGTCAGAGCTGCCACCTGCACACTCACAGCCCTCAGACAGCGAGCACCTCCAAGAGGCAGGCAGGAGGCAAGTGCCAGCAGGTTTGTTGCAGAAATAGTTCTGTGCTTCACTATCCTCAGGGGCAGGGCCAGTAGGGACCCCAGTGGCAGCAGCTCAGACAGAGAGGTACAAACCCACAGCAGCAGAGGAACCTCCAGCAAGGTCTCCTCTTGCTGCAGCAGCTGCTCTGCAAACACTCCTGTGAGGCTCTTCCTACCAGGAACTCAACCTCCTCACAGCCTAAAAGCCAAAACCCCTGAAGATTGTTTGAGCCAAGAAGAAATATTGCTTGTTAAGGCAAGGAGGCAGTTAAGGAGTATTAGCGACGTAACTTTATTCTGCTCATCTGCTGAATTCATTTCAGTCAATCCACTCTGCAGCCCTTCTGAAATCAATGGAGAATGGACAGTGCAAAATCGGTATCAAAAGAGAATTAGCATGTCTGAGCCAAATTCTGCTCATGTTCCAGTTCTGAACAATCCCTGATCCATTAAAATGCAGATTAACTTTGAGCCTCCTTAACAATCTCCTGTTATGTCTAAAAGAATCAAAAACACCTGAGCTGCAATTCCTTTCAAATACAACTTAATTTCTGACATTAAAAGAATGATGAAAAATCTCTTCATACTATTGCTCAAGACATGACTGCTAGCAGGTGAACTGTTTATCCACACACCCCCCATTCATTCTCACCCTGTCTTCTATGAGACTGGACCACCCTGACCTTACTGTCACAGCAAGTACCATTGTATTAAAGAACACTAAATGTCTGGAATGTCTTCTTATGTAAAGTAATCCAATGCCTCCTGACACCAAATCCTTACTGTTCAACAGCACAGCTTTTTTGGGACTGAAGACATCTGAAATAGAATGCCTGTGCTGACAGCCTTTTTATTAAAACAAAATCATTTTATAAATCCAAAAGTGAGCCGGTATGGAAAAGTATAATATTATTGTAAACGAAGAAGTATTTAAAAGTAAAAATTAAACCTGACACTGTAATTACATTGCCCTAGAGTATAATCCCAAAAGAACACAGAGACCTTTTGCCAAAGGTGATTTGAGTGTTAACATGAAACTCAACGTGGACTCATTTTAATTACATATTTGCCTGCTGAGAACATATGATAGAGTCCAAACAGCTAATTCATTGTCAGCATGACAGCAGGACCTAATATTAAATTTTGCACACCAAGTAAATTTTCCAGATTACCAATTACCACACAAAAATAGGACACATTGCAAAAGTGGTAATCAGCATGAAAGCAAAAATACAAAAAAATATTGCCAAACAGAGCTCAGTTCTGGGCCAGCAGTGGGTACAGGAAACCTCCCAGCAGCTCATCCTTTTTTCTTCAAAAGCAGCAACATTCAGTCTGTCCATCTCTAACCCCGCTGACACCAGGTTTGCACTGACTTTCACAGCATTGATCTCACTGGCACTGTAATAAAATGGCACTATTGCCTATAAAACTCTTTAGCAATAAATAACAGCACTTCAATGTAGATTTTAGTGTGCTTATTTATTTTCCTTTTTTAATACTTAGTCCTATATTTTCTTAATTTAAAAGAAATTACTGAATGATTTTCTGTTCTCTTCTCACGAGTCCCTGGCAGGTTTCTGGCACTGAAAAAAAAAAGTTAGGAGTCAGTTAATACCTCTTAATGCTAACAGGCATTTTGGTTTACTTTTAATTGTGGATAAATTCATGCATCAGTCAATATTTTTTACAGAAAGTGCCTGGAGTATGAACAGGAGAACCCAGAGTCACAAGGATGAGCTAACCCTAGGGAAATGAGACATAACCACAATTCTGAAGGCAGCAGAGACCCAGCCAATACTTCTAACTCCATCTTTACCTGCCCTTTTGTTGCTTTACTGATGCATTATTAATTAATAACTCCTGAGCGTTCCCAACACAGCATTTAAAATAACAGCTGAATTTCTTTATGAATCATGAATCCATAAATATGGACTATGAATCATAAAATAACTCTGCAATCTTCAAAGCAATAGACAAGCCCAGGTAGGGGGAGCCTGAACTGCTACAGAAAGTGCCCTTTGAAGCTGGAGGTTTTAGGGATGCTAAATGTCTCCTGTGTAGTATTGCACAATTTCCAGTCTAGCTTAATCCAATTAGTCTGAAGAAATGTAGGATTTCCTCAGTTCTGCCTCAGCATAGGCAGATGCTGTTCTGAAGGGAGATGATGGCATTTTAGAAAAGCTGCAGGGTTGGTTTGGTTCACTGCTTTATCCAAATGAAGCTACACCAATTTAAGGCAGCTAACAATTATAGTTTTCAGTTCTCAAATCAGATAATGAAAAGAAAATAGTCAAATCACAATTATTTCTATGAAAGATTTATGGAAATGATGAAAAATATTTCAGCAGCTCTGAAATTTATTATTCAGGGAGGATGCAAGGTTTTCACATTCTACTTAAGTTCTGGACAAATTTACAAAGTCCCGAAGGTGCACTTAGGGCATCTCTGTGGTATTGCAGCTGGATAGTTTTAGATATAGTTGAAATAAATTTGTAATACTTTAAGATGAAAACTCATTTGGAGATTCTGTTTATCCATAGGATAATTTTTTCTATCTCCACCTCAAAAAATGGAAACCCTCCTACTATTTGAATAAAATTCCAAGATTAGTTTTCTACAATATTGCTGCCTCTAAGGTACAAATGAACTCACATTCCTATTCACTCTTCACTAGATTTAGTTACTATCTGAATAAAGATTTTTGTTTTGGTTTGGGTTTGTTTGTTTGTTTGTTTTCCTATAGACTATGCTTAATATTTCTTTCTGGTGTTTAAACTGGTATCTGCACAGGAAAAAGGCAGCTTCAGCTGTGCTTGCTGATCCTTTTATCTGCCTTCTGACAAATAATCCAGGCCCTTCCCATATAAGACTTAGTAGACAGGATAGAAAACAAGTTGCCTACAACATTTTCTAACTAATGAAATACAAAACTATGAAATGTGCACTTAGACAAAGCCCACACAAGCGGACAGTAGTAAGAGGCCACGCAGGGCAGGGCAGCCAGGCTCCCCAGCACAGAGCAGGGCCTGTTTCGATGGCCACTGCAGGGGCTCAGCCTCCCCCAGCTCCCAGGGATGAATCCAGTGTCCCCTGTGCCCCCATGCCCCGGGCCTAGGAGGCTCAGGCAGGGCAGCAGGTGCTGCTGTGCCCTGCAAACAGCAGGGCTGGGGCTGAGCTCTGCTCTCTGCCTCAGGAAGGCGCCTCAGCAGGCTCCTGCCCAGCCCTGCTGTGCCCTCGAGGACAGCCAGCATGGCCAGGACACTCACCCTGCTCTGCTCACTCCTGGGGACAATTCCTACTCATCTCTCAAAGCAGACAGAATTTGTTTTCCATTCCCATATTAGACAAACTACTAATATGCTTCTTCTTTCTGGTATTTCTTTCTGTCCTCTAATCTTAATTCTTCTGGTTTATGGTTCAGTCCTTCTACAGGGATTCATAGAAAATAGAAAGAATAACACCTTTCTTACTCTCAGATATTAAGATGGATCATTATTCCTCCTGATGTGTTAGAAGATATTTATCAGTTTGAGTTATGAGGCCTTTCTGACTGTGAAGACTTAAACATCGATTTAATGCCAACTTAAAGACTACCAGAAGTGTAGGAGATTGCATTACATAAATAATTTAACAATAAAAGGTATATCCAGGCAGACATTATTGCAACCTTCCACCAATCAATCACCATTTTCCATGTTGATCCAATTTTCATCTCAAGGATCTGTATATCAAATTGCTCAGACATACACTACACAACTGAAATAACTTCATCCCTGAATAAAACTGTATAGCCATTAAAATTCTCTAATATCAAGATAACTGACATTATGTTAAATATTGGCTTCAGTTTGATAGGGCAATAAATTTTGACCTAAATCCAATCTTTCATGGATAGCTGATTCATAATGAAAAATTACTGGTTTGTCACTTTACCTTGAGAAATTTCTTGTGGACACTAATATAGCATCAGGCAGGCTTTGAAATATATGATAAGTAAAACCACAGTTCCCTTCCTAAGCACCCTGAAACAAAGGGAACAGATTTGGTCTGGTAGAAAAACATCAGACATACTGATAGCTACCAGAAAAAGAGAAATAAAGAGAGAAATTTTCCTCCTTAAAGAAACTTTTGTCCAGAAAACTCCCTTAGAGTTATTTTTAAATTTTTAACAAAATTATTTCAAAGTCTCTTGATGAACAGGATTTAAAATCCACATAAATACCAAGGTAACAGTAACATCACCACCCCCATTTTTCCTCTGCAATGGAATTAAATACTTGGTCTGTATATGACAAGAGCTGTCTGAGGTGTCCCAATGAGCCTGTAGCACATCAAAGAATTAAACCCAAGTTTCCCCAGTATAAGTCCAGGACTCAACTTCTGTTAGTATTTATATGGTTGGCTCAAGATACGGTATAATGGGGCTGTCCCTCCTTAATTGTGAGCTCTTTGATAACTTCTACAGCAATCACACTGCATCCTTCCTTTTGCTTCTTGAAGTGATCCTTCTGCTGGGATGGGTTTCAGTAGAATTTTCTGAGTGATTTCAAGTTTGCATATTAGAGGCCCCCTAATAGCACTGATTTATTTCCTAACATTTTGCAGGATGCAGCAATATAAAGCAAATATGACAACACAAATGTTTGCATGTTTGGGAAATTATCACTACAAATGGCCACAAATGATTGAGAAAAATGAAAATGAGTGAGCCTGTGTGCTAACTGCAGATTTTTCAATTGTAAAAGATGGAGCTGCATCTAGTGGGATTTCTCATTAAGATTTCCTTTTTGATGACAGGGTTAAGAATGTCAGAGATGTCTGAAGCTTCCTTGTAATATTCTTCATGAGCCTGTCAGAAGTGATTTTCTCATTTGTTTTTCAGGGATCTGCAAGGCAGAACATTTTCAGAACCAGAACTGCTATACAACTGTTTTTATTCCCAAATACTGGATTGATGCATTTTCCTTTGGACTATCAACTTCAATAGACTGGTAAGACAAGAATCCCTATTTTGTTATCTTTGCTTGCTCCTATAAGAAAAAAACTGTCTTGTTTATTTCTTGGTGAACTTAAAATTTTGGTGATAAAAGTGCATAGATATTTTATGGTTCACTGATAAAGGTTACAGAATAAATTTACTCAAGTAAGACATCGCTTAAGAGGGGTCAGCAAAGCTACTTTATGACATCAGTTAAACCTCTAACCCACTTTGCTTTGAACACTTCACAGGAAGCTTGGGTTTGTGATAACCTCCCTGCAAAAAATTATAGATTTGTTTACAAAAGCACATCAGCTCCGTGTAGCCTCCCTCTGCTCTGCCTTGGCAAATCCAGTGTGTGTTATCCAGAATTTTTTTCCAGAATGTCTCTCGGTAGCTCTCCTCACAATTAATCTCAACCACACCTCTCCTTAGCCATTTGTTTCTCTGGCAAGGTGGTCAGATGAGCCAGGCTGGGTTTCCTGTCTCGCTTTCCCTTTGGAAGGGGGTAAATTCCTCTCATGCTTTTGAATAAATGATCAAAGAAACTCATTCTGTCTTAGCCAGAATAACCTGGGGATAGATCCTCAAACTTTCCCAGTGTCACATGGAAATTCTTCCAGAGCACCTACACCTCACTCCCATGCAAAAGAGAAAGTATAAATGGGTAAAACACATACTGCAGTAAATTTCTCTTTTGACCTTCCCTTTTCCTCTCTACTATTCAGTAAATTGCCCAGAATGAATCACAGCCCAGAAATAGATGAAGAACATGAAAATGTATGGTTCTGTTTAGTCATACTACTGTCGAGCTCCACACATTGTGCAGCCCAGTAAGGCACACAGAGCTCTCAGCCTGCGAGGAGCAGGGTTTGCCACGCTCCACTGCACTGCCATACCCACGGGCTGGCTGGAAGCCTTCATGTGCAATTAAAACCACAGGTGAGTAAGCAGCCTGACTGCTTAAGGTGTTGTTTACAGCCAGTCACCAACAAAGGTGCATTCTCACCACCGAAGTGTTTCTCTTACAACTTTTAATGACTTACAGAAATTAATCAAGGTTTCAACAAAGATCTTCCATTAGTATGGGCAAGGAAGCCCGGACACAAGAGACACAATCAGCTGTGCAACAAAGAGAATGATTCTAGTTACACCAAGGGCTGCCCTGAACTTCAGCTGAGTAGTGAGGTTTCCAAGGAGATTTGTAGAAAAAGATACTTTTGACTGACAGGTTGTTTTTTGGGGTGTTTTTTTTTTTGGGGGGGGGGGGGGATTTGGGCACTGGAGCAGGCTCCACAGGGAGGTGGTCAGGGCTCCAAGGCCCTCCAAATTCAGGGAGTGTTTGGACAATGCTCTCAGGCACAGGGTTCTTGTTGTTAAAGGGCAACAAGCAATTCAGGCCTTCAGAAGAAATCCTACAAATTTTACAATTTGAAAGCACATACAATTGCTATTCAAATTATTTTCCAGAAATCACAGAGTTTGAGTTCTTAGACAATGATTTTCCTGCAGTGTAATTTTACTTTTTGGCTCAAATCTTCCACCATTTTTACAGTAACATCTGTGGATGAGGACAGATGGGTGAGCACGGAACACAAGAGGTAGTAGAGATCATTCAACTTGCAGCAAGCCCTAGAAGAAAGGACTGAAAAATTCCTTGGCCTCTCTAGGGGTTTGGTGAGAAAGCTAGAGAGGAAAAATTATGGACTTTTGCCATGGGCCTTTCAGTAGGGTGGGGACTTTAAACCAATATCTTATTTTATAATATCAGACTTTACTGTGCATTCAACTGAGCCCGAGTTCTTTACTGTGCATTCAACTGAGCCTGTTGGTGACAGCAGTAAGGACTGGGAGATGGAAGTGCCCTGTTCCTCCTTACAAAGGTGCCAATCAGGAGTAACTCATTTGACACAACTAAGTGATATTTTAGCAAGGTACTGTGGATATTAAAATAGTGTGAGCAGTGAATCAGGGCTATTCACTTCTAATACACTCTCAAACTATCAAAGACAAGCATTTACTTGGAAGACTAAATACACAATGAGCAATTTCAGAATCTTTTTCAAGGTTGCTCAGCTACAGATGCTTGTCATTCAGTTTTTCTATGGAAGTCATGATTACCCACGGAGAAAAAAAGATGGATGTTTTAAAACTACCTTCTGCATAAGAAATATTTGCAACAGAAACAAATTATGGTTTGGAATCTTAAAATGGCAATAATGTCCTGAAAGATTGGCTTCCTGCCTACATTCCTGGCATTTTAATTCAGAGTTAGATCTCTTAAACAACTCTTCCTCATTTCCAGGGGAAGCCATTACAAACCAGCAATCTCATAAAGCTCAGTGACTCCCGAAATACATCAAAGAAATGTACCCTGTCCAAAACCTTCCTGAAACAGGATGCGTTCCCTTTAATNTGGTTTTAAACCAAACTGTGGCAGCCTCGAGCTGCAGCTAGCATGGCATTTGTGGAACATAACACTTCCCCATTCTCACAATAACAAGTTCTGCTGCAGATTCCCATGAAAACTGAGTATTTGCTAAGTAATGGTACCTGGAGAAGTGCAATGATTAGAAAGACAGAGCTGAATCTGTGCTACTTTGTCCTTAGTGGCATTTTAGGCTTAAACCAAAAAGCAAATCTAAAAGCTGCCTGCTTACAATTAGCATGTTACACTGACACCCTAGCATATTTTTGTTATGGTTGGTATTAGGAAAGAATGATCGAATTATGGTTGAATTAGGAAAGAATAACATTGAAGTTTAACTCAATCTCAGTCTTGCTTTCCACTGAATAAAATTAAGATAATGCCATGTTTCCTCTTCAGGTTCTGTCTACAAAAATCTCATTATGGCCCCACTCCAGAGGTCCAACAACCATGTTATATGAAAAACATGAGGTATGAAAAAGAGTAGTGCTCAAGTTTACCTTGTACAGGGGGAGGTTGGGTTTGGTGCTTTTGTTTTGGGTGGGGTTTCTTGGTTCTTTTGATTCTTCTCCCCACTCCCACAGCTCATACCTCCATACCAACAATTTTCTTTAGCCACAGTTGTATTTGACTTTCCCCACTAACACTCTGTCCACACATTTCAGGATCACTAGGAAGCATTAACAATCACTTAAGTACTTTTCTTTCATCTCTGTACATACACAGTAATCTTTATCAAAATATTCACTGAGCTTCTGCTACCCCTCACGCTCCCTTCCCAGGAGATTTGCAGCAAGGACATACTTCGCCACTATCCTCTCCTACGGTTGCCCACGTTCCCCCTTTAATGCTCCATAAAATGGTAACATTTTCCAAAACAGAGGCTTGTTGAGAACTAGGACTGCTCACCATAAATTTTCCATCCCTTCTTCCCCCCCACTCCTTGTGTCATGTATTGCTCGCAGCATTTCTTTGAGATGCCATGTGCCAGATGATTTCTGCAAGTCTGCTCTTTGGGACCAATTCTGTAGCCTCCAGACCCACAGGTGATCAGACAGGCCTGATGTGGAGAAACGTGACCAGACAGTAGCATCACGAGAAAAAAACAAGAGGAACACGAGGCTGATTTCATTCTCCTGCTTCTAAACTTCCAGACAATCTAGACAGGAGCTATCTGTATTTAAATGAAAGGATTAATTGGCACAGACACCCAACAGTTTTCCCCTCGCCTAATTTCTTCTAAAACCAAAGCTGTCTACGCAGGACAGAGCCAGGCTGTGCTCATCACAGCCTTATTTTTGGAGGAAGAATCCCTCAGCTCTGCAATGCCACAATCTCACACACCTCTGAGAAACAGCAGTTCCCTGTTTTCTACAGGGCAGCTGTCCCCAGAGGTACAAGGAGATGGCAAAACAGTGTCATCCTAGTTTGGGACGCCACAAGGACATTTCTAGCAATTCCAGTCCCCTAACAAGATGTACACACATCTTCCTTCTGTAAAGAAACTTGTCCAGTTTCTGACCTACTAGCCAGATCTAGTTTCTAAGGATAATTCATTCATTTGGCCCCCTGCCCAGGGAAAAATCCATCTGTGAGCAGGGGAAAGAGTTTTGTCAGCTTTTACACCAGGGTTGCCTCACCAGTCCCTGGAATGACCAGAGTGACCAACAGCAAGGCAAGTGCTGTCTGAGCCCAGGCTGGTGGCAGGGAATCGTGTGTGCTCTGTGGGTCTGTGCATTTCCATCACTTCAATGACAGACTGCATTCCTTATCCATGCCATGAGGCAGGGCCCATCTTCAGCCAGAACAGCAAAGTATCTTTTCATTCCTTACATCCCAGGTTTAACTATCCAAAACTTGTACATGTGGCCATGATAAAAGTTAATCTGAGAATCATTGGCAACATACATCATTCCTGAGATCTCATTTTTCTCCTATCAATGCCAGGGCTTCACTAATTTTATTAGAGTTGGTTCTGCTTCACACATGTAAGGGGAGAGACACATCACTTATTTCATAAATTCATTTCACCTAAAATGCAAGTACTGAATCATGAAACAGCCCTTAATAATGAAAGCAGTGCTGGAACCATGGTTTCCAGAACAGAACACAATCTCTGTACATGGTGTAATTACATCTTAGCATTCTGCAGAATACCAGTGCATGGCTTAAATGCTATTAATTGTAAGCAGTTTTGTTCCACAGGATGTTGTTTGCTGATAACTACTCAATTAGGGTTATTTTGCAATTAGTCTACTCACAGTAAATTTACTGCAACCAGAGTCATCTGTGGTGCAGCAAATTAAAATGCTGTCTAGGCTGCATGTGCAGTGGCTCTTACATGCTCCTTAAACTGCGTATAGCGCACCACAGTGATTCTGTCACACTAACAGATTAACACACAGGAAAAGCAGCAGCAGCCAATATCATTTGGAATCCTGAAACCAGCAGAAAAAGACAAATCTGGGGTTCAATGATCTGTAGATCAAACCCAGTGAGTCCAAAAATGCACTGCCAAATCATTAAAGGCTAAACAAACCACACATTTATATGTCACTGTGTGCATACACATGCATATCGAGCAGATGAAATCCTCTATTTGCTTCATTACAGCTCACATTCTTTTAAAAATCTGAGGAGGATGCTCTCATTTCCATGCCTCGAAGAACAGCTCTGCTCCACCCCACAAGTATTTGGCATCTTCTGGCTTATCCTGTTCCTGTGAATCACACCTCTTTCTGCGGAGTGCTTCAAACTCATAAGACAAAAACATTATGGACATTCAGATTGCTATTACCTGTGTGTTGTTCAGTAAGCAGAGCTCCAGAGCCCTTTTCTCTCTGTGTGAAAACCAAAAGGTCGTGTTTTCTAAAGTAAAATGGAAAATTTTCTTCCTAGCAGCTCTAAAAAGCTGAAAGCACTTGTTTCAGTGTGCCAGAGCAGCACTATCAATAAGGAACCATGGAGAAAGCAGTCTGATCTGCAAAAAACTCGTTCAGTGCTGATAAATTATTTGGATTGAGGGAAGCTTGATTCTTTTCCTACTTGATTGTAAGTTTGGGATTTACCCCACCGGGATGAAACAGCGGAAAACCTGTTTGATTTAAAAACTAAGAAATGACAACAGAAACACCCACGGGAAATAAATCAGGATCACCTGAGGCTCTCTGCTATCCTAGGGACTTTTCATTTGCTAGAACTACATCTTAGAACACTTCTCAAAAAACTCTGCTATCTACTTTGGTCTATCTAAGGCCATAAATCTGGGTTAAGAATAAAGCCAGTTGGGTAAATAATGATAAGCATTAGGCCAGAGTCTCCCCTGGGGATATGGCAGCTGAGAGAAGCTGGCCCAGAGGAGGCCTAGTGCAGATACCACCTGGGTCTGTGCTTGTGATGATTCCTGACCTGGTGGCAATGACCAAACAGGAACTGTGCTCTGTGTCCACCCAGAAACCCTGCAAGGCAAGGGGTGCAGAGCTGCAAACTACCACAGTCCACGTGGAAGTGAAACCAGGACTCGGGGACTGGATCTGGCCACTGGGTGTGCAGCTAGGCTTTTTTAATCTCTGAAGGAGGGCAGGAAGTAGAAATCACAAGTTCAGTATCATGTTGAAATGTGGAGTTGTGTAATTGCAGTGCTGCCCATTGCTGTTGGGCAGGGTCAGGGTCAGAATGGCCATTGCAGGACTGTGCTCCTCTCCTCAATAATGATGGATTCTGCAAGGGGGAAGGTGGCACAGATCAGGTCACTTGTGCTTTGTTCAAGGGGATTTTATCTAGGTACAGAGCGATGGGAATTTTAGAGACAAGAATACTTATTTAAACTTCTGCTTCTTCCCAGTACCTCTGCACAAGAGGATTACCATGCATGACGATGGACAAAGAAGGGAGGCAGCTGGTCCACATCCACCAACACCTTTGGTGAGCAGAAGAGAGTCTGGCACACCAGGAAATTCAGTGGCTGTAGTCTGGCCTGTACAAGACTAGGCCAGAGATGGTCCCAGCAAGGAAACATCTGCCCCGTTGTCCACAGGTTGCAGATCTCTGTACCATGTCTCCTGAGAAGAAAGGAACTCCCTAAAGGATGTCTCCCTGTGTCTTCTCCTCAACTTGCACAGGACTGGATTTGCTATTTCTTCATCTAACCTTGTGCTTAACCTACACTTCCCCTCTTACATCTGCTGAATGCATTTTCCCCAAAAACATTTCTGTGAAGGCCTAACATTCCCCTCTGAGTGACGGGAGACCTGCAAGCTGCCCATTGCCCTGCTCTCAGCTGAGAATGGGTAGGGCTGCACCTAAAACCTCTGACACCCATCTCCTGTGCCATAGCAGTCGTGCTGTGCTTTTAGGGCCAGCTTGCAGGGAAATGACAGCTCACCTGCTCTGCAAGTCAGGTGACTGTGAAGGTGCCATGTCCTGTTCTACTGCTTCAGCAGCAATGCCCCTCAAGGGACTGCACCCTCAGGGAAATAACACCTGCACATCAGATAGGGGACATCATGCTCTTGGTTTTAACAATCCTTTCTTTTATCGCTGAAGATCCTTATAATCAACTTTCTTTGCCTCTTGCCTTTGGAAAGAATAAAACGCTTTAAAAATAAACAGTTGTATGATCCCATTCTTGTTGATAACCACTGAAGTGAATATATCACTTAACATTTATGACAATCCAGCTGGATGGAATCCTGTCCATGATTGATAGCTGCACTTAGCAGCGTCATGGTTTTGATCAGCTGAGATAAGATCCAAGGGGATTAAACGCTGGATGACATCTCAATGGAAACCACAGCACTGGGAACACATTTATATGTTGGGATAATGGATGAATGTGCTGCTCCAACACATAAATATTTATAGTTCACAGTTTTGCTTACAACAGACAGGAAACCTTTGTTCAAACCAAACTGATGGGAATAATACTCCCATGCTGAACACACAGACTCAGACCCCAGATGCCTGACTACTGCTGAAAAACTCCAGACCGCTTTTTTAATACCTGAAGTGCCAAGGCCTCTGCCCACATCTTTCCCTACCAGCAATCCTACCAATGGGGTGTCTTACATCTCCAAAAGCTGATGTCCAGTACTTCACAAACATCTCCTATGACCAAGCTCAGCTCATCTCAAGGACCAACAGAGTTAATAAAGCCACCTTTCATGAGGGATGGAGTGTGAGTGAAGAACAGCAGTATTTATGTTCTACAGTGGGAGGAGAGATATGGGACCACAACACACTGAAACTCAGACAACAGGGCTTTAAACAGGGCTCAGTATCTTCAACAGGGCTATAAAATTCAAGGGACCTACCAAAGTATAGACATACAAGGCTTTCCAGTAGGCATTGGGCACTTTGAGTCGTGGTGTTCTCCATGTCTGTCTTTCCTGTAATCAAACATCTGGGAAATGACTTCAAGGTCTGGATCTCCTCTGTAGGTTTGGTGACCCAATCTACTTGTGCATTGGTGCTCCCTGCATTAGCAACTCCTGTCCCATTCCATATGCTGCTGCATTACCATTTCCCCACAGCAAAGCTCCCAAATCTGCTCTAGAGCAACCTCGTATGGAACACAGGACGTCCAAACTTTCTGCCAAGGAAATCTGGCAGTTGAAGTGGTTTAACTTCAGCTGTCAGCATGGGCAGGAGGAAATAACCTTGAGGAAAAGAAAGGTCAACATTTTCCACATGTATCCATCTGGCTAGGCTATCATGTCTCTCAATTATTCTTTTTAAATAAGTGTCACCACTTTACATAAAAAAAAAAAAAGAATCTCTAGCTCAGCAAACCTAAAAATTTTAGACACAATCTTTTTGCACCTAATTTTTTAATGGGGTATATATCCATACCACATGAGTTTTTCCTAAATTAGTCACATTTGGACATTTTCATCATTTTTCTAGTCAGATTTGCAGCTCCCAGTTTTCCTGAGAATTTTACTCTGACATTACAATGGAAGCATTTATACCATTGTGCCATATACATATATGCTGAAAGGCTTCAAGTGTAAAATGTGACACTGTTCTTGGTTCTAAGACCACACTATTATCTTGACTGCAGGGCATAAGTGATAACTCCTGTATTTAGAAAAGATGCAGTAACTATTTCTTGAAAAACCTGTTTTTAAGGATGGTAGTTGTTTTAAACTTCTAGAAAGTCACACTGCATCCCTGGGAGACAGATTACTAGGCAGGGCATGGAACCATAGGTGTGTGCAAAACTGCACAACTGCAGTGTCTGCCCATACTCATGACAATACAGCTTCCAGGATATGGCCAGGATATCACTTGAATATTTGTATATGGGATACATACACCTACACAAGATTTACAGCACTGATCCCATTGCTAAGACATCTTCTTGATCCCAAAAGTGTAGGATGGTGTCTGCAAGGTGATGACCTCCCTCAGCTTTTGCAGAGACCACAGCTGACTGTCCTGCCCTTAGGGAAGAAGGAGGAAGAAAAAGGAATAGCAAGGACATGCTTATCACAGTGGGTTCCACCAGAAGCACCTCAGTGGGATCTCAGCAGTGCCCAAGGGTACTCACTGATGCTCATCCTATCACTGATGTCTGCTTTTGCTCAGTTTTTAACTCTCTACTGTTCTCGTCTTCCTTTCAACCTGTGCCGCCTTTACTGTTCCTCTTCCTTTCTTTCCCCTGAACACCACGTCTTCTGTCTGCGCCATTAATTCTTTGTCTCCAGCATCTGCCCATCCAGCTTAACAAATTGGAGTATTACTCCAATTGATAAGAAAGGGATAAAAAACACCAAAAAAGACATGGTAAAAACTAAAACAGAACAGTCACAGATGCACTGGGGTGGGGAATGGGGACACTCAGACCATTCATCCTGCTAAGATGCACCATCTATATTAAAAGCCTAAGAATCTTGTTATAGGGAGATAGATGTGCTTTTTTTGGATACATTCTCTGGGGCAGTTCCTCTTTTTCACTGTCTGTACAGGGAATTTTAGCTCCTAATCTCTGTAATAGCAACACTATCCTTCTCTCTACCACACTGAAATCACCCTGCAGTAACCACTGCTTTGTGATGGTGCAGTAAACAAGCCATTAGAGGATGTTCCCAATGAAAGGAACTAAATAGCCCCTGGTTCCCATGGATCCCCATGTTTATTCTTCAGTCTCAAAGCAAAACCTATTCTCTAGTTTATAAATCCCCTCTGCACTTTCAGCCTGGACAAAGACATGGCATACCCTTGTGTGCATGGCCAATTACAGGGTGGGGACTCTGGACTGTTGTATAAACAAATGCTGCTGTGGGTAATGCTGCTCCTTGATCAATACCCACTTTGATCAACTGATCAATGCTATTTTCTTTTCAAAAGGCACTTTATGGAGAGCTTATAGCTGGATGAACGGTGGCACATGAAGCATTCTTTGGAAAGTAGAAAAAGGTCAGATTGGATGTGCAAACTGACAGCAAGCTGAGAGGTAACTCGTGATCTGGGGCCATGGAGAAACCAAAGCAACAAATCAAAGCTTGGGTTAGGCCAGCAGAGGTAACTGAATTTCCAGCAGTGATTTAGAAAATAACTTTTGCTGATTTGAGAACATTAAAAATAGAAGTCAGCCACAAAATTGGACTTTTCCTGTGCTTTTGGAATTTTTAATATACTTCTGATAATTACCTGGGTTATCAAAATGCTTAGGACTCCACTGTGACAGAAAAATAGCCATACACCCATAACAGCAATGCCACTCATGAACTGGTTAACATAAAGCTAAAAAATTCACAAATGGCCGTTCTCTGATTACCAAAAGCACAAAACTCCTGCACAGCATAGCAAGATTTTGACTAAGCTTCTCTGTGTCTATAGATTAAGAACTCAAGGAAACAGGAATAGCAGCTGAATACTTAGATCACATTGTACAATAAGAATTCGGTGGAAGTGAATCCTACAGGAATCCACCAGGGATCTAGTGACATCACTATAACTCCCTGTTAAAATCACCCTCCAAGCCTCCCTCGTTTCCACAGACTAAAATTACAAATTCCTGCAATAAAGCAATTTTTGTCATCAGAAGGCCATTCCAATTACACAGAATGCTTCCCCCAAGACACTGTGTTACTTCTCTACCTGCCAACTTACCCTCCAGGGCACAGAAACGCGTCACCTGCTCCGGCATCAGCTTTCCCACCTTGTGCTGGCAATAAACATCTGCGATCTCCTGGCGACACTGCTTGGACTTGGCGCGGGACATGGCCGAGATCGCCTCCTTGCCTGTCACCTCACACTTGGGTGCTTGGTCGTATTTCAGTTCAGGGGAGCTGTTCTCCATTTTTTGTAAAAGATGCTGTGTGGGAGACCTGTCAGTCTCCTTCAGATTGTTGCTGTTGCTTCTGTTTTTTCCCAGGTGATCACTGAACTGCACCACCTCGTTGGAGTTCTTCCCCAGCAGCAAGTTCTCCTTCATCCTTTCCTCTTCCAGTTTCTTTCTCAAGTGCTCCTTTTGTTTGCTAAGAGGTTTTTTCACCAGCTCAGACTGGTGTTTTTGCCTCTGAGTCCTGGGAGCAAAGTTACTGTTATCAATAGTTTCAAAGTCCTTGGGGACAGAATTTTCATTATTGCTGTCTGTTCGCATTTTCTCTTTCGGTCGGTGAGAAAAATAGCCATCCTATAAATGGGGAGAAAAATTATACTCATCTTACTAAGAGTCACATCCCATGCATTACAGGCATTTCTTACATGAAAACTTAGATCATTACAATCCAACATACTGCAGAAAATCCCTGTGTTGGGCTTTGCAGCAGGCAGGAGCTGAGAGGCCTCTGGGGTGGGTGTCCAAGTCACCTGCACTGGCATCTCTTCTCCACTGGACCAGAGTCCAAGCCCTATCTCAGATGGAGCAGGGATGTTTTACACAGGTTTGTGAGCAGTGATTAACCAGACACTTCGCCCTGACACAATTAAATATCCATGAGAAAACAGACACAGGTTTCAAGAGAGCAAAAGCAGATCCTTCAATGCTTCCCTTCACTCCTTGTGATTAACAATCACAGTCTGGTATCCCAGAACTGCCTCGTTGCTCTGCAGAACCCACCTGTCCACAGCCTGAGCTTTCTTTCAGCGAAGTAACTGCCCCAAAATAAATACTTCCCAGTTTTGGTTTTGTTTGGGTTTTTTTTTGGTTCTTTTTGTTTTCCTCTGGGTTTCTTCATGTTTGAACCCTCCCTGCAAAGGTCAGAGTCAGGCTCAGGTGTCAGCTCTTCACCATCATGTTCCTCATGTTCCTTCCCTCAATGCTCTTAGATAAATACACAGCCCATAACTCTGCTCTCCACACGTTAGAGCAGAATGAGCACCTTTGCAGTGCAGAGGAAATGAAACTCAGCACTCAGAGCTTAGAACAGCAGCAGCTGCTGACAGTAAGATTTGCTCATTTGTGAAGTTCAGGGGTACAAGCAAAAAGCAGCACATCAGTATTTCAGCTGGGTTTTACTTGCTCTGCAATACTTTATTTTTACCATGCTGGATTAATTGCAGATTTTATTTGTCATGGATGTCTAAGACATTCAGGACAGGGCACAGCCATCTCACAGAAAGATGATCTTGAAACCAGGCAATCCCAGTTTTGACAGAACCATGGGACATACATCAGCAGGTTCACTGTCTGAGTCATCTTTTTTTTTTTCAACTTTTATCAAGCTATTTGTTAGCAGCACCTCCTTATCTCTGTGCTTGCAAATCACTGAAAAAAATGGAAGGCCATACCAAGACCAAATGAGAAGTGTAAGCCTATTAATACAGCCCATATTTGTCTACATCCAAAGATGAAAGCAGTATTTTCAGACCAACACCTAACACTGCTATTGAAAGCACCATTTTGGTTTTTGCAATAGAGCAATTCTCTCTAGGCATAGACCAGAAGCAGCTTTATCCAAAATCAACTCAGTTGAGAGGCTACCTTATTAAATTGCTCAGTATTACAAGTTTCACACATAACATGTGCCATCCAAGAGCACATATTTCACCTTTGCCTTTCCTATAGTCCTAACCTCTGTCAGTTTAAAGCCATCCCCTTTTGTTCAATCACTCCATGCCCTCACTAAAGCCCCCCTCCAGCTCTTCTGTATCTGCTTCAGGTACTGGAAGATGCTATTAAAGAAACCTCTGGAGACTTTGCAGCACCACATTTCCAAAATGAAGTGTGACACTATCACGCCCATCACAGAACACAGGCCTATGAGAAGGACTGCCATAGGCAGAAATGCTCTGTCCTAACTTTATCTGGTTCTCAGAAGATACAAAGAGAGGTTAACTGCTGAGTAGTTAATGACAAGAGCCCTGGCAGGGAGAGTTTTAATGACTGTGGGGCCTCTTCTGAGCGTGTGCATGCTGCAGTTCAGGAATAACAAGCAAATACTCCAAAACTGGGAAAGAACAGTCTGCACCCAGGAGTGTGCATGAGATCACTGCCAATTACATACTGATTGCCATTGATGCTAAAAATAGTATTAAAATATTAATGCAAAAATAATGTTTTAAGTGTAGAGCCATTTTATGTAATGGGAGAATTTGAATTATGCTCCCTGTTCAACACACAGAGTTTAATTCTCCAAACTCCACCACTTGTGTGCTTTATTAAAGTTTGTCTGACACAATATATGCTCTTTGGTGTATTAGCCACTTCATCTGCAATGATTGAAGATGAAGTGGCTAAGTCTAGGGCTTAGGTACTCTGACCTTGATTGAATTCAAAGTCCCATCTATCTCAGGAGGAAAAGCTTGGGTTTCTGCAGAGACTTTGCAATCTACTGAGGAAACCATGGAATAAATTGCTGCTGTCATCTACTACAGACCAAACAACAGCTGCTGCTGCTCACTGCACCTAGCACAAATACAGAGAATCTGGAAGAACTGCATAGCTGTCTGTAATGACAAATGGATTTTAATGATAGCCTGCTAACACTCTCAGAGGCTTTAGCAAGTACAAGCCACACCAGTTCAGCCAGACCCCAGGTAAGTTCACACACCTGCAGACTGCCTCTCTTCCCGTTTTGCTTGCCTATATTTGCAAGACACATCTGTCACCTATATTTGCATCCAAGCTAAGAGTGTTGAAGCATAAACATGCATTTGGGGTTACCCAGGTCACAAACTCTCCTGTACTCTTTCAGGTACAGTTCTGTATCCTGAGCGCTAAAGGCAGGAGGTTAAAGACTATGGCTCCAATACTGGGCATGGGAAATCTCCAAGAAGCCAGCCCCTTCTCAGTGGGGCATCCCACTGCAGGATTAGAATACACTGCAAAGCCATTAGGTGCAACTGGCAGTGTCCCACTGCTCCTGGAAGGAGTCCCCCTGCCAACAGCCTGGATTAGGCAACAGGACCGACAGTTTTGCGATACACAAAAAGCCAGCACTAGACCAATTTCAGATCTGCTTTCAGAGAGAGAACCTAATGTGCATTTAAATCAGCAGAGACCCAGACATCAGCAGACAGGGGTGCACCAGCTCTGCAGACAGCAAGGGCACACAGACTGTGGCTGAGGGATCCAACTGGAGGCACCAAAGCCAAGGGAAGAGCCCACAGCACGCAGGCAGGCAGGGCTCCAGATCACCTGCCACACACCTGCAGAGGCACAGGGCTGCTGGAAGGCTCCTGCTGGAGAGGCTTTATAGGGAACGTAAAAGAAAACTCTAATCAGTTCACAAAGGCACACAATAGGAGCTTGCATTTATCTGCCAGAGGTGTTCATTGCATTGTGAAGAGCACTTCCTCCTGACAATAAGAAAATGCTTCCTTCTTAGGAAAAGTTATTCACTGTATGATTTCTTTATCGCCAAAGTCCTATAAATACTATACAGATAGACGGACCATGTGCAATCAAGCCCTGAATGGAAAATGTTCACAGTTACACTTTTTCTGACAACTCATTTTCTCCCCAGCATGGAAGGATTTGCTGTCTTTTTGTACTGAGAACATATTCTCATATTCTTCCTCTGGCAAAGCTTGGTATCTCAAAAACATAGCAGAGCAAACCAGAAATATGCACATGCACACACAGAGCAACAACAGAACACACAGATCTTCCTCTAAATACAAAGTACTGGCCATGCTGGCCTTGAGGACCAACTATAAATCAAACACCAGTACTATAAAATCTATGTCTTTTTTTTTTCCTTTCTCATAGTAAAGCACCAGATTACTGATCTCCTGTTAAAATAAGCAATCCCTGGCCAGTCATGCAAGATCACACACAGCTGAGGCCCCCAGAGCTGGGGCAGGCACTTGCTGCTTTGCTGGGGTGAGCTGTTCAGGATCCAAACCAGCTCGTAGTTCCCAGAAGTGGAGAACAGCTCCAAAATCTGCATCACCTGTCAAAGCCTCAGACACCTGGTCAGCTTTCACAGGCCCCTCTATTTTACCTGTCCTGTGACTGAGAAGAATTTAGACAGAATTATGAAAAGATAATTAAAACAAATTTCTGTTCAATTTTAATTACAGGTGTGACATATTCTTTTGTACTTCAATTGTATTTCAATGAAGACAGCTTTGAATTGCAGAGGAGTCAGAGGATGGCATCTGTACAATTAATTCTTTTTTTTTTTTTTCTGCTCTTATCTTTGTGCATTTGTGGGATGTTTCTTAGTTGAAATCAAAACGTTTTGCATCCAGAACTACAAACTTTCCGCTGTGGTCACCTCATTGTCTTCTGTCCTACTGCATTCACATCTTTCAAACTATAAAACCACCACTACTCTGCATGAAACCCTCATGCAGCCCCGTGGATGCAGAGCAGACATCCCATTGTGTCATCAAAACAAACAAGAAATTGGGAACTTTAATTGAAGATGCGGTTGATGTGCCACAAGACCCTTGGAAAATGAGTATTTTTGGCAGGCTTGAACAAAAGCGAGGCCAAAGACAGCAGATGGAGGAAAGGCAGCAGATGTTAATGTAGTTTTATTTTTCCATATGTTTTTCTGTTTTGCTGTAATAAGTACATTGTACTTTAATTGTTAGTGGCTGAAGACTTGGGAGAACCATTTTGTGAGAAATATATCACGTTACTTTATGCCTTTCATTAGAAAGGGAGATGCAAAAGGTGAAAATACGTTTATTAACTTGCAAGCTAGCAAAGATGAAAGATGCAATTGTTTTCTGTTATGTAAAAGCAAAATGAGACAAAGCAATAATTTGGGTTAAAAGGGGGATTCTGATACTTGAAAAAGCATGAGTCCTTCAGGTTCAGCTCTAACAGATACAGGTACAGCCAGCCCAAAACTATTGCAACACTTGGCAATTCAAAATGCAGAGAACCAGATGGACCACCACAAAGTGCTCAGGGAACCCCTCAGTGGAACATCTGCATTGATAAGTGACTATCTAGAGGATTATTTTTCCCTTCCTTTCCAAAACTGTTTCCATCCATTTTTATTTTTCCTTAGCACAAATTTCAGCAGTGTGATCCAAAACACTAGAAAATCATAAAAACATCATTAATAGAAGTTGCTTTTATCCCTTTTTACATACATACATTATGGGAAGATCTTCTGGTTTGAAATCCAATGAAAACAGCTTTAAAACTTTGGCTGCTTTCCTCAAAAGAGTTTTTTTTGGTTTTTGCTAACATGTGACTTACTTTCAGAGTGATTTAGATTAGGGAGTAAAATAATACTGCATCCCTCAAGAGACCAAACAGATTTTCACATTTGTTTCAGCTCAGCACAGTAACTGTACAAAAAGCCATATTGTATCAACAGTAATTTCAGATGTTCATCTGGTTAATAAAAAGCCTGGAATACTGCTAGAGGGGGCTGTGAAAGCACACATCCATAGTGTTCCCAAAACTGACCACTTTGATTTTTGCTGTTTAAATTAACGCTCAGGAAGGTTTGGACTTTGACAGCACAGACGGGTCAAATGTATTCAATCTGTAAAAGAACTTGATTTATAACCAGTAACTGCCCCCATCTCACACATTTTGTTCTCTTTCAAATGACACTGAACCTCATTAATACTCCAGAGCCAGGCACAAGCCCCGCTTTTGGCAAAGGTCCCTCCCAGTCCATTCCCCATCAGGAACAGCAACACTCCCTGGGTCGGGGCAGTAAGCTGGGCAGGTTTTTTGTCTGTGCACACACGCACACACATGTTAACAGCTCCCACCTCTCTGCTTTGCACAGCTTCAGCTCTGCCTGGGTGCGGGCAGTGGAACCCACCCCTGCATGATACAACACTTTGCTCAGCTGCCAGGCTAACAAGCCCTCAGAAGACCCTTCATTTGAGCATCTGTCCTGCAACATTAACCAGTGTTATTGAGCCTCCTGGATCCACTTCAGCACGACCACATTCTTAAACAGAGCTCACCACAAAACCAGGGAAGAGATGAAGGAGGACTAGCCTGACAGTGCAAAATGCAGCTCCTGAGGAAACTCAGGAAAACCCTGGAGGCTTATTTTCCTACAGCTTCTCCACCAGAGAAAGTGGATCTTACAACAAAGAGTTCAAACATAGAAGAGTTTACAGGGAAGTCTGTCTTCTTTCAAGGGAAAGTATTTAAGTGACTTTATAATAATAAGGTCTGTACTTTATGATTCTTGAATAGAACCCTCATTTGAAAAGATAGGGTAGAGCAGCAGCAGACAGTAATTAATGCCAGCAGGTGAGGTCAAGAACTGATAAACCTAGATGGTTGTTTTTCCTGATGGCTATTCGGAAACTGAAAGGAAAATGTGGTATGTTCTGTGTTTTTATTTCTCACCAATTTGTACTGCTTCATTATTTGACAAAGGTGCCCCAAAGAGTTAGTATGTAAATAAATAACAGAAAGAACAGGGGTAAAGCTCAATCATTTCCATGTTTAAAGTATGGACATGAGAACCATACTGAATACCCATTACCAGCCAAACTTTTTTTTTTTTTTTTTTTTTTTTTTTTACTGTCCCCTCTCAATGACCTAACCCATAAAGAAACCCACAGTTAATCTGAACTGAATTCCTCAGCTTTCATCTCTATTTCTTTCATAAAGAATTCAGCCAGTATAGATTTTATATCTTTCAGAGCAGTAGTAAACACATGAAATTGCTTCCTGGTGACTTGTTATTAACTAGATTCCAACTAAATTCATCAGGAGGCCTATTCCAACTCCAATCTAAACAATCTTGAGCAGCCCAGGGTGAATTGCTGAGACATACAATAGATCTCTGGCAGCTCTAGAAATTAAACATAATCAGAATATGGATGGCAGAAACCAAAGACGCCCTCACACACAAATGAAAACATCCTTGTAAAATACAGTCAGTTTAGCACAAACGTATTCAGCCTTAATTAGGTAGAAAATCTATTAAGATGAATACAATACAAAGAATAATAATGAACTTGAGGATTACATTTTGTTACTTGGAGGGAAGAAACAACACAAATAAATGGGAAGTAATTGGACCTTATTTAATAGTCTCAGACTATCAGCTTGAACAACTATAATCATTAAAGGCCCTGCAGTGATCTTCTACTGATAAATGTTGTTAAATCAGAATTACAATACAACAAGCATGAAGAGAAAAGCCTATTAATATGAGCAACACTATAAGACTTAGATTAATTCAAATCTTTTTTCACCAGCATCCCAAGGAGTCTTTGAACCAAGCACACAGAAATGAAAGGCCTCCACGTTTCCTCTTGTTTTGGGTGAGACTGAAATATTAACACTTCCACACACGTGATTACTACAGGGGACTGCAGATGAGCAGCAGTTACCCACTGCTGGATTTTTGGATGTGCTAGATACTGGTTTGTATCTTCACAGAAAGTTTTTCTGCAAGACCAGTAGTTACATTCATAAAATAAAAACAGCAAAAGCCAAAGGATTATTATGGGCTCTGCCACCTACCTCCTTAGCTACCCTGTCAGCAGTTCAGCCTTCCTGAAAATTCAGCTTGGGACTGGCCTCAGTGAAGGTGGTCTGTGTGGCACTGCATTCTCAGTTCTTGCAAATCTCATTTGGAGCTTTATAAATGAGCAGTTTTAACAACTTGATGAAAGATGGAAGAGTTCAGAGGTTAAAAGGCAGAGCAAAATAAAAATTTCTGACACCAAAAATGATGCATCCTAAGTTCAAATACTTGTAGTTTTATTGGCTCCAGAAAAGACCATGAAGAATATCTGCATTAGGAAAAGACATCAACAAGTTTTCTAGGAAACTGCCCTCCTCCCTTACCTGAATAATGCTCACTTTGGAGACCAAACCCCTTTTCTGTACCGTACTAAACACACTGACAACACTGGAGCCAAACACCAGACTGTATAGTGCCCAGCTCTCTTTAGCCACAGAGCAGCTTTCCTCTCATGCTGTAAGCACATTGCTGTCAAAATAGTTATTTTTAATTACAGTGCATTTAACAATGGTCATATTTCCACATCTGCACACTTACAATTCTGTCAGAAACAACACACAGTCAGTGTTCATACCCCAGCATATCCACATCCTCAGCTGACAGAACCAGATGGACAGCACAGCATAATGGTAACTTAGTCACTGCTCATAGACTGTGCCACACAGAAAAATCAAATCACAATATAGTCCATTGTTTAATGAACATCATTATGTTAGAGCAAAAAAAAATGGAAGGTAGAGAAAGAGTGATGAAAAATGAGTCCTGTCTATCTAGAAATACTTGCTTGTGTCTTCCTCCTACCTTAGTATTTTAAACCAGAAAAATAATGGAAAGTGAGCTAGAAAATTTAAATTTACATCTACAAATAGATATTGCATGAATTTATCAGATTTATCAGAGATTTTGGTACATTGTCTTCTATAACATCAGCCCTAGTCCAAAACATGCTGTGAGGGAATATAACAGTGGCAATACTCAACAGTGACATTATTTCCACTTAATTGGAATTAAATGGGCAGTGGAAGGAAGATTGCAGAATGAGATGGCTACTTTTGGTTTTCTAAACAGTTTCTCTTTCAATTTTTTTCTTGATTTTGCAGCACTCATCAACTCCCACCAAGCACTGTGATAGGGTGAAAGGCAAAGACATTTCAGCTCCAGGGACAAGGTGCCAGTGATGTCACACATTCTGTGGTGCTTTCTCTCGTGGAACCAATGGGAAAATTCAATCTCTGTTTTCACATCTCAAACCTAGGTTTAAATCCGGTAGGACAGGATTTAGTCTTTTGTACACTAGAGAGTTCTCTTTTACAAGTATATTTAATAACCTACAGCAACCTTGGTGCACATACTGCAACTGTCGTGCACTGTAATTCTTTAGAAAGAAACTGTTTGGAGAATTTTCTGATTGCTGGAACACAGTTTCATTTGTAGAGACAGCACAAAGATAGCTCATACATCATGCTATGTATATCTTTCAAAACATGTATTTCTCATTAGTAATTTGACTATGCCAACCATCCCAAATATCAAAGTGACACCTGACAATTATAATGCTACATGTTCACCAACATAATAATAACGCTTCAGCAGAGTGATATTTGCAAGGGCTTTAAAGGAAGAAAATCTCTACCTAAAATCTCGTGTAGGATGCATAAACTGCAGAGATGAGGGCACTGCCAGAAATCAGCCTAAGGGTGCTGTTGGTATTACAGAGTCGAAGCTAACAGCTTCTAATCCATGGTTTGCGAGGACGGATATATCCACATGAACAATGCCAAGGAGAGACATACACACACTGTGTCTCTTTAGTGATGGAGGCAGATCCTGTCGTTTTGAAGGCTTTGGCCCTGTGGTTGGTGTTTTCCATACACCCAAGAGAAAAGACTTTCAGTCTGCTGTTTTGGCTGATGAGCTGCTGTCTCGCAGTAACACGATGCTACTACGGAAGGTGCACATTCAGCAGCGTCCACACTCCCGGTCCTTGTGCACATCTGCCAGCAGCAGATCGCCTCCCCTGCAAGCAGCCTGGAAAACCCACAGGCAGGCTTTACCGGAAAAGCCCCGTGTGGTGGGTGACAGGTTGCACATAATCCCCTTTCTGAAGGCCGGGATGATTCGGGACAGGCAGCACGGGAAAGAAGCCAAAACATGGCTTTCTGCCAGCTTCCCCCCTGCCATGGCACAGAAGTGTTTGCTCAAGGCCAAGCTGGCTGGAATAGCAATGCAGCCCAGCAATGAGCCGAACAGCAAACAGGAAGCAGGGAAAAAGCCCTGTGCCACAAAAGAAACAAACAGCCGGAGATGAGCTCTCCCAGCAGGTACCGCATTGGAATTCCGAGCGTGGGGTGCCGGGGCTCAGCAGACGGGCAAGGCTCCGGATTCCCATTGCTCCCAGGGCCAGGAGCGGCCCTCAGTGCCAGTGCAGCTCACAGTGCTGCCCTTCCTTATTCTCTGTGAGCGTGATGTGATGCCAGCCAAGCAGACCTGCAGAACACTGATCCAGCCGAAGCCTGCTGGAGATCCGCATGCGGAAGGAGAAGGATGCATTTTGCAGGCAATGCAAACCAAGAATGAGTTGTCGTCTTCACTTAGTTTAATTCCTGTGTGTGCTTTAGAGCGGCGAAAGCCTTCATCAAGGAAAAACAAAGAGCATCTCTGTCTACGGCCCAGATTCTCAGTTTATGCCCAAATAAATTTTATATTTTTCTGAAAGCAGACCCTTTGAATGACTGTTAAAATGGGCTATTATTGGCTCCTTGAATTGCTCAAGGAACTTTAAAAAGAGCAGGCTTGGGAATTTATTAGGCAACATTTTCTCTTTGTGTTGAAATCTCCAAGATAATGAATGTCTTGGAAAGAGCAACCAGATTGTTATCATCCTTAACTCTTTGATCGAAGGCATGAGCTAGGCTGCTTCCAGTAAACAAGTGGTTCGTGTTAATTTTATGGACGTGATGGAAATAGAGTCACTTGAATTATTTTTTGCCTTTGCAGTTAGTGAATAAATGTGGGCTAGTTAGCCAAAAGTCCCCACTGATACAGAATACTGCAGCAGGACAGCAGTGGTTGAAAAACCCCTTCTCATTTTACCTGCCATCAATTGTCCCCAGAGAGACGGAATGACAATCACAACGTTACTCATCTATAAATACAAATTCCTGTGCTCTCTACAGCCCATAAGACTGTTCCCACACATAAGGGTATTATTTCAGTGCTGGTTTTACAAATAAGGTGAAATTCTGGCAGTGCTCACCCAGAAGTCAATGGACAGGAGAATGTCTTCCACTCCTGGCGAGCCACGTCAGCCCGTTCCAGCACAGTCCTGCTCACAAAATACACCACAGCGTCTGAACTCAGAGGAAATCTAGATGATGAGCTACAATTGCTTGCAATGCTAATTATTCTATGCAGTGCTCATATTCTAATGCAATCTCCTATTTTTAAAAAATATACTTTTTTACAATATAATTCCATTTATGTTGTGAACTGACTGGCAATTAAATTTCTGAAGCTCTAAACACATCTACCTTGAAAACTGTCTCCTAGTATGTTCAAAACAACAGGCTGCTGAGCAAGGAACAAAAACCAGGATGCTATTGCGTGGGACAGAAAAGTAAATTTAGTTTCACTGCTCTTCCAGGCATTTGGAGCAGCAGAGCAGGGGAAAACAGTGAAATAAAGAATATTCAACACCAGAAAAAAATATGCATGAACGCTGATAAAAATAAAGTCTGAGCAAGGAAATGGCCATTTGCACAGAGGAGTAAAAATACAGATAGGCAGCTCAGTGTACAGGAAAAGGGCAGAGCCAAGAGCACAAACTAGAAGGCAACTATCTAACATCAAAAATGTTAGAAACTGATGAGTATTTATAGGAAATTGTTTAACACCAGTTCTTTTGACTGTCAGCCTGATGTTCATTAAGTGCAAAGGAAAAGTCTTTAAAAAGAAGCATTTAATTACTCACTGAATGTTTTAATTGCTTTTACAAAGCAGTTGTTTTTAATTACAGATCACATTAATACAAATATGATCTTATCCTGATCATTAGGATTAACTGTAGTGATCTTGTTCACCAACAATAGCATCTTTGTATTTAAAGTAAAATGTAACTAAAAAGCTATGAAAAGTTCGTCATTAATGTGCAAGCAGTGTAATCTTAATTTCCTCCTGCAGATACTGAACTGAGACCAATCATGCAAGATTTTCCAGTATGTAAAATAACTGTCACTTTTCATTACAAAGAATATGAAGCAAAAGGAACACTGAAATAACAAGGCTGAAACAATTTTCCAGATTTAGAAAAACCCATGCCACACTTTTTCTAAGAGCTAGAGATATTCTTTTTCAAGGGCTAAATTTTCCCAGGAATCCTGAAACCAAGATGCAATGTTCCTGTGTTCAGAGTTCAGTTCTGGGTTGGTTAGTAAGGCTGCAGTAGGCCAACTGTTCAACCTCCCTCTCCTGCAGAGGATGGTACAACCTCAAGTGCACGGCAGATATTATTTATTTAAGAAAAACTGACTGAGGATCAGTGGAAATGCAAGCAGTTAAAGATTTCAGTTCTTGATAGTACAAAAATGATCAAGCAGACTTAATGATAAAATGTACAAAGGCAAGAGTAATGCATGGCTCAGAAAAAGGAATTACAGGGGAAGAAATCCAATCTTCAATAATAAATTATGTCAAGCAAGTGCAGACTGTGATATCAGCACACATGGATGTGAACAGCTTTCAAGAATGTTAAACAATGGGCTCAGATCTCCTGAGCAATTTACAAAAATTGGGCAAGAAGTAAGGAAAACAAAGCAGATTTCTAAAATATAAATGTAAATGTATAGGTAGCAAAAGTTTTACATATTACTGAGGACATACATGGTATAAACAATGGGAAATGAGTTTGATGGATATCTAGATTCTTCTCTAGAAATTATGGACCGTTTGAAGATACCAACTCTGGATTAAGAGCATTTAACACTAATTTAGCCTCAATCTTCTTCAGACTATAATCTTTGACCCCATCCTGAACCTTGCTGCTGGGCTCCTGTCCTGTCAGATGCCATCCATGGCAAATACAATGTGTTTTATGTTTGTCTTTTAATCTTATCTCTCAGCTTCTGCTTTGGTGCTCAATACTTCACCTTTTGTCTGATTGCTGCCCTTGCTTGGGTTCCAGCCTTTGCAGAGCTGCAAACCTGTCAGACAAGGAACAAAAAACTCTTTTCTAAAGAGATAAGGGAACATAAAAACAGCCATGGGTCAGGTTCCGCCTGAAGTTAGGACAGCGGGTTTTGTGAAGCACTGCCAAAATGAGTCAGGCTTCCTCCTCTACTTCCTTGCTGGTGAAAGCACAAGAAATGTCCCAAAACTTCTCAACCACAGAGCCTAGATACAGCTTCAGGCAAGGACCAAGGGCTGCACTGTTTCTCCAACCCATCCATCCTTACCCTCCATCCTCCTCAGCCAGGCTGCCTCTTGCACTGCTGGACTGACACAGCTGGATCAACAGAGAGGTCTCAATTTGGTCTGGCTCAGGAGACCTGACCGGGGTCAAAAAAGCCACCAGTATTTTCCAGTTCTTTGTCAGCAATGAAAGTCATCAAACAAAACTGTGAAGCCTCTCCCTAATAACCCCTGAGGTCAACATCTTACCTCTTCTTTCTCAGAGTGACACAACAAATCGGGATCAACAGTTTGCTTTTTTCTTTTCTTACTATTCTTTCTCAAGTTCCAGATAAAGTGACACTTTCACAACGAGTTTAGTGGTTTAGAGCTAAAGGCTAATTATTAGTCAGTCTGGAAAAGATCTGAGTAAAACTGAAAACATGGGTTTGACATTTTTAGCAGTTAACTCCCCAGGACATTGCTGCATTTCCATTGTTGTCAAAGTGTTGGAACAAGCTTCAAGATTGCACCACACAAAGCTGAAACAAGGATGGGCTGAGGGCTCCCATGGTTTTCCAAACACATGAGCCCCACTCTGCAGCGTGCCACAGAGACACCCATGGGAACAACAGAGCTTCTCCCCAAGCTACAGCCACATCAGATGAATCTGCAGGTGTTGGTCCACAGGGCACAAACTGACCCAGCTGGCACAAGAGCACATTTAAGGGGTTCTGCAACCACAGCCATTGTGGCCGTGCCATTGTTAGTGGAGGCAAATCAAATGGAAGTCACTGGAAAGGCTACAGTGTCCTAAACCAAAGTCAATCAGGCAGTCCTGTCCATTGTGGCACTGCTGAGGCAGCAAACCACAGCTACAAGGATTTGACAAGGTTTATCATGCATTTAATTTCCCCCCACAGCACAGGGCAGGGCAGTTCATAATATTCAAAGGAAGAGGTATTTTTTTCCTATTACAAATAAAATGGTTCGAGGTTATGCTCCCTGCATGGTAACACTGGCTCAGTGTTTATCCTGAACATCTTACACATGGTTTTATTACCCACACTCCTCCCTACTTATATGATGGTGGTCTTGGAAAGACAAGAAAGAGGCATTCAAAAATGCATGCAGGCTGCGTATATTGTTTAACAGGAATATTTTCATGTGTGTAAAATGAAGCAGTTCACAGTCAGGATAAAGCTACTCCAATACAAAAACTTTCTGTCCCTCTAAAATCTGGCTTATGCTATCACAGAAAACAAATACAAATGGATTCCTTGTTCCTCTTCCAGACATTTCAATCAAATTTTTGACTCCCCGCAAGTCTCTGCCTGTCCTGCTGGTAATGACCTTCATCCAGGAGATTAGGGCATGGAAAAGTACCGAGTGTTCTCACAAATTTCTGCCTTCCTTTAATTTGCCATCTCTGTCATCAGCAATCCCAAGTCTCTCTTGAATTATCACTCCTCAAACAGGCTCATATTGACACTGGAGATCTTCTTCCTACTTTTCAAGTACCATTAAAGTCCTTAGGAAGATGTACACAAAATGGAAATATTTATAAAACTGTGAAACTGAAATTTGCTACATATGCTGAAGACTAAAGTAAAAACAGCAGATGTCATTATTATGCATACTTATTATATATTTACATTTTATAGATCATTTACATATTACAGATTTCCTGAATTTTTTTTTTTTTTTTTAAATATCAACACACATCCAATATCTTTTTAAACAAAAGCCTGGAAAAAGCCTGTTTGTGTTCTCTGCAACCTCATAAATTTGCAATATTTCTTATGAAGATCTGTTTCACAACAAAGTAAGCAAAGGAGTGGGTGGAAGGAAAATTCCTTTTTTTGACAGGCATCCTCTTTGCAGATCCAGCTGGATATTCAGACAGTGGTTAAACTGTAAAGAAAAATCCCATGTTTTGCAATGGCAACAGATAAAGCTGCTGATATGGCACCTTCCCAGTGGTAAGAATCACAAGGTTTGTGACTGGAAGTTTTTCTTGCCCCAGTGAAATTTTAGGTTCTAAGGCACAGAGAGAAAACTGCTGTTGTTTGCTCAGAAAAGGTTAAGGGAACAAAGGAAAAATCAGCCCTTTTACTTCATCTCTGACACTCACTCAATCCAGCATGACTCATGGCTGCTGATAAAGCCTGGGCTCCCAAGGAAGCCTAAGGCTCTTTGGCCTCATTTTTTTTTTAAATTTTCAAGTGAGAATAGCTGTAATTATCATGTAGCTGACACTCATCCCACTAAAACTAGTATGTGCATAAAACAGCTAATAAAACAAATAAATTGGAGCTGGATGAGAGCTGGTTATGGGACCGGTTCTGGGCAGCCTGCACAGCCCATCAGCAGCTCTGGGAGGCAACCAGTTCGCAGCAGTTTTCCAGCAGTTCAGTTCCAGCAGAAGGCATTTCCTTCAGCCACAGGGAACTGCTCTGGACACAGACACAGGTCACTCCGAGGTGTACGAATGAGGGAGCAGAGCACAACCATGAAGAAGTACAGATATAACTAAGCAGGGCTGACCCACAGTACAGTAAAAATTCAAAACTCAGTAATAGTCAGGTGAGAGAGTTGTCTAGACCTGTAAGTGAAACAGAGGTATTTTCCATGGGAAAATACAGCTCATCTAAAGCAAAATAGAATGCAGCAAATTCAATTTGCAGATTTAGCAAATTCAGAGGGAGAAAACAAGGATGATTTATCTCTGTGTTCTCGCTGCAGTCTGTGGCCAGCTTTCACTAAAACGCAATGTGTCTAATGCTTATGCAGCATCTTCCATCCCAAACACTCCATGAAACACAGATCCACTGAAATATTGGACATTTCACTATCAGCACAAGCAATAAGTAATTTCTACTGAAAATTTAAAACAGTATCTTCTTGAACTGCTTCAGAAAGATGTGGCAAACATCCTACATGAGCATCAAAACAAGGTTCCTTTAACCAAGATTCCCTTTCTAAAAAATCTAAACAATTCTTATTTGGGCTGACAATTCATTTTACATAAGGAAGCTTCAGAACCAACTCACTAAGTCTATATACGAGAATGTATGCCAATATTAAATTTAGATAAATCATGAAGTCTTTCTGACAGAGTTCTGGCAGCTGCCAGTTTGTGTTTCACTGATTTTATAGGTCAAATAATAGACACTCTGATGTCAGACATTTGAGTACACGATCATTAAGCAATACTTTCGCAAATCCAAAAGAGCTTAGAAGCTACCCATATGGTCGACAGCTGATTTTAGCCACCGTTAAAGCAACTGTATGTTGCTATAATAAGAGATGCAACTGCTGCACTCAGATGACACCATTAATTTAGAAACTACGGAGCAGCAGGCAGGCCCTGCTACTCTGACTGTTCACCTGCAGCAAAGAATGACTTGTCAAGTGAGCCACACTGGTGACTCAATGACACACAAACTGGGACCATGCAGCTTTTCAACAGTGCATGGCCATCAATGAATTGTGGTCTCTATTGTTGCTCAGTGCCATGTTGATGACATGATGATTTTTCGCCCTTTATTTTATATATATATATATATTTATGTATTCTCAGTGCCCTTAGCATGCCTACTTATCACTCCTTAAATCTGATAACTTAACATAGTCTCGGTATTCTGTTGGACCAAAAGACCAAACATCCTAAAGGCCTCGCAGCTGAAGGCCAGAAAACCCTGCACTATCTTAAGAAACCAAGGTCACTTCCAGAATACATCCTGTAAACTAAGATTAAGTCCAATTAAAGAAGAATACTTTGAAATAGAAAAACATCATGCTTTTAAGCATTTAAGCTTCTCATTGACACATCTTTCTTAGATATAATAATTTGAAAGGTCTATAAAATCGTATACGTAATCGACTCTGTGTGTGCATTTCCACATATTACACCTTGGCAAAGTGTTGAACCATAAAGATTTGGTATTTAATAAATACCAAAATAAAAACCTTTTACCCTTAACTGTGTCTAACTCTTAATTTTAGGATCAAGGAAAAGGCATCAACATGAAGAAACAGAAAACCAACCACACATGCACATAAAGAAGTGACAGAAGGCAGAAACGGAAGAGAAAAGAAAACAAGGAGATGGTGCTTGTCTCAGGGCCTCAAGCAGATAATTTCAGATGAGTCCGAAGTCTCTACAGCTGACATCCAACAAAGGGTAACTGTCACATTGTCCTGCAGTTCCGTACCTCGCTGCCAGCACTGCCTGGCCCCAAAGAGCAACAGAGATCAGACAGCTGCACGGCCACAGCACACACAGCACGCTTCTGTGAGCGGCACGTGGAACAAACTCTCCAGAGCCACTCTGCAGAGCTCCTTCCTCCACTCAGCCCTTCCTCAGTCCCAGCCACCTGCACAGCACGTGTCCCCAGCACCCTGCTCTACCCCAGGGAGCAGGGAGCCCAGCAGACACAGCCCAACCCTGCTGCACCCCCAGGCCTGCAGGGAAACTGGCAGCACGTTCCAGGAGCCTTTCCCCAATGCCAACAGAAATCACACTGGGATGCCACACTGCCCACAGGTAAAGCACAGGGAACTTACTCTATTTTCCCTACCCAGTTAGGATGGGTTAAATAGAAAATTGTATCAGAATTAGGTATTTTCCAGCAATTACCTACATATCTCATTGTAATGATTATCGTCACCTGATAAGCTCCTAGTAGCTATTACAAAAAGCATATGGACAGGAACATATTAACTTCTCAATTCCTGTCTCCCACCATAACCCTTGCCCGCTTGTCTTTCTTTGCTCAGGTTTTCTTCTGGAAATGACAGAAATGTGAATCATTTAAGATGTGTAATCTGCTATGCAAGAAGAATGACACAAATTGGGAGATAAATGAGACAAGCCACCAAATTGTATTTACACATGACTCGGAATTTCTGCTGCCATTTGAAGGAGCACAAGGGCTCATTTAGAGCTAATAAATGACAATATTTTGGTTTGCACCCCCTGGGTTTTTAACAAATCAGCTGTTGCAAGAATGATTTTTAACTCCACACAGGGACTTCTTCCATGTGAAGAAGTTTCCTAATATAGAAAAAGAATTAACCAAATCAAGAACCCAAGTAGGTCCTAATACATACGGAATTTTAACAGTTAGCCTGTGAGATATGTACCCTCTAAACACTCTCCACCTTATTTACATAAATATATACACAAAGGATGATGGTCAAGGCTATGAAATTACCTACAAATCCATGGAGGAGATATATGTAGCACATCACTGCAAATTATCCCCTAAGTATGTGGGAAAACCTGGAGGAGAAAGGATTGCTCATGCTATTTCTCCTGCTTAATATCTTTGACTAAATAAAATTACATGCTATTGTTACTCTCAAAAGTATTGCTCTTAACAGACCAACAGCCTTTCTCTGGTGCCAGGAGGATTCCTACACAACCTGGGGGCTCAGCACCAGCACATTTCCACAGGCTCTGACTTTTCCAGATCCTCAGCAAACCTACAACTTTTACACAAGCTATAAAGGCTCTTACAAGATTTCTTTGGAACTTATTTAAAGGCTTTTTCAAACAATAAGGTAAATGAGAAACAGACTTTTAAAAACCCCACTATGATCAGCAGAAAGATATCAATATAATTAAAAGTATTTTTTCTTCCAGTCTTACTTTATATGAAATAAAGACCACCAGGAAAATGAAGATCACTTTTTTTTTTTTTTTTTTTTTTTTTTTTTAATTCTAAAGCTCTGGGATTTTCAGTACTTGTTTTTCACCCTTACTAGAAGGCCAGAAAAGACACTATGAAGTGATATAGCCAATGGATAATATGCCAAGTAATGACAGGTTTATAACTCTAGTTAAAAATCTTAACATTCATACTGAGACCATGCAGGCTATAAAATATGAACTCATTGCTGTATCCTCCAGTTAAGCAGCCTGCCAATTTCACCTCACCCTGTCTTTCTCATTTGTTTCAAAATACTTTGTAGTTGATATTTTGAGCAGAGAAAGACCTGAAATTGTAACCCAAGACAGAGGCAAAACTGTAACCACCACAATGTGATCACGAAGGAGGCAAGAGGGCAATCTGGATGTTGAGATTTTAAGATCTGAGATGTCATTAAGTGGCTGAAGTACAAACACAGAGCAGATCAATGCAAACATGTTCAGACTTCAAAGAAACATCTTCTGATGTTAGTGGCAAACCAAAGACCAAAAATATTTCCTTTTCTACAGTATACTTTTTTGATTCAACTGAAAAATTACCTTCACTTCTAGTTTTGAAATTTAATTTGAGTACAGAAAAGCAATTCTTTCCCAGCTGTACCTTGGAGATTCTGTCCAGGATCCTGTTTTTTTTCTGCAAGAGCAGCGTGACAGTCCCGGAGCTGCTGAAAGGGCACCCTGTGCAAAGCTGCAGCCATCACCCTGCCCACGTACCCTGGGCAGCCCTGGCTGCTGGGCACGGGCTCTGCACAAAAAGGGCTGAGCAGGGGCACCAAGCTGCTTTCAGTGCCCAGCAGGGCTCCTGCAGGGAGGGGAATGAGCCCCAAAATCAGCCAAGCTCCAAGAACCACCAGCCTCAGAATCGCCACTTTTGTTACTGTCCCTTGGAGCTGCAAGAAAACAACGTCACCATGAGCCTTTCCAGGGGAATTCTCAGTGTAATTCTCTAAAAAGTAGCTTGTTCCCATAGAAGCCTTCAATATCCTTTGATTTCTTCTGCAATAATTTAGGAACTCAAATAACAATTCAGTAGTTATGTTTAGAAAATAAAATAACCTCCAGAAAAACATCACACACAAACAAAAGAACAGAACTTTAAAAACTCCACCCAAATCAGGCCTTCTCTGTCAGGGCAGACCTTCAGTCAGTAAATTAAAGAATTTCAACTGCTCAGTAAGGAATTGAGTTAAAACCAGAAAAAAGGCTTGGATGAAGTCAATTGATTTCCTTTCTTCCATCTTTTATAGTCAGCAATGGTGGGAGAAAGAGAAGAAAATAAAAATTTTCCTAGTCCTGCCAGGCTCTTGCTCCACCTCACGTGGCAATGGCTCCACCTGAGAACCTCGGGCCCTTGGTCTTTTCAGATTTGTGTCTGATCTTAAAGGGGCGGCTTTTCTCTCACACACCAAACCTTTTAGGCTACCTTGTGAAACAAAACCACTACAGATAACTTTCACAGCTTGAATCCCACAGATTTAAGGCCAAACGCTATGTATTAGGGAAGACTCTTGCACATCTTGTAGCTGCAGGAGCTGTCTGTACTGGAAGGGGTGGGGTGTGTCCTGGCTGAGAAAGAACCTGGCTCTGGGGCTGATGAAATAATTTCTTCCACACCCTCAGCTCATGGCAGTCCACACCTAAACAACAAGAAAATGATGACTATTTAAGGGAAAAACAAAGTATTACCTTTTTAACCAGTCCACAGGATGTCCCACAGCAAGACACACATATATGAGATTCAAAATTAATCTACTCCAATTCTAATGCAGTTTTATCTCCAAGGAGAATTTCTGCTGGTTGACATAGTTGATAGTCTGAACTTAACAGTCTAAAGGAAACTGCTCTCTGGATCCCTAAGGATTAGTGGAGACAAATTATAATGAGCACATCAGTGGCATAATTGCACAGCAACCCAAGAAGCAAAGAACAGACATTTTCCGTGTTCTTTGTTGCTAACTAAAAATCTTAAAAAAATAACAGTTGCAAAAAACTTGGCAGCCAATTACTGCACTTGGCTTGTTTCTAGATGCAAGATTAGGCAATAAGAATTTCCAAGAGCAGCTGCCAAGGCTGCTGGAGCTGCTACAAGGATGGTACGTCCTCCCCTTGGCCCAAACATGGATTGGCCATGGCTGACAGCTGCAGGAGAACCTCTACAACTCTACTATGCACTCAGTGCTTGCATAGTATCTATTTATTTAAATTCAGGTTCAGAAACACAAGACATGATTATACAAGTGCAATGACACTGCAGGTGATTTTTGACCAACCCTAAAGCAGGTTTTACAATCCTGCTGTTTATATGCACTGCTGGTGAGACAGAGAGATTAGGATTAATTATTCACGTGTGTGTATTTAAAATCTACAGGGAGTATCAGTGCACCATTCCAAGGCAATTTCCAAAGTGTCTCAGGGGGAGAGACAAACGCTGGAGAGCGCTCACTGTCAGAAGGGACATGTGGGGAGGATTTGCCTCCTGCTTCCCCAAAGCTGGGCAATTCCTCAAACCCATTTGAGTACAGGCCATTGCTGCCAGCAGCAAAGCTGCCAGCTGGCCCCTTCACTTTTTTTTGGGCAACTTTGGCTTCAGTTTCTAGAAGTACTCTGCAGAATGTGAATGTACAGAATCAATGCACATTTATAACAATGAGATCATTTATGCTACCATAGAATGTATCTGTGTCTGATAGGTTAAGTATTTGTAAAGTTAATGATCCCTTAACTGCACAATGGTACTCTGGTGTTCTCTATTCATTCCCATCAGACATTTCAGGGCTTGGTTTATGAAAGAAATTCTCTTAAGTGTACTAAACGAAAAGCCATGACAGAAAAATCCTTCCTCTTCAGTAGGAATAACAGCGGCTTCCATCATGAGAAAAGTGTTTTGCCTTAACTCTGAGGTGAAAGGATTAATGTTAAACTCTGAGGCTGTCCTGTTCTCTGTACCTGCCTTCAAACTCTCTGCCCATTTTCAGCTCATCCCAGTGGTTTCAGTGGTAATTGAGCTCACTAACTCTCCCAACTTTTTTTGCTTTTTTCATGTAATTTCCTGAAATATGAAATTAAGGAAATGCTGCAACCATTTTTATTTCTAGAGAAATCAGAGACTGACAATGGAGGAAGGTAACTTAATTAACACAGCTCCACAAGTCTTTTGTGCAGAGAACTTAATGTATTTGGCATGTAGTCTAATTCTGTATTTTCTCTTATGGGAATTCAGAACACTATGAATGTACTGTCAGAAGCAGTAAAATAAGAAAGTTGGTTCCATTTACTGTGATTATAGAGCTGGTGAGAAGACATCCTGATTCCACAAGGCCTGTCAGTCACTGGTTCCAACACAATGCCAGAAACCCAAGGGATGCAGCAGGTGACACATTTACTGCAGTCTCCAAATTCCTCTGTTCTGAAATCCTCTGCTTTTATATGTGGAAGCACTAACACTAGCCCAGCTTATTTATGCTGATTTAAAGAAATTTCTGGGATTACACCTCAGCATCAATACAAATGGCTAGTTCAGCTCCCTCCTATGACTGATGTGAAGCAGTAACTGCCTCTTGCAGGGAAACCAGACTTAATTCTCCAGCCTTTTCCATCTTATATGGATTCAATTCTTCTGATTTCAATACTTTAACTAGCCTAGATTGTTTAGAATCTCTTACAGTGTAAGAAGATGTCTCCAGTGTTGCCTACATTGTGTGAGACATAGCAGTGTTCTGGCTCATGACCAGGTTTAAGCTCTACACAAAATAAAACAACAGCAGAATTCTGCTGGTAGATTGTGTTGGTGGTGAAGTTCACCTGGACAGATGGGCTGTCTGGGGAACAAATGGTCCTCTGCAATGGTCACACGTGTGGAGCTCATCTTACTCTTACTGAAAACCAGTATCATGAAAGACAATCACACACTTTCCCTAAATAGGCTGAGGTTTTGTACCACCCTGAAAAGATAATACAAGAAGCCATGGAAAATATGGGAAGATTGTGTCACCTCTCTGCAGTACTTAGTATTTAGCTTTCAGGCCCCTTCCCAGGTACAGACCTACTTCAGTGGATCAATTTCAATGCTGTTACTGCAAAGCAAAGAGTGAAATTATCACTAAATTGAATCTATCACTAAATTGAATCTATCAAGTGCTGCTTTTGATAGAACAAATGTGGTTATGTGTTTTTGAGGTCACTGGAATCATATATGGTTATTTCTTCTTTCTACTTTTAGTCAGGCCTATATACTAAAAAATTATAGATAAACTGATGGGAAGAAAAACCTGGAATCTTTCTTCTCTCCTTCCATATGTATACTATATGCAGAATGAATAAGAGAGTTATATAAAGCCAAGTCTGCTTAATCAGTGCTTTGCTGTGGGCAGTTTCACATTTCAGTAATATCCAGCTTCACAACATTGATCACTTGCACAGTGGCTTCCCCAAAAAGACTTAGTTGATTGCATAGGCAATTTTTATTGTTCAAACAATCTTCAAATGAATAATCTAATGAATGAACATAGATTTTTGCTGAGTTGTTTTCCCATTGGACAAATGCCTGATGTTTTTAGTAGTTTAAGAGAACTGGATTTCTACTGTAAACCAAAATAAACTCTTTTGCAGTGCTAGTCAAACAAAGCATCAGAAGTATTAATCTGAGCCTTCTAAAAATTATGGAGAACACTTCAGATAATCTCAAAGCATTGAATAAAAGAACTGCAGGTCTTTTCAGTTTCATTGACAAGAAAATTATATTGTTTTACACCTGCACACTAGAGTGATTTTGATACACACCGAGTAATCTGATGCAGACATAAGCTCACCCATAATTTACATTTGTTTCTCTGCAAGTTTAGTTGGACTGATTTTTTTCTTTCTCTGTCCCAAGCACTGGGTTTAGACTCAAGAAATATGCTTTAGGTGCAACAAAACCTTCTTTCTCTACTCTACTAATGAGGGTAACATCACCTTACTTCACAGGACTTAAGCAAGAACAAACTCTCCAAGCCCTGGGGCAGTGCTGGGTGTATGTCTAGAGGAAGCTTCTCCCAGCTCTGTGCCACACCTGCACTCTAACATCCAAACCCTGAGCCCATGCTGCCAGTTCTGCTGTGACACTGGAGCACAGTGGGCCCAAAATGTCAGCAGAAGACAGAAATGGTTGTATCAATTACTTTACAAAAACATAGCACCAGCCAAAATATTCACATTTCCACAGTCTGTAACTACAGCCATTACTACAGCAATTAAATTCCTCTAGAAGTGCTCATTTTACACTCACAAATGCTCACTTTAGACTGCATGACCTAACTTAAATCTGCATTTTCCAAGAGCATTATTCCTACTTTTCCCACATGCATTGATAGTTAAAGCGAAATTTACAAAGGTATTTAGGGACTAAGAAGCAATAACTGGTACTTTAGGAAGTAGCTCAACACCATCAAGCCAGGCATGGGAGTTGTACTTCCATGTCATTAAGTACTTTTCCTGTATTTATACATGTCTATGTATCATAATCCATTCTGAACGAGATCTAACACATATGCTTGTGCAGAAAAATGTTCTTTGCAAAGTAAAATTCTCCACTACAGATGCACCACTGCAGCGGAACTTTGAACCTCAGGATAAAAATCACTGCTAAACTTAAGATTAAAAAAAAAAGTCTCTTTGGGGAATATTCTCCAATTGTCCATATCTAACAATGTAACTGTTTTGCATGGGGGTAAAAATTACCCTCTCCTTAAAACTGGATGGGCACTAAACTTAGTGGCAACAAAGATCATTGTCAAGCTTGTATCAGAGCATCACCCAGGACAGAGCCTCTGCAAGATCCCCAAAGGCTTCTTTGCAACAGGGATTGTTATTCTGGTGTTTTCCCCAAAACTGGGCAGTAAAGCCATCCCAGAAGAACGGTTATAAACCAACTTAATACAGCAATCTGCACTTCATGGTAACTGCTCTTTATCATTTTCCAATCAACAGCAGTTGTCTTCTAATTGATTTTATATTATGTCCCTTACCAGAAGTAAGAATATTGTGTTTACTAGGGCAGCACAAAGAGGGCAGGCCTATTCCTACTGCTGTATTTAATGCCGCTGCTAATCATGGAGATTAGACTGAAACAATTACAACAGCTAATTAAAGAACAATGCGGTTTTTGGCATATTTTCTCAGACAGCACTACTGGGAATTCCTAACTCAGGCAAAGCAGGGATAATTAAAAATCGAGCTCTGGTTTCCCCTGCACTGGCAGCTGGATCACGCTGATTAAACTGCAAATAAAACACATGAAACCAACACTTTGTAGTGTATCCAATTTCACTTAAAAGGGTCTTTAAAACTGAATCATAAACAGAGAAACAGTGCACAACAAATTATTTAGCTGAAGCTGGATACAGTCTTCACTGCAGTTGCTTCACAGCTCACTGTCTCTGGCACAGAGCATGGGACACTCATTACTGCAGGGCCTGGTGAGCCACTTGAATCATCCATGGCCCTTCCAAAGGCAGCACTGTTCAGAACATCACACTAGAAACCACTGAGCTCAGACAAACATCAGCATCAGTATTTGGAAGACCCCTGTGGAAAATGCAGAACTGCACCCAGTGACGCCTCGGGCTATCTCTGAAGAGTAAGACAGGGCCATAGCCTCTTCCAGTGAGACTCTGGAGGGTGAATGAGCTGCTGAAGAATGGCTGCTTTATCACAGCTACAAGTTCAAGACAGAAATGTAAGCAGAATTAAGCCTTGTCCAAGATTCTCTGGTACTCTGCAGTGAGACACCACCTACAGAAGAGCAGTCAGAGCATCCCTTTGTCCTGCTCAGATCTCAGCATCACCTGGGGTCAGTGTGCAGCTAACCAGAGACTTACACAGCTTAACTTTGTCATGATGATAATAAAAATAATAACGTTTATTCTTGGCTTGCCTTTTGAACCAAACAAGAGCAGTAAGAACATAAATAAACCCAAAGAATAAGACATGAAAGGTGATAGAAAAATACCAAATTACTTGCCTTAAGCTTCTTTGGGTGTTTAAAAACCTGCCTGAAGGTTGTTACTCTGGACAAGTACTGCTTTGTAACAAACAAGGGGAACCTGTTAAAATTTTTTAACTAATGCCAAGAAATTTTGTATTCATGCAGCTCTGTGGAGAAACATCAGTATTAACTCATTTTCAGTGATCCTACTAACTGGGCAAACCTCATATGAATTTGATAGTGGTAGCTCAGCTACACCAAGTCTGTAAACCAGCAAGAGCACCACATTCCCTCAAAAGCACAATGATTTTTAGCTTTCTATATTAAGTAAATATATTTAACAGCAATAAATAATAATAAAAAGCAGTGAGGCTGCACTTGGCACCTGCAGTACTTGCACTATAGCCAAGTGCTTAAGGGACAGGGTGCTGATGCCAGTAGATGCAGAGGAAGGCACAGATATAACTAAGGGGAAGTTTTCTAAGACAAGGCCCTTCCAAGTTTTTGGTAAGAATTTGAGAGTTGGGCTACAGGACAGAAAAATTGCTACAGAAAAGAATTAGAGAAGGGGGAAATACACATTTTCCACCTACCTACCGACACATGGTGCACACTTTACACAGCAGTCCTGCTTTAGCCATATGTCATGGGAACAGTTTGGAAGGCTGGCTCAGAGTTAATTAAGAATAAAATATGCTAAAGATCCTTGTGGAAAAAGCCCAGTTAGCACAGCAGTACTTCAGAGGAAACACTCAGGTGCTCAAGAAACAACCAGCCTGGGCACAGAGGTGTTACAGACACTGGGCTGGCTCCTGTTAGGAAAATACCAGCACAATGGCAGTGGGGAGCAGCTCCTGAGAGCCCTCCCTTGCCCCCTGCCCCAGGGAACACGCCTGGCAGTGCAGCTGGGCACTGCCTGCCAGGGCAACTCGCTGCTAGCCCAGGGTCAGGTCTCTGGGCAGGGCACACAGGTACACACATGAACAATCACAGCCCTGCCTTGGCTTAGCATGTGAATTTGGTGAGGTTTTCAAAGCTCACAGAGGATTTTTAGAACCTAAGCTCTGGAGACCTCAAAGATTCCACAGAGGCTTCAGATCTATTTCACCCAGAGTCAGCTTGAACTGCCATCTTTTATCCTCCTCATTACCTCTGAGTAATTTTTGCATTTCCCTTCACTTCATTAACCTTATCTACCTAAGACAAACTTCAAAAATAATTTTAGCAGCCTGGACTACCTAGAAATCAATGGCAGCAGGCAGTAAAAGGTGGCATCATCCTGACAAAGGGCTGCAAGAAGTGGCTGTTGAACACCAGTAACAGGAGAGAAGAACCAAAAAGCCAAATAAAGAAATTTAGCAGCCCGGCTGGTAACAATGAAGTGTGATCTTGTAGGTTTCTCCTCCACCTGATCAAACAGTGACTGATAACAACTGGGATGATTCCTTTTTGTTCACTTTCTTGCTTAGATGCACATATGCTTTATTAAAGGGACACAAGATACCCTTTATTTTACACCATTTGTTATTTCCTATTACTTTTGTTACTCTCTTGGAACACATAACAGAAGTTTATACTGGAGAAGCAGCTTACATATTTTTCTCTCAAAAATTACAAGTTTGTTCTCAATCCCTGAGATGATATCTCATGCTTAAATGAAATTTTGGCAAAGAAAAGCAAAGCACTTCACAGCTATCCTTCTCCATCTAGTACCATTATGTCTTTATAGACCTGTGTAAAAGCAAGCTATGCAAATTTTCCTAAAAATAATGATGCTAGTATAATTGTTCTTTCTAGGCTATGTTCCAAAACCAATTTTAAACTTGAGAAAAACATGAAAGTGGGATAGCTAAAAAAAACCAAAAAAACAAACAAAACAAAAAAAAAAAAAAGAAAACCCCAAAAACCAAAAAACTCTTCATTTTTTACTTATGAAAGGATCACAGCATTTTACTTATGAAAGGATCACAGCATTTTATAAGGTCATATGTAACACCAGTTATGACACCACAGTAATGCATTATTCAGTGTCAGCAAAGAATATAAATCCTTGTAATGTGCATGGGTAAAATGTGGTTTAATTCTTATTATCCTTTGGCTTTGACCCAAAGTTCCTGGTGAGCATTATAATGTTTAGATGATGCAAATTCCCTGAGATGCTTTAATTAAACCTGCAATGTAAGACTTTGCCTCTGGCTACTGGTCACAGCACCTGGCACTTCCATTTCTAGAGGTGCCACTCCCCAGGCTCCACTGCCCAGCCTGATCTTGGGGCGCCAGTGCAGTGGGCATTTCTGGTACTGCTCAGGCTGGGGCACACTGGTGCTTTGGGCAGACATTCCAGCTTTGCTACTGCATGGCTGAGTTTATCAGAAAAATATGACAACTAGGAGACTGAGAAAATAAAATTTCTGCTCTAACCTCTTCTTTTTTAACAATGAATTTCTCTGGGGGACGACATGGATGTTTGACCAGGAGCTTGCAGCTCATATGCTACTTCTCAACAGCACGCATTTCCATTATGCTCCAAACACTGGTAAAGAAAAGACTTCTGGAATTTGTATTACCTGGTGACTGCCATAATCCTCTCCTGCTCAGCAGCAGGGCAGCTGGGAGAACCCCTGAACCTCTAGGACTTCTCTGGTATGTGCATGCATAACACAGCAGCGGGCTTAAGGAGAATCTTCTGCTCACCTTTTATGAAAATATCAAAAGACATGACTTCGTTTTGAAGTGAAAAACCACCAAAAATCTCTAAACCCTCCAACTGCCAAGAAAAGATTTCCCTACTCAGCTCTACGGGACTCTCATTCACAGGCAAGGACAGCTGGATGCCTTCAAGCAGTCTGGCAAACACCCTTCAGCATTTTTAGGAAATTCATGTTTTTGCACAGCATTTGCATGTCCATAGTGACCAGCCTAATGGATCCTTCTTTCCTACTGAATACTGAAGCAGGCATTTTAAATGGAGTTGTTTGCATGTGTTGACTCAAAGTGCACAAATCCTGGAAATTCACTGCCTTTCAGCATTACTGCCAATAAATAATTTAAAAGCCTATTAAGACAGCAAAAGCCAATTCACTGAAATTATAAGCAAATATTTTTTTTCATCAGGGCTTAGACTTGGGGAAACACTTAAGCAGCACCTTCAATCCAAAGCAAGTGAGCATTCACATTGATGCAATTGCCTGACTTGCAAGTCTTGTGTTTTACTGAGTAAGGGCTATTACTCAGCTCTGCAAATTACTTTCTCTTGTGGAAACATACAGTTATTCAAGATTTCAAAACATCTAGCAAAAACAACAGTTTCATAAGTAGAAAGACAAGTCTGATTTCAGGCTAAGTCCTATAATTTTGAATCTGGATAGAAAAAGTGAATAGTACTGAGAAAATTTAGCCTCCACTGTATTTTTTCAGACATCAAAATACTTAAGATATTCAGATACATACAATATTACAAAGGCAGACAATAATGGAAATAAGGACAGCAAGAAAGTGTTCTACTTCAGGCAGCATATTTACAAATATTACTGGAACAAACTAACTGCTACAGAGGGAACACAGACATTAGGCACAAGCAGTCTCAGTTCGAAAAACATTCAGAAAATGGGACACATCAAACTGAAAGGTAAATTCTAATTAAGGACATGAAACTTATGAGGAAAAGCATATGCTGTCAGAGCCACAGCAGTTACACGAGGAGATGAAATGGGAGAAAAGGAAAATCTGAAGAGGAACAGGGTCTCTTAGAGAAAGTAAACAGAGAAACAACAAACCTCCTTTTAGAAACAGAGCATCTCTGTCAGACAGCACATGAGTCTGGCAGCACACCTTGCCAGACAGGCAAGCCCTGCTGACCCGCTACAGTTTGAATTTCCCAGAATGGCGTTCCCCAGCTTTTTAATTCTGCATTTTCATGACCAGATGAGATGATGGGACCGAGGGACAGGAGAGGGTTTGATGATCCCAATGCAAATGAAAATTACCAGCTGGGACACCACTGGTCCTTGACTGCCTGCAATGCCCACTCTCCCACTCAACAAAAGGATGAATGGCATTTTCTGAATTATGCCAATATTTGGATTAGTGTTGGATGGAGCAGAGGCTCAGACAGCTGCTTCAGGAGCATTTTCAAGGAAATCATGCTTTTGAAAACACACCACCTAATCCTGGAGTTGAATGGATTAGCTCAAGATGTAGGACTGTCTACTGTGGAAACTCATTTAAGCTAAAACAGAGCAAGAATTCACCTTGGACCAACAATTCTTGATTAACTTCCTTTGCTGGCAAGCTTAGTGTAAACTAGGCACTATGCCAAAGCCTCCCAATCCACTCTGGAGCAAATGCAATTTGAAATGATGCTCTCATATTTTAACAGTGTGGACTTCAGGGTGAACTTTCAGGTAATGGTCAGAAGCGGCACAGACCTATGGCTCAGTCATGATTCCGGCACTTTGTGTACTAATAAATCAAAACAGGTCTTTATTAACTTCCTTCATTGCTCCCAAACCAGTGTGTGCAACATGGTGTATGGTCTGCAAGGTAAAACTGATACAACTGATAAGCTGGAATCACAATTTCCCAAAACCGTCAACGTTTAGTACAAGCTGGAACAGTGGGAAATTTATATTAAGTATATTTTTAAATACAGTACATACCCAGACACAATCTCTAGATGTCTTTAACATGGATGAGATCTGTATACCCCTGGATTCATGGGCACCAGCAGCTCTGCAGAAGCTGCTTGGTGTTTTGCTGTGACTTCAGGTATCCTACACAGGCAATGGACACGAGCTGGATTCCCACCCTCTGGTACCACAAGAAACCAATACATGCCAGAAATCTGTCTGCCATGGGGATGGAAGTCAGTCACTTCAGCAAATCTGCAGGCTACTCACACACATCTCCTATAGACAGCTCCTCACGGTCACTACGGCTGAGCGTGAACCCCAACAAGAGTTTCATTTAAATTTTAGATTCCCTGAAGCTTTTGGGTTTTCCAGGTCCATCAGTTTGCCTCAGCTGGAGCCATGCTGGGATTTGCAGCCTTCCTGCAGGAAAGGCAGAGGAGCTCTGCCCAGCATACATGTACCCCCTGAAACCACACAGAGCCCCAGCTGCAACTGGGGCAGCTCCTCCTGCACAGCACAACCTGCAGCTGTCAGGAACCTTTTAAATGAAAATGCTGAACTAAATCATGTCCTTATGAACGGCCAAGTTTAACGTGTGCTGAACCTCCCACATAAACACCAATTCACAGACAGAAGCAGCGCTGACACTTTCTGTGCCAGGCTACCCAACTGCCACTGGACCAGGAGAGCCAGAAAGGGACTCCAGCACAGGGTGACACAAGAAATCTGGAGCAGGGACCCATTAAGCTCCACATCAGAGATGAAAAACATCAACAGTTTTGTGTGTGTTTATTTTAAAAGGTGGGCTGTAAAGAATACAAAGGTATTCAACTATTCAAGCTATTCAACAAAGAGAAAAAACAAAGAATGTGAAGAATATGTCAGTTTGATGTCTAAAATAAAAAGGTAATGACCCCCATTTACCCAACATTTCTGTGTTTTCATGGGCAAAGGAACAGCCAGCACACCTTGAGAAAAGGTTACCATGAAGCTGACTTGGCGCCTCATTTGTTATTTAAACTGTCTTTTGCTTTTTTGCCCTTAAAAAAACCAACAAACCAGCTATTAGTCAGGACTAACTTTTTGACCTTTGTAAGACACTGTTCAGCTAGCAAGTACTGTGATAACAGTGCCAACACAAGTTCAAAGCTGAGCTGCCAGAAAGGTGCTCTGTAAGCAGAGATCAAACATCGCTTGTTTCCTGCTTACTAAGAAACCAAACACTGTTGAAGACCACAACCAAATTAGCATCTAGATAATTTGTAAATAATTAACTTAGTGTCATTTTATAGGCACTAAGTGCTTGCTCTTCTAGTATCATGATTTAATTATCAGAATTTATTAAAAATATTTTGTTTGTTGTACGTAAATGTGAACATTAGAAGACAGTCAAAAGCAATTGGAAATGCAGGTAACATTTACTACACAGGATAAAACACAGTTAAATGCTAAAAGACACAGGAACAAGGAAATAATAATTCTTCTGGTTCTGTGGAGTCATAGTATTCCACATATAATAAATTGTATTATGCATAAGCAGCAAGATGAAAACTATTTCAGGTTTACATTTGTTTTACAGCTGACTCTCTAAGTAGACCGAGGAGCTCATCAAACCTGCTTGCAGCAAAATCTTTCTTGGAAGCTCCACTTAAGGCTTGGCCTTTAAAATTATTAACCCATTACCAATGGCAGCCCCTGGCCCTTGCCAGCACCACAGGCTCCCCAGCCATTATTTCAATCTTAAAACAGCTGATTTTTCTAAAATCCAGTTTAGCAGCACATAGGAAGTACAGAAACAGGCTTACAACAAGGGACAGCATGGCTTGCACTGTCCAAGGTCTCAGTGCCCACTTGTTGGGCACAGAGCAGCAAAGCCAGGCCACCCTGGGATGCAGTCATGGAGGGGTTGTGCCATCCCAGCCTAAGGAGAGGGTTCCTCTTGGGCTCCCACAAGAGAAAACTCTAGCCCTTTCACAGACAGAAGAAACCCTGACAGGGTGGTGTGTTTGGTTTAGTTTTGCTTTGAGGATATGAGCAAGGCTTTGGGGTGACAGGCTCGGAATGCCAAGCAGTGGAGAGGCACACTCTGGCTCTGCCCCAGGGCTGTGCTGTTGGGAGAGGCAAAACTCTCACAACCTCAGTATTTTTGCTGCATGACAGATTTTGCTAATCCTGTTCTGAGGCTGACAGCTCTCTACACACACACAATGCACAGAGCTCAGGCAGTAATGCAGTTCTGGCTGGAGCTCTGAAAGGCAAGCCTCAAATTCAGATGCTCTGTCAATTACTGGACACAGGTTCCAAGGGCTATCTCCTCATCCAGCCTTATCTATCTTGCTGTGGCTGGAAATACAACTGATAGAGGAGAGCAAGGCTGCCTGTGTGACTGGATGAGATAGTTCACAGCCTGTCCCTGTCACCACAACTGGGATGCCACAAAAAGGTGCTGCAGGGGAGGGGAAGTCGCTGGTGCACATGGGACATGCCATTTCCACAGCCAAAATTACCTGTTTGGCCTGGGCCAGCACAAGTCTTTCAGTCATGGAAAGGACATTGAACCACACATCTCCCACTCAACGAGTACTAACAAGCGACCACACCAGCAAGTCACAATTCTGGTTTCCTTTTGCTGGAGAGGAAATACAGGGAATATTGCAAGCAACTAAAGATTATTAGCTTAATTCCTTAATTTCCCATCTTTTCGGACAAATTTTAACACTTCCACAAATGTCCAGCTAGCAGCTTTGGGAGAAACAGATTGCTCACTGCCTCAGCATGGTCATCAACTGTGCCAATAAACACTGCTGTAAGGCAAGACAATCAAACATTTGTGTCTTTTAAATCTTGCATTGGCCTCAGCACTACAGCCCATCCAGTTGCAGTCATTTTCCCAGTGAGAAGCCACAACACAGAAGTAGGTAACTCAGAGTTCCATGTCTCTCCGGGATTGACCAGCTCCTGCTACACTTTTATTGCCAGCCTACAGGCCAGTTAATTCCTCACCGAGTGACACTGGGGAGCTCTGACACTGAACCAAACTCCAGGGATACACAGCTATGTGACTTCCTTCATTAAACGAGGCGGAAGGAGGAACGAGGAACGAGGAGGAGGAAGGGCAATGTGAAAAACGCCCGTGTGATCTGTGCAGCAGCCTGGGCAGGTGAGCAAAAGAATCTTCCTCATAACTCGTCCCCTCTCCTGTGCATCAGGAACAACAGCTCCAGGAGCAGGCTCTCCTTGTGCTGAGGGCTCCATGACTCAAGGGAGAGCAATTACAGAAACAGACAACTCTCAGTGTGCTACACAAAAGTGGGCACAGCCACTTCAAAGCTGCCCTGGCTACAAAATTACTGTAACTAGATCTGGAAACTGCTGCACGTAAAACACAGCTGTGCAGTCTATATTTATCCAATTATTATCTAATTGTTTGTAAGAAATTCTTGGTGCATTTTTATTTTCAGTGCTGTGCTTCTCCATCTCAGTAATGGAATTAACCCTTTAAATCACCTTGCTGTAGAAAAGCTATTTATGCCACTGAGGTCTGTTCCCAGCATAACCTGAGGAAAATTGCAGGAGTGTGTGTGGGAGAAAAGCAGCATCAAAAAAGCCTTTTCAGTAGTTTTCAGCTTTATCTATTACAGAAAAATGAAATAAACCACAAAGAGACCCCACATTCCAGTATAATTTCAAACCAACCCCAAAATAAAATGCATTCCAGGTAGCTTCCAAGAAATGCTGTGCAGAAAACACCCCAGAGGGTCAATGTGAACCAGGTTACCTGCACACAACTCTTTGTCCCACCTGCTGTCCTACCTGCCTGCATAACCTTCACCCTGCAAAGTCAACTCACATTTTCCTCACTGCTCACTGGGTGTTTGTAATGAAGCATACTCTGCAACGCTAGCCAGGAGGTGATGAATGGGGAACCATCCAGCACATGGCTGGAAAATAACAGGTGAGTTCCACCTGTTGTGATTTCTGATAGCAAGTGACACACAGGACAAAGGAAGCAGCACTAAAATCCTTTACAGCCCTCACTTCAACACTACAACTGTCACAAATACATACTGTATTTCCAATTCATGAGATACTAAGTACTTCTTTACTCCTAGACGTATTTATCAGAACAACTCTACACTTATTTAACCTAAAGAAATGAAACAGATACCCAAGCATTCAATTAGTCTCCAAATATTTTTGTTAGTACAATTGTCTATTTGTTATGAGAAAAGATTGCCTTAGAGATTTATTTAAGCAATCAGCCAGACCTCATGCTATCAAATATTAATGTTTTATGCTTCATCTCCACTACCATTACTCTGAAAAAATAAAAAAGAAAATCAAGATTTTTTTTTCCTGTTCTGTGATGTCATTTAAAGTGAAGAGTATAACAGCATAGGATAGTTTTTCAGTACAACAGAAACAGAATCAGAATGACATATCTGGTTCTGAGAGTAATTGATTGTAAGTAAAATAACTGAGATACCTTATAATTCGTATATCTTCCCTTTTGCTAAATTGCCCTACACAAAAAAAAATTGGCAAGCACAGAACTCTATTTTCTTTCCTTCACCAAACTCAGCTATTGCTGCTAAGCATTTTGAATGCAGTACAAATTAAAAGGAGACTGCTGGGAAATTTCACCATTTCCCTAATTAAAAAAAAACCCCATAGCTTGGAAGCATAAGGCTTTGGTAGGTGCACTATTAAAAATATTCCTAATTAATGAAAACTGCATAAGAAAACCCCCTGTTCATGAAGCTTCATAATGCTTGAATAGACTTAGGGGCAATTAGAAACTGCCCATTTATAGAAAAGACAAGTATGTTTTATCAAATAAGCATACAGAAGGGACAGACAAGCCACTGGACAGCTCAGGAATACTTCTGGGAACAAAAAGAAATCCAACCCAGAGCTGACATCCAGAGAATACAAGCTTTAGTTCAGGCCTAATTAAATGAGAGCAAGGATGCTTAGCAAGCTGTGGTTGCAGAGTTCAGGTAAGAGTTGAAAATCCCTCCTGTCCATCACAGAAGTTCCCTTCTGCATGTGCTGGCTCTGGGAAGTTGGCCCAGGCTGCAGCTCTCACAGAGATTTAATTCCCAGCACTGTCCATGGGACAGCTTTTACAACCACCAAGCAGACTGAAAAAATGCTGAAAATATCAAACACTCTGCAAAGAACAAGAGAAAGGAATTACATTATTACACAGCAACCAGGTCACTGTGAGCTGACAGGTCCTTTTTTTTTCTTACATAAATTAGAAAGCTTTATGTATGCCTTTAAAAAAAAAAAACAAAACTAAAACTTGATTTTTAAAAGAGGTTTCATATAAAATTCAAGCTTCTCAGCATTGGAAGAAGGTTTCCAACACAGTGTGTATCTTTTTCATGCAACAGACTGTTGCAAAGAGCTCCACTGGCCTTCAATGCCAGATTTCTCAGTTTGTTCACAGCATGCAAGTTCAAAACCATTAAGTTCTTCCTTTCTGTGTCCATGGCTGAATCCCAAGCAAGGACTGTAGGTAACAAAAATTACACAGTGTGTGTAAGAGAAGTTAAAACTTCCCAAAATACTGCATGAGATTGTACCTCAGTATCTTCAATGCAAGTAATACCCAGTTAATGCTGCAGACTATTTAACAGCTCTATCCAAAAGGGACCCACTCAGATACATTTGAAGATGTATTCTCCTAATAATACCTAAACTCTTTCCCGTGTGATTTAACAATGGCAACATTTGTAGCCACTGTGTTTCTGGGCTTATCTTTGCCAAAATCAGTGTATCTGATTATTGGACATCAGCTCAGCAATTTGATTGCAGTGAATGCTTCTATGGGGACTGCCTTATGAAGATTTCAGAGGGAAGTTCGTGAATTCTACTTGTATTTTCATGCTTCTCAGCAGGAAGGGAAACATGCTGTTTCCTCTTCACTTTGACAGCTGAGTGCAAAATCCTCAATTACCATGTGCATAGTCACCACAAGAAGTTGCAGAGTTTTCCCCAGTGGCCATGTCCCCTTAGAGAGGCCAGCTCTTAACTTGCCTTGGCACATCATGAACTGGCATGGATCCCTCCTCACCCCCCAAACTAATGCTTTGGAAGAAAAATATTTATCTGCATTCTGAAAAGCAATTACCCTGGAAGTTCCTTTATCTTCACAACATGATTTTATGAAAGACTCCATGCTTGTGGTGTTACCAATCCCAATTATCTTGTCACAAAAACTGCAAGATATTATTTTTCTACAGGCTCTAAGCTTCCCAGATTCATGGAGCTTTTTTACTAATATTTACTAAAACTGAAAAAATCCCCAGGTTTCTAATGCATGACGTAACAAAAAAACATGAAGCAATTCCAAGAGACATAAAACCAACCACTTCCCACCCAGACACGAGGGTGCATGTCAGCCTCCTGTAGGCTTAGCCCAGCACCGCTCAGGGAGAGCACTGAGTGCAGCGAGGCTGAGGCCACCACAGGGCAAGGTTCACCTCTCACAGGTGAGGGCAGAGGTAAAAACTGCCACAGCTGCACTGATTACACAGTCCCTCTGTTGCACAAAGCCCCTTTCCCTCTGCTAGGTACAATATTCCATGCTCCTGGACCAGTCAGCCTTGGAGGGCTCTGTAACATCCCATCACACAGCTTCTAACAAAGCCAAAGCTTTGGAAGGAGAGCAACAACCACCTCTGTAACCCAAAGACAATAACAAACTCCACTGCTCCAAGGGAATGAAAAACTGGGCCAAAATTTATCTCTGGGCTAACTGCTGCTAAAGCTGTCCCATTTGGCTCCTGCTGGTTTTGTGAAATAGAGGATGGGAAGTGCAAAATGGAAGCACCCACAATCTCATTAATGGAGACAACTTCTGAAATCATGAGAAAAGGAGGCACAAACAGTCACAGCTGCTTCAGATGTAATGTTTAAATATCTAAGCTGCTGAAAACTGCATTCTTTCTCTTTTTGTTTGCTTCATCCCAGAGTCTGCTCAACTTCTCTTTGTGTGATAATGCAGGCAAACGTGCCTGAACCCTCCAAAAGAATCCTGATGTGACCCTAGAAAACACCTCAAGGATGCTCAGGGCTATCTAGTTTTGGCATTAGCCCACAGTGAGATTCAGAGATAGAAAATGGGAGGCTTGTTTTTAAAATGTTTTATTTTTCAATTAAGACCAGTTCCTGGGTTTTGCCCTAGATGAGAATCAACTGCAACATGCTGCAAATAAATCTGCCACATCCCACTCCCTTGAACATAAGTGATTAAGTAGTTGTTAATCTGCCACACCAAGTTTATAAATTACATGATTCATGCTTTTTACACATCATTTAACATAAGAAAAGCTAAAGAATAGTTGTTTGTGAGCTATGTAATTACATTTGGGGGAAAGAAAATCAATCCAGGAAGAATAGGAATGTATCCGACTGTATCAAGTTGTGACACACTGTCCCAGCACAGGTGGGTATAAGAGAATCACACTGATCCTCACTATACTGCTATTTGATTAGCACAAGCAGTGTGTTTTGCAGGTCCAATTTGAACAAACTTTAGAGGCTTTGATAAGCCTCTAAAAAAAAGAACATAAGGGAATTGTGCATCTTTTCCTTGGAAAAAATACCAGGGAGAACACTTGCTTAGTTCTCAAGTTCTCTCCTCTGTTCATTTGCTTACAAACCAAAATATATCTTTATATGGGAGTTCAAAGAGATCCGCGGAAGCTGAGCACAATGGAAGAGTACCCACTCTCTCTCTTCAGAAGGACACTTGCAGCTATACCTGTGAAATTTTTGACAGTTGCACGGCTGATTGAAAGAGCAGAGAAAGGAGGGGAAATTATATTAAAAATTCAGGAGAAGGCCTCCAGAACACAGCTTGAGTTTGAAATGTCAACATTCAAAATACCAACCAAACCAAGGCAAGACAGGAAACCAGAAGGCAGTGGAGAAAAACTCTCAAATGAGCTGATTCATGCCAAGAGTGTGCAGGAAACCACCCAGCAGAGAAGCTGCTCACCAGTCTACTCAAGTGAAAACAGTGCAATGCTCTGCTCCCATCTGCCCCCAAAGAAAAAGGAGGAGAATAAAGCATGCAGGAAACTTCTGCAAATCTGGAGATCCTTTACTAACCATAGGAGCTAACATCCTGTTCAAGTCTGCTAAAGCTGTTGATGTTATTCTTCCCAAAGTGCTTTTTCACAGCAGAGAAAACAGAGACACTTGTAGCTAAGACTGCTAACTTCTTAGTCAGGATGTAAAGCACCAACTTCCACTGTTAATCTGAATGCTTTTGAGCACTTCACCTACAGAGAAATACATCCCTAGAAACCAAAGCTGCAGCCTGACCTTCAGCTGAGAAGGCCCTCCAGATGTACTCCTACCTCCCACAGCCAGCCTGTTCCCTCCCCACTCCAGGACACCTCAGCTCCTGCCTGTGAGCACCCCAGTCTACAACACTCTGGGACAGAAGTACATTCCCTGTAAGAAGTTTTGACTCTCCTCATCTATTTCAACGTCAGAAGAAATCAGCTTTCTACAGAAAATGGATTCAGAAGCGGATGTGGCTTTCAATAACACTAAAAGAAATACCAAAAAATAAGAGGATACACTTAATTTCTACCTTTTATTATTCATTAAACAATGCATCTGTGTGTTCCCTGACCCCAACAATATTAAGGTCCCTTGAAAATACAGGAATTTTGGGAGTGGCAGTCTAGCTGAGTCTTAGCAAGGAGGTAATGGGCCAGAAGAGGGAATGTCATGCAGGTCAGATAGGATGCAGGCTGGCAGGGCAGGATAAGGAGGAGGTCTCTTGGGGTTGAAGGCACCCCCTCAGCCATAATTTATAGCAGCAGGAACATTCCACCAGCTGGAGCTGATAATCTTGCCACTTCCTTCTCCTCCCAATGAGAAGTTCTCTCAGTCATACTCCATATGTGCATTCTCCCCTACCACCTTCACTAACACAAACTCATGTTCTTATTCTATTCTAAGTGTAAAATGCACAGATCAGTACTCTATTACATACACCGTGTTTTGATACCACTTTATAATGCCACTGTGTTTAACAAACTCTCTGTGATCCTTCCTTGCCAGTTTTGTCTCTCAAGGACTTCACTCTGAAGTGAGGTCCATAAAACAGATGTAGTAGGCTTGTTGAAACAAATAACAAAACAGTGAAAAGCTTTCCCCGGAGAAAGGCCAGCAGAAGACAAAGGTAGAAATATTTATGCAGTCATTCAGGGGCGCTGGAAATGTGTTCTGAATAAACACTCATCTTCAGTATGCAAGTTCCATAGCCCTTGCTGTCTCCCAAAGATCAGTGAGAATGGAAATCAATGATGCTGCCTTGTTAGAAAACACAAATCAAAGCATCAGTGACTTTGTAAAATCTCTTCTGTCACTTTGACCTTCTGGTGCCAGGCAGCTCCACAGATTCATTACCGTTCATCGTAATGTCTAAAGAAAAAAATCAGCAGCACAAGTGTTTGAGAGTAGCACCAGCAGCAGAAATTGAAAAAAGGCTGGGAAGCAGAATACACAAAAAGAAATAGGAACACCATGAAAGGATGCTCACTCTGCCTTGAGGACTGTGTCCTCTCTTCCAGCACATACAAGTCAATCCTGCTGCTGTCCAGCCTCACACCAGGTCCTCCCTCACCACCTGCACCTGCTGTTTCCTGTCAGGAGTCTGCTTCTCTCCTTGTCCAGCCAGTCATGCCAGGGGCTACTGCTACACCTGCACCCTCTCCAGGGACACCAACAGGGGTAAACACCACAAATGCAGTGGGCACCACCAGCCCAGCCCTCTCTCTCAGAGAATCTCTTGTCAGAAAGAAGTGGGATGGGGGTAGTACTAACCTTAGTCTCCAAGCTGGTGTAGGGACTAGGAGGTTCAATCTACAAAGAGAGCAGACAGAAACAGCCATTACTCTGGAATAGTGGAAAAGAAGGTGTTCTGAGCTGTTATTGGTCTTAAGTAGTGATATCAAGAACAAATGCACCCTCTTGAACAAGGATGGCAGGATTGTTCTTTTATTTTCCTTAAAGATTCATCACTTTTGCAGACATCTGGAAATCACACAGAACTCACAGAATCTCTATAACACTTGGATGAACAAAAAAAGGTGCAGTAACAGTAGTATGCCAGAGGGCCATGTGCAGGCCCTCACACCTTTGATTTGATGCTCTTTTACAATTCTTAGATTACAGCTGACTGGTTTTAGATCTGACTAATATGTGACTGGTGCTTCTGTAATTTCAAGGCCTTAAGACCTTTTCAGAAAGTTCATCAAGACTTGATGGTGAAAGGGTTGGCCACATCCTTGGCAAAATTTTTCTTCTCAACAGCTGCAGGCAGCTGTGGTTACTTTGTTTTCTATTGAATTTCTTCCTAATGAATGCTTCTCTCCAGTTCTGGACATTATAATGCAAACACACTGTACATTTTCTGCAGTGTGGCATCTTCCTTGCTGTCAAAATTTGAACTTTTAGCTTAGCTTGGCCAGAGGATTCAAACCTCATTAAAGCACTTCTAAACACAAAAGCACAAAATCATCTATTTAGCCTGTTAATTAAAAGGTTAGCAAGAGATAACATCCCTGTAGGAAACTCCATCATTAGTGTTCTGGGATTAACACTCAAGCAAAATCTTTAAAAGCACATCTTTTAAAGTATAAGGAACATTTAAAACTGGTCCAGGTATTACTCTGCAAGGTCTTGCTCTCCACATCCTGTTTAATTAGAAAGCCTAACAGAGCAGAACCAGGTCAATGGTGCTCTCTTTTAAATCCATCACATCTGTCTCAATTAGACACTTTCAGTTTAGAAAATTCTCGTCTATCAGATTATCGGGCTCCTGAGACTAATTTTGAGTTTTGAGCCATTGTGATTCTCACTTTGGCTAAATCAAAGAATAGAATGAAGGAAAAAAAAAAAAAGTTGGCTTCCTCCAAGAAACTATATATTGCTTTTGCTCTTAATTACGCCTATAAAGCAGCTATTGTTTTAACAATCACCATAAATATACTAATGAAGAAACAAGCTATCAACCCGGGAAAAAAAAAAGGTCAAGGAGGAAATCGGCCTTGAAAGCTTTGACACACCTTTCCTCCATTCAGCAAGTCACAGGTGAGGCAGCACAGCATTCACAGGTGAAAAAGCCCATGATTATCTCTGTCACACTGCTAACTTAGAACAGGCTGATGAAAGGCTACATTTAACACCAGAGTACCATTGTGACACAGATGCAGTAGATACTATCTGACAACTGACCAAATGACACCAAGACTAGAAGGAAACTGAGAAAGCTCAATGAAATCCAAATATCATGTCATCAGCTATGCTAGAGGAGGAAAAAAATCATCTGAAGGTGAGAGATGACGTGAGAGGACTCTTGTCCTTGGACTGCCTTACTCTAAAACAAATGATAGCAACGCTCACAGCGCTTCTCATCTAACTTAGATGGGATAAACTCATCCATTTTGCAGCTGGACTCTTAAGCAATGCTAGTTTGGTCACAACATTGTCCTCATTGTCCCGCTCACATTGATATCATAGCACGAGGATCACAACACTAGCAGGTGTGTGGGGCAGATAGAATACAAAGTGTGTTTAAATACAAAAAGCAAAATACTACTGTAACAAAGAACAGCTCAGCTGCACAGGCTCCCCTTTGGGAGATCATCTGGATTTTCTCAGTCGGTGCCAATTTGACTACAGACAAAAGCTTTTTCAACAAGTACTGTTCACTTCCAAATGACAATATTTCCCTGAGAGGAAGTAGCTACTGTATGTATAAAATATCCTGGAAAGGTCAGGGGATTCCTGTAATAGATAAGGCTTCAGACCACTTAAAAGCTAGACAAACTCAGTGCAATATTTCCTGAACAAAATTGATTTCTTATGTTAATTACTAATTTCCAAGGCTTCCTGCACCAGTGTAAGCTGTAAATATAAACTGGGTTTTAAATGGCATTATTTCACCATGCATCAGCGTGGGCCTGTGACCTACAGTTTTTCCTGTTTATTTTCCCCTCATTTTGGCTGTGGTAATTTGTATTCACTTGTGCAGTCGCCATTGTGCACCATTGCAAGGGGGACTGTTTTGCCCCATCATTAGAACACACAACACTGAAAATGTCACATTCACTTACAAATTATCTGAGAAAAAAAAAATAAAGCTTGGCTTTTATGGGCAAAAGTACGAACAATCCAGGTTAACTCCTTTCCCAGCTCACACCCTTTGCACAATTGCTAGAGATGGGGATAGGGAAAAGCCCAAACCAACTTCCGACTGCAGTTCACACAGTACAGCATTGCTGCCTCCCAGCCTGCACCCCACTAACCATGAAACAAAGAGATGTGGCTGGGAGGTCTCTGGATGCCACCTCTGTCTTGCCCTGAGGTGTTTTCTTCCACCCCGTTCCCAACTGCCCACTCTACTTTCCTGTTTCACTCAAGCAATTACAGGTACTACACTCCGGACAGCTCTTGGAGCGAACCTGAGGGTTCTCAAAACACAGCTGCAGAGAATACATCCCAATTCTCCTCTTTAAGCAAGGCAATAAGGAAACTGAGGAGGACAAAGAAGGTGGGAGAACACAAATACAGTCAAATTTTATTTTCAACAGCAAAAAATAGTTTAAAAATTCAAGCTCTAAGTCAGAAAGACTTTTGCTCTTACTGCAGAAAGAGGCGTGTTCTTAAAATCATCTGCCTATCACTAGTGCCAAAGAAATGTAATATTTTGGTAAATCCCAGAGCTCTCCTCCAGCTCCTGTGCACAGCTTGATGCAGTTACGGATGACAACATGCACAGGAATAGCCACCTGAGGGATGAGGGTATACACTACTTTTTTAAAGGTACAACCTCTGTGCTTTGTCCAACCTGCCTGCCCTCATTGATTATTAGTTATTAACAAAAAGTAAGAGAGAAAATTATCATACAGAAACACTCAGGAAAAGCAGCAGAATAACTGGCACCATTCCAAGCAAAGTTTTGGCTGGTCTGTATATGTACTGCTTTAATTCTAGCATGTTTCAGCAGCCTGACACAGAACCACAAGAGTTGTGATACCTAAACCCCAGGGATGTCAGCAATCATTCTATCTGAAATTTCAGACTGCCATTTTTCAAGCACTATGAATCATTTATCTCCAGTGCTTGTGATCAAATGAAATGTGTAGTGGGATTGGAGTGTAAACACTACTACAGTGTGGCATAAACAGCCTGACACATTGATCACCTCTAAAGGCTGATCAGGGTAAGCCTCTCTTTGCTATTGAAAGGTGACACCGAGAACAACAACACTGCCCTGGGGTTTGGCCACAGTGTTTTTCATAACCCGTTAATGTCTCACTCCCACAAAGGAAACAGACATGTGTTCAAATACTTTGCAACCTTCCCAAAACAAAACTAAAGGATAGGAAGGATTGGAGGAACTGAGGTACAGACGAATAAACCAAGTATTCCAAAGTCACATGGAAAAGATGAGATGAACCTGCAAAGTCTAGGACCTTGACCACAAGACATGCCTCACCCCCATGCCACAAAAGATGTTTTTCCAGCAGTTTTAAGAGACCAAGTTTGGCTATGGTAACTCCATCTTTGCTTCAATCTAATCACACCTGAGCTCAGCCTGACTGCAGAAAAGTCCAGGGCTTAGACTCCAAGTGCTGTTGGCTGCACTGGACTTGTTCCTGCAGACAAACCTCCTGCTCAACACCCCTCATTCTGGACTGCACACCTTTCATTCCCTGGCAGCTCTGCTCAGCTTTGGTGAGTGGGGCCGGAACTCCAAAAGATTTTTTTTTATACTTCAGCAATTTTCATTTGTTTCTAGCCACTTCTCTCCAGCCCTGGAGGCAGCATAAATCTGTGTGTGGCAATAGCTCCAGCAGCAGTGCCAGATCCAGGTGCCCTCACTCCAGAACCTCAGCACTTGCACTGCAGCAAGTTTCCCAGGTTTTGTATGGCTGGACCCTGAGACACACAGGGGAACATGTCTTGTAGAGTTCTTTTTTTTAATCTATTTGTTCTACATCACCTTACAGCTGAATCAGTTCTTTCAGTCAGCTCTTGCCACTAGGCAAAGAGCTGTGACTGTGCAGCAGAGAGTTGGCCAGCAAAGCCAGGAGCCGGAGGATGCAAAGGAAGGACCAGCAGTTAGGACATGGTAAAAAGGCAAGTAGCAGTAACAAACGGCAGCACCGCCACCAAATACTTCTTCCCATGAAACCACAGGTTCAAAGATACAAAATATTCACCTAAAAGTGACATTTCACATGTCCTCTCCAACTGCTCAGCTGCCTGCGTAAAAGCAGCTCCCTGCGTGGGCAGTGCTGTTTTTACAATTTGCATTTGAGGGTTACAGTTGTCCCAGGGCACTGTCGCTTCGTCTCTTCTGCTGACTCATTTTATGACCCAGAGGTTTGTTAGCCTGACAGCCTGTGGTTTTAATTCTACACTCAAATGTGGCTCAAATCCTTTGTATATTCACAGAAACAAGAAGTAAAACAACACAACAGGATTTGGAGGGACTGCCTGGACTGCATTTCCCCACCTTTCTGCCATCTCTCCCCTAGTGAGGGGAAGCACAAGTCAGGAAACCTCCCACACGTCCTAGGGATGGTGGTGACATGAGTGCCCGGGAGCAGCAGCCAGGGCACCAACGCTCAGAGTTTCCCTGCAGACATGTCCCTGCAGTGAAACCCAGCCTCTAATTACAGGAAGTGTTCAGTAACCTTAATTGTAACCCTTAGCTACAATTCACATTAACAGCTACCACTAGCTACCTCACACGCTGACTTATTTGGGGAGGAGTGACTTCACAGCAGTGCCAGTCCTGCCAGCCAGGGCAGGAGCTGCTGGGCAAGGTACAGGAAATTCTGAATTCACCCACAAAATGACCTTGCAGATCTGACTTCTATCACATTGCCTACCATCAGAAGCTGCACCGACATCTGCGAAGAGCGAGCATTTCCAGGTGGCCTGAGTGGCTGTGCACTGATGTGGAGGTGCAGCAACCCCGGGCAGAGGTGCTGGTTGGTCCCGCAGCTTCCGGGAGCTCTCCGGTCACCGGAGTGTGCAGAGGCTGCCCCAAACCATCCCTGCTCTCGCTGCCAACGGCCTCACTGGTGCACAGCTTAACCAACCTGCTCTTCAGCAGCAATGTCAGCCCACACGGCTTCTGCTAGACCTTAATTTTGACAAATGAACTGTTTGTGTGGCCAAATTGCAGAACTGATCCTAACTAAACACAAACCGCTGAGTTAAAATGTATTTACTTAAGATCGTCTTCTCAACTAATTTGCTGAGAAACTGCAAAGAATGGGAGGGCATCTTAAGCCAGGACACCCAACAAAGTTTAAAATGCAGACTTTCATGATCTGCTCCATAAAAGTCCTGTCTTGGGAAACCCCCTAAGTATACAATACATGCTTCTAGACAATCAAAACACTCCCTCACCTACAGGGCCACCCCTCCACCTCACCTCCCCTGCCTATCCCAGCTCTGGGTATTTCACCACCAGAAACAACTGCAGTCTTTAACAGCTGATGGCTTTGGTACAAAGTGTTCTGATCCTTAGTTAAAAAAAAAAAAAAATCTGTATAGCTCCTTCAAAGGCAAAAATCTGAGGGTCTGTGTCTTCTCCCAAATGAACAACTGCATGCTTATCCAGCAGTGGAAGAGCAGCTCAGTTAAATCTAAGACCTGCTAGTTCCTTGCTTTTCAGTAAAGACAAAACTGTTCTCGTCTGTAGGAGTTGTACAGAAGACTACAGTCATTTACAGAACCTAAACTGCAGCAACACCTACTATTCCTTAGCTTGCAATAACACTCAGTGCCCAAAAATAGCCCAGAATTCCCTAACACCTCTATAAAAAACATTACTCAAAATAAATCCATGCCACCTTACTGAACATTTAAGCCATACACTGAATCTTCTGTCTATTACTGTTCCAGTTACAAATGAAGTTGGAATTATTCGTATCTTCAGTGTCTTTCATCACCTGAGAAGTATCTGCTGCAGCCAGCTCAGCAGAGACCTGTGAACATAACCAGAGCCAGCGACTGCAGCGCACTGATAGCAGCAGGGAGCTTTCCCAGATGTCTGTAAAATATGTCTGGCCACCAAGATACTGCTGTCCAAGAGCTGCTTTGACATTTTGAATATGTCAGCTCCCCAGGCCAGACATGCTGTCTCACAGGTATGAGCAACAGACAGTTAATGTTTTAACTTATTAACTCCAGGCATACATATCTTTCAGCCCTGACACCTCAACACAGCACAGCTGCTCCAACACCACTTTCTAAATCCGTGCTTAAGAATGATACCTCTGCCCAACTCACAGCAAGGTTCAACTGTCCTGCTTTCCTTAATAATTTATTAAGAGCTGGCAGGAGTCACAGCTTTGCTGAACCGTTCAGTTGTTCTAACAAACTGCACAGTTGGTTTCAAGAGGCAAATGAATTTCAGCAGAAAATGAAAATATGTAAAAAGACAAGGAATACTAATCTAATGGATCAACATAATTGGGTTGCTTAGAGATGGCAAAGTGTACCGGATGCTGCAGACAAAGATCTTTTTCCCCCATGCCCCAGCTCATCTCTGAAAGCACCACACACCCTCGCTGCTCTGAACCACAGCTTCATGCCCACTTCCCCAGCAGATGCTGCTATTGAAGCCTCCAAGAGGGCACCCCAGGAGGGACAGCCTGGGTATGACTTTGAGTGTAATTACAGTCATGGATGTGGATTATTGTAGTTCTGGTGATGGAAAGGATAAAACAAAATAAAAGAAAAATGGCACGTCCTTGCGCAGCATTTTACTAGAGCTGGAGGAGTCTATAGAGTAACCAAGTATCTTAAACAGCTACATAAAGCACATGGAAGGAGACACTAATTCACTTCAGAGTATAAGCATTGCATTCATTGGGAAAAAAATTGTCCTGTCTGACGACTCCAGTCATCATCTGTTATGAGAACAATCTGCCTGAATATTATCTGACACAGGACACAGTGTAAAAAAACAGCAGGAAGACCCTGACCAAATTTAAAGATCAGGCTCATTTGAAGTTTCCAGACAAGTAAATTCCCAGAATAAAATTAAAGCCTGCACAGTAAGGAATGTATTCCAAAATTAAAGGAGCAGCTGAAGAGCACAGGGCAGGGCCAGTTTCAAAACTGAGGGTGCTGCTATGCTGTGAATAGAAACCAGCCATTCAGCACACAAGGGCTGCAGGCTGCACTCAGAGCTATCACAGGTAATCAAGCTGGAAATCCACATCAAAGCACTTGGAAAAGAGAGAGACACAGTAGTGGGCCCAGCTTAAGTGGTGTTGGCATAACCCCAATAACAACAAAAAAAAGGAAAGCACATTTTCACCAGATTTTGCACTGCACACAGAAAAAGACACCCATGCAGTCCCCTGCTCTCAAAGCAAAGCAAAGCACAGCTGTTCATGGACAGCCACGCTGGGGAGTTATCAAATGCTACAGGTCTTCATCCTCCTGAACCCTTCTGCAACCACCCAGGGACCTCCCAGGGAGGGGCACAGCCTGGCACAGAGTCGGGCTCAGGCCCTGAGCCTTTTCCATCCCACCAGACTCATGAGAAGGATCTTTCAAAAGAATAAACTGAAGACACCAAGAGGCTAGGAACACAGCCCTGGGTCTTTCCAGAGGGAAAGCGAAAGGCAAGGGAAAATCAACTTTGAGAAAATCCAACTAAAAATCTTGAGGGTAATAGAATGAGAAGCAGCCTGTATAGCTTAATGCAGGATAAAGCCCGCCAGACAAATTTCATTGCTTTATTTGTTTTTGATAGAGTTACAGGGAGACTGGATGAAAGGAATACAGAAGAGGTCATATTTTCTGGATTTTAGGACAGCATCTGTTGTCTCACGAAATCCTAATTGAAAAATTAATTCAAAAAGACTTGGGAAGGGGCAAGCACAGCACTGGAACTGAGAACTGGCTGCAGGACTGTAAACAAATAATAATGCTAAACAGCAGTGTATTGAGCTGAGGGGAGGTCATACTGAACAAATTCATTAATGACCTGGAACGAGGATTAAAGAGCACACCAACAAAATCTGATGATTGCATTAAATCGTTTGTGCCTGGCGGATGCACGGCTGCTGTAAGGTGAAGAGTCCATGTCCAGCACCACGATCCTCTCCCAGATCCTTGGCAGGCAGGTGGGGCATGCTCCAGGCACAGCCCCTGCCATCCACCATCCTCACCCGCTGGGCAGCACTGCTCTTCTCCTTCCCTGCTGGCCACCCCGGAACAAACAGGACCTTCTGCTGCCCAAGAGCCAGCAGAGATATGTAGCAACAAGGTAGCTCTTGGCACATGTCAGGGACACAGGAGCGCATTGACAAGAGGGAGGCTGAGACCTCCCATCCAGGCACAGCCAGGAAAAGAAAATCCCACCACTAAAAATAACGCAAATGCTTTAAATCCCACCAAGTTGTGTTTTCATGATCTCCCTGATACAGCTTTAAAAACTGTGAGGTTATGGATTAAAGTCCCTGATAAATCTATTTAGGACCAGACACTTCCTCTGCATGAACTTGCTACATTCCAGTCTTTATGACAGGGGAGGAGAAAATTAAAGAAACAAACAAAACCTCCAAACCCAAAACAATTGATATGACCAACATAAACCCAAACAAACAAGCAACCTTTTGAAAAATTTTGAATTAAATTTTTAATAAGAGAATTTAGTAACACTGATCTTTAAAGGATGACATAGATAATTTACTCTTTTTCAGTACAGTTACTGATTTTCAGCTTTGGAAGTACTGTGGGTTTAGCACTAGACTTTGAGTTTTATCAATAAGCTAAAGGAAAAGATAAAGAATATGCAGGTAGAACAGCAGTTTTGGCTCCATTCTGCAGTTTTCATGCCAGAACTAAAACCTATTTTTCCCAAATAACAGAACCTATCCATCATTTTTATTATCAGCCTGGATGCAGATCCAAGTTTCATCACTTGGTAAGTTAGAAAAACTCTCATTACCATGTGTGTGTGTAGGGAGCCCATAAGAACACCTCATTAACTCATTAAAGAGGATTCTCACAGAGATTGCTTCATCAATCCTTCATTTAGCTACCAATCCATTCATGTGATGCTATTAAGCCCCTCATAAACAGCCAAGTACTTGGTAATACACTGTAGGAGCTCAGGTTTGAACCCTATACTGGTGCATGCTGCTACTATATTTGTGCTGCACTACTATGAAAGTCACTGCAGCCCCCAAGGATCGTTTATTTCCAACTGACCAGCTGAAGCCAGCACGTTGTCGTACTAAGATGGGACACAATAACAGTACCCAATCCCCACAATTTCCAACCATCCTTAAACCTTGCTCCACATCACACACACATTTGATGACATGACAAGAAACATGCACAGGCAAAGCAAAGGGTTCCCAGTAATACAGTGCAAAATGACTGCTGCTCATTGCTGAATGGGGAAGCAGTCACTGAGGAACTTCTCATCTCCATCCTTCATCTCCAGGTTTCTCTTCCTTTCCTTCCCTCTACCCTTGTCGTGTGCATCACTGCTGTCACACCATCTGCAGTCTGTGTTCAGTGAGCCGCCTCTGTACAAATAGCACACTGCCTCTGCAGGAGAGGCTCCCTCACTCTTCTGGAGCAGGCTTCCAGCACTGCTTTGGCTCACTACAGTCACCATGATGACAGAGAGGCAAAATCTGCCTCTTCCCCAACATATCAGACAGGTATTGTGAGTTAGTAAACAGCAATTGCCATCCAGATGGCCCTACAGCAGCTTCATTTTGCACTGGCCTTCAGATGCCACCGTGACAATTGCTCATGTAAGAACATGAATGTGAGTGCTTTGACTCCTGCTTCCATCTCCATTCCCTGCACTGCATTCCCTGCTTCCACACAGCGAGGTGCCGGAGGATTTCAGCCCATCTAAATCCATCACTTTAATACAGATGCAATACGATTTTATTTTCAAGTTGAATAATGCAAAGAACATTAATTCACTCCCATCTGCTCAACTGAAACTGATTTGTAAGATCCTAATTAGTGTGTTTGTCCATAGTTTTACAAAGAGCATTGGGTTGGCTATGGCTGTGCATAAAAGGCCCCACAACTCTTTACTGCAACTCACTTAAGTATCCTCTCACAAGCATTCAGCTTATGTCTAGCAACTGCTCTGTCATATCCAATCCACTTTGGAAAACATAAAATAATCTCTGTTACTGGAGGATAAACATGGCAGCTTGCAGGATGTACAGGGGAGGCTGAGCTGCCTGCCTGATCCCAGGCAGCTGCCTGGGACTGAAGCTGTGTAGTAAGTGGCTTTCCAGATTTCAGGAACTCAGACAAAAGATGCTATTAATGGCACTTGGAGCTGGAGGGGGGAAATCCTTTAATGTAAAGTTTCAAGGCACTGCCCACTGATGGAGAGGAGTAAACAACGAGAAAAACTTGCCCACAGTAGAGGATTTTGTGAAAGGGAACTCCACAGCTTGATAGCATCACAAGCACCCTAGGAATCTGGAGAATGAGATGGGAGAAACTGTGGGGAGACTGAAGTTAAAAACTGCACACTGCATGGTTCATTTTCCCGTAATTCCTTTTATTCATTGCTATAATCAACTTGACATGCAAAGCTGTTTCCAATTTACTGACAGCTTTTCAGTTGACATCTAGTTCTCAAGGTATTTTTTTAAAAAACTTAAATAGCTAATTATTCATTGCCTTAAACCAGGATATATAACAATGTCAGGAAATCATCTGTTCAAGTTATATCAAAAAGCCTTTGGGGATTAGTTCATCTCTTTTGTATGCTGTAGAAAACACTCACTTGCAAACAATTAAATCATCATTTGAAATCTGTCTACACTTTTAACATCTCTGAATGCAGCCTAAAAAACTGTATTAAAAAGTATCTTATTGTTGCATCTAGAACTCAGAGCCAAAAGGTTTTCTTCCATAGTATCTTATTTGGAGGAGGCTGAAGGCTGAATTTAAAAGCTAATACAAGCTCTCTATAAAACCTGTAATAAAACATCTAAATAAATGCAATAGCTGCTTAAGGAGACCAGAATTACACTATTCCCAGGTTATGCTGAGAGCAGAAGACATGCCATGAGGATTATCAACACATTTTGGCAGAGTTATTTTGACCTCCATATAACAAAGTCAGAGCGGACAGAAAAAAAGGCATTTAAATTTAGCTATAAAGGCATGAAGTCTTTGGCCTGAATCTATAGTAATCAAACTTCAGAGTACCTTGCTTCAAGATGCAAAGTTCCTGCATAACACACATTAGAAGAAACTGAGGGACATCACTGGAGCAGAGGCATTTAAAACTGGTTTTAGATTCCTATTTAAAATCAGTCTATTTCTTTTTGGTCTCCTACTGACTCCTTGACTGCATTTTTAAGGGCTGTAGCTCTTCTAGGAATACAAAATACAGTGTAAGCAGAACATTCCATAGGAAGGAGCTCCTTTCTAAGTCTCTCTTGGGCTGAGCACTGTAGCAGAAAGTTACTGAGCCTGGAGAGTGCTCGTTTGCACATCTCATTACAGCTGTGCAGATGCAGCCTGAGAGCTTCCACCACCACCTCTGAAAGAGCAGTAGTATTCCACTACCCACAGTGTTCCTCAGTTTTGAAAATTTGCTTGGGCAAATATATATTTCCAAATACACTGGTCACTTGAAGTTTTTGCTACAGAGCTATCCCTGTGCTCAAGAATTTAACTCTCTATTCTACTTCTCTGAATAAAAAAACCCCCTGTAAAAGTATTGACATGAAAGGCAAAATTGATATTACTGCTTCATCAATAATAGTGTGATTTTGTGGCTTTAGTCCCTCAATCAATGTTTTGGCTAATTCATTTGAATCACTGCAGCCATATCCTTTTTACGATACAATCGCTGACCCAGTCAAGAGAACAAAACAAAACAAATTATCTGGCTTATGGAATGAAAGCCAAGTAGGTCCTTGTGAAATTACAACTTCCTTTCAGTGAGTAGAAGAAAACACACAGAATTCATCGGAGCACACAGGCGGAGGGGATGCAGACAGCACATCATTGTTTCAGAGAGGAACTGCTCCATGGCCAAGAAATCCTGATGGGATCTGAGCTGGGATCACCGAGGCACAGAGCCCTCACCTCTCTGGCACTCACTTTACACCCTGAAGAAAACAGGAACTTTCTGCCAGTAAGTCAGTGCCCAGACCTGGGACAGTGAGTTACTATGGTGAAAATTAAAAATATGAGAAGACAGAAATGACTTTTACTGATTTCAAGGGTGTTTCCCAACATCTTGAGTCCTCAGTTGCACAGAAAAACTCCCCGAGAAATAAAGGCAGAATGGTTGAAGCCAGTTCATCCCGAATGCCCAGAGGAAAAGTTGGGGGTTTTTGTTTGTTTCTTTACGTCTGTTTGGTTTATGGATTTTGTTTGTTTGCTTATTCAATTTTTTAACTAAAATTGAGGTACACACTTCAGTTCCTGACATGATACCCTAAAGTAAATCGACATGGAAATTGTAAACTAGGGGGAAGTCGTAGGCAGGTTCTCACCCAAGCATAAGGAAAAGTCTCCTACTTGCTAGAACATACCAGAAATTCTGAGAAGAGTGCAGACTTAATAGTAAATAAAGAATCCAGGCTTAGGAAAAAAAACCAAATTGCTATATGTACAACATCTCATTTCTTGAAGATACCATCCCTGATCCAAAGTGTAAATAAACACTGTTGCTCTGTCAGAGGCAGATAATTTACTGAAAGTTCCATTGCTAATGGCAACATTATACAAGACACAAGTGTTTCAGACAAAAAAAAAAAAAAAAAAAAAAAAAAAAGAAATCTGAAGATGTTTCTCACTATAACAATTCTGCAACTGACAGGTGACGGCTGGTCTGCAGATAGGAAATCCAGTTTTATCTTAGAGGAAACACACCTCAGCTCATTCTTTTACTAGTTTCTGAGAGCAACAATTCCTTTAGGTAAAGTCAATGCATATCAAACGCCTCTCAAACAATAAATAACAAGATTCCTGTATTTGAAAAATAATGCAGGTTTTCAACATTATCTCCCTCCTAGAGTAATTATATTTTTAGAGAGGTAAGAAGTTTTAAAATACAAAATTTCCACAGCAAAATCTGTCAATGTAATCAAAAGTACTTAGTTCTTTCTGAGGAAACGGCTTCATTTTTTAAAAACAGTCTAGTAATTAAAATTTAAAAGAAAACATTTAATTTATTTGTATTATTTTGATTGAAAAGAAACTGAAAATTTCAGGGGAAATAAACCATAAGTCTACTTGAATATGAGTTAACACTGTTCCTTGCCCTATCACGGATGTATGTTTGAGCTGACACTGCTCAAGCCAATCACGTACCATATCTGTATCATACCACAATTTGACTTTGGGGATGTTTTTAATTTGAATAAAAAAAAGAACAAGTCACATCTGACCTTGGAAAGGTTATAAGGGGTAGGTTTGTAAAGGAAGGATCATCCAAAGAGCAAGCATGGGCTTTTTAAACAGAAAGCAACCAAACACATGCTCTCCATTCATTCACTCATTCCTTAATGGCCAGAGGAACGCCCGTCCCCCTGAAGCAGAGCTCATAATACCTGAAGACAGAGCTGTTTCAGGAAGCAAGAAATACCACTCTTCTAAGCTAAGCAGAAACTTAATTAATGCACAGCCCTTTTGATCTGTTTTAATGGACTGAAGGTTAAGAAACTTGATGACCTTCTTCAACATGTGCTAATCAGGATCTTTAAATAGTAATGGATGGGCCTCATCCTCAAGTTCTGCTAAAAAAGACAGCTCATTTCCGAAAAAGGAAGCAAGGAAATGAGCCTCTGAATTTTTGATTGCTAGCTGAAGAAAAGTAATACACAAAGCCCTAAAAAGGAGGAGTTACAATGCTGAAGCGAGATGACTCAGAGTACTGCAGTTAAGAGCTCAAACCTGCACAGAGACCTCAGGAGGACAGGAGCAGAGGCCAGGGTGGTCTGGCTCACATCAATCCTGGCCACGATTTTCTGGAAGTAATGAAAGAGCCAGATGAGAAGACCACTGATGAGGAGACAAAAATACCATAAAGTAAGGTTTGAAACATGTAATTAATAAGTAATTCACTGCAGCAGAAAGGAGTCATTACTCTCCATGAACACTGGGACTCATGCATCCAAAACACTGATGATGTGCTCAGTACTACCCCAGTACAACCAGAATGCCTCTTTACCATTAAGAGGTTGTAATCCTTTACTCTGTCTACACCCACAGATATGCAAGTCTATATTTCAGAACATTACTCTGCAGTAAGTGACCATTAAAGATGTCCTCACCTTCGCACCTGGAGACACACTGCAATTTTTTTTGACCCATGTTCTCACAAAACTTCAGATGGACTGGATTATTTTCCTTCCTATTCTGCATCACAACAGTTGTGAAAATCTTTCACAAAATTTACCGGAGCAAGTCCTTTACAATAACTTACAGCTGTAAGAAAGAAGCCTAAATTTCTCATGAAAAATTAAAATTGCAATATGAAGAGACACCTCTTCATTTAGTTACATGAGTTGATCACCTACTCGGGAGTTAAAAAGTGTATTTTTAAAAATGCTTAACACTTTATAAATCCATTTAAATATTCAGTAACTTTGCTTTTGGCATTAATTTCTCCAGAATCCATTTTCTTACTGCATGGGATGTAAGAGCAGTTAGAATGCTCTTTTCTTTCACAAGTACATCCTGGGAAGAAAACAATACCATATAAATTAGTAAAATCTTTTACTGATGAGGAGATTATATCTCTTTATAACAATCTATTACAAACTAACTCCTTCCAGTTTAAAGCCAAATATGTCAGCTAACGATGTCTAAGGAAAAAACAAAATATCAGGCAATGAATAAATTCTAATGGCAATTCAAAATACAGTTCAAAATACAAAATACAAGTACAGACAAAAGGGAAATCCTTTTGTCCTGCACAATCAGTCCTTGTTAATGGTCAGGCAGAGAGCTCTGAGAATGCAAACACTCTGCTGGCATCCTAAAGCATTGGCACCAGGGCTCTAACTTTGTTATTTCCCTGAGGAGCAGCAATTTTCTTTGTGCAGCAGCAAGGCAGTGTGCCTTTCCAAGGGGGCCTGCAGGCAAGTTTTACACTTTGGTGAAAGAAGGGCATTGAGTGTGGCTGCCAGCAGGCACCCCCAGGGACACAGGCATGGACAGGGTCCATGTCAGGCTGCCCTCACCTGTGGCACCAGGGACACTTAACGCCTCGGATTATTACAGAGAGAGGCGGCCAAATTAAATGAATAATGATTATGAGGTTTTAAAAGCAGTTATTAACGTTACAGGTTCCTGCTTTTCTTTTCCTTGGACAAAAAAATTACTTGAGCGAACCCCAAAGAAAGCTGGGGCTGACTCCCAAAATCAGCAGTTACCCAATAGAGCCAACTCTCAAAATACAGCTGAGACAGGGCTAATCTGAGACACCAGCTGAACATCTCCCACATTGTCTCTGTTTACACACCATTTTGTCTATAGTTCTTGCAAAAGACTAGCCAAAATTTTTCCCTTTTCACAACATGAAACAATGGAGGTATTCACTTTTCAATTTTTAGGAGGCCACCAACAGTTTTAGTGTAACCATAACATTTTGAATAGTATTTTCCAAATTCTTTGTAATGGGCACACAGACACAAAAGTCAAGCCCACTGAAATTCACAATATGAAGCAGACACATCTACGTGGCATACCAGATCTAACATCTTGCACCACAGTATATGTAACCATTTCTGAGCTGTCATCAGATACTGCTTAAATTCCATCTAGATAATGGATTGATAGCAGCACCCACAGGTCAAAGCTCTGGGCAACTTCTGCATCAAGAACAAGTTGCACAGAGCAGTGGAAGGTAACTAGACATGTTCAGAGCAGGAGTGGAAGCAATCTGCACTAATGCAGAAATGTGGGGAAGAAGAGCCGTTCTGCAATGCTCTGCTCCCAAAGGAACCAAAGGTAAGGCCAGTCTAGTCAGCGACTAAGAGTTACCCCACCCTACTTGGTCTAGCGCTTAAAAATATAAACAAGTGCAAAACAAAGCAGACGTGTTAGGCAAGCAATCTAATTTACAAGTCTTTTTTACTGTCAGGTGTGAATATCAGTACAAGCAGAAGTCTGAAGTTTGCTATCACAGACTATCAGACTATTCTGAAAGTGATAAAAAGATCTCCAGCTAAAAAGAAGCAAAGCCCTCCTACACCTTAATATGTGATGCAAAAGCTCTTTTATTTTGCTTCATACAAAAATAACAGAGCTAAGTTGATCACTCCCAGATTATCAATTAACATGCTCTTATTCATACCCTCCCAACAAGAGCAAACAGCTGGTAGCCAGTGGTACCACTTGTCACAGATGACCTGGCCCACCATGGCCATTTTAACCATGAAGCCAGCTCAGAGTCATACAGATGGACCATAAAATATTCTACACACTGCCATTGGAAATTGTGGCCAAGAGCAATTTGAATTGTGCAGCTTTAAAAATCACAAGAGCCTGCCCACAGATCAGTAAATAACAAAGATAAGCAACTTATTAATAACTTTAACCAGCCTACACAGAGTGCCTAGCAGGAGCAGACTTGTTTGGGATTTCTACAGGGTGCATTTAAGTATTTCTGCCTGACATAGCTTTTATGTCAGGGAGGTAACACAGTAGAGCTCACTGAACTTAATTTATGCTCTTTATGCAAATCACAGCCAGCTGTGAATTTACTAAAATCCTTAATGCAATAACCATATCACTTCAAGCATGAAAGTCGTAGTTCCCCTTTCAGACTTAGTCAGCTGATGAAAGAAAAAGGAGGGGAGGGTTAAGATAATAGTGTTAATAGTGTTCAGGTGATCAAGTTGAAAACATGAGGAACTGAGTAGCTCCTACAAAGCAGGTCTGCTCCTCCTTGCAGCTGTCTCCAGCAGAATCTCCTGTGGAAGAGCTCAAGCCAGGCCTGGCAACCCAGAGAAGCACGATTGGGTTTTAGTGAAGATAAATGATGCATGCAAATACACACAATGAATTGCTGACCTTGTTCAAACTCTTGGACACAGCCTTCCATCACCATTTTAGAGCAATCCAGCAGCTCCAGTTTTCCATTCACTTGGCAAATAACTGCGAATTCTCCAAAACTGCTGGGACTACCTCCAATGGCTAAAGGTAGTACTATCTGTGGATAGCATGGAGAGAGATATGTCTTTGATGAAAAGAAAACATAGATCCAGACAAACAAAGGCAGATGCAGGCAGCCAAGAGATGAGCTCTTGATTTCTTACTGTAGATCTGCCACCAACCCTTTGCAAGGCCTCGGGCATACCTTTGGTTTCCTCATCAGATGTGGCAGCATATTCATACACATTTACAAGGCACTACACTTGTACTGAGGTCAAAGCAAATCAGAAATCTTTTTACCAGATCATCTTACAGATTTCCAGCATTACTGTCAAGTGGATTACTTTAACCTAATCCAATCTAAAACAATTTGATGGGAAAAAAGCCCTCAGACATTTCAAATTCATACAACAGTCCAACCTCAGCAAAATATCATAGGGGTACCTCCTTTGCCTGAGGGCTCTCACACTTTCAGAGTTCAGATGCTCACCACAAAAACAGGTGTGACGGCATTTCAAAAAAGGCTGAAACCCCATTTTGTTTGCAACAGAGCAACCGAAATGACAAAAATTACTTTTGTGATAATCTCTACATTCATCTTAAAAATAATGTAATATGGCTTTACCCTAGAGGGATGACACTTGAATATAATCATAACTCCTCATTGGCCTATTAAATCAAAACTGTAGGGAGATAAAAGTTAGCAATAAAAAATTAACTTAATTCCTACCTAAGTTGGGTAGAAATTTCCTGGTATTAATTGAAGTCAGTTTGCCACCAGCCCTCGTGCTGCCTCACTAAACTGCATCCTATTGAAGCACTGCTGTGCAAAGGAACCAAGCTCCAGCACTGCTGCCTCAGACAGGTACCAGCCCCAGCTCTCTGCAGCTGATACTCCAGAGTGCTTTGGCCTGGGTTCTCATGGCCTTCCTTGCCCCAACACTGGCACCTGTCCCAAACCCACACCACAGAAATCAGGAATCTGGATCCCATGCACGGCAGCATTTCCTGAGTAAACGTGCAATACATTAGACTCCACTGTTGTCGTTGTTTAAATACTGTGCTTGTAGAATGGAGCAATAGAACTTCTTGCAGGTAATGCTGGCAGGCTACTAAATGAGAAACTGTGAGTGAGAAACAAGGGCATCCCAACATGAGGTAAGAAGGAAGCACTGGTGATCCCAATGAATGGTGTCCAACTGAAGGACACACAGTTGAGGTTTCCAAAAGGAGCCAGCTTCACTCAGAACTAATGGAATCTGCATGTCAAAGTGTCAAACACTCTTGAAAACCAGAGGTGTTAACAAGTATTCAACTGCAACTCAACTAAAAAATGGCAAATGCCCTCAGGATGGTGCCAGAGATACTCACTCTACTGAAGTTCTTGAAAATTGTGGCTACTTGCACCCATAATGAAGTGGGTTCCACATATGTACCCCAAAAATCCCAAAGCTCAGCTTGGGAGCAGTCTTCACTTTAAATTATGTATCTTAACTGCCTAGCATCACATTTCAACAGAAAATCAATTGGAGACAAGAGATGAGAAAAAAAAAATAAAACAGAATATTTGCTTCTCGCAGGTAATGTTGGTTCATCCCCGTCAATAAAAACAGCCAAGATGCTCCTAATTGTGTCTATGTAACCACTGACCTTTAAAAGAAAAAGTCACTTCATATCAGAATGCTCAAAATTCCTGGAAAATAAGATAAATCTGTTCTGTCAACAGAGGACACATCATCGTAACAAGCACACATATAACGCCATGGGCTTCAGCAGCAGCAAACTGTTGTCATCACTACACAAACTACACAGATTATTGGAGCAATTATTTATGCAAAGCTGTGAGGTGCTGAGTGTACACCATAGATGATGTTCTGAGCTGGCCAACTTCAGCCACTACAGGAATGTAAACCAGCCCTCAGCAAAACCCAACACACACAGTAACCCTGCTCATATTTACAGGAGCAGGAGACATTTCTACAGCAACCTGGCTGTGTTCAGCCCTGGCCTCACTGCAGCACACATCTGCACAAGAATAACAACTTTCTTAAAACGATGTAGCGCGGTACAATGACATCTGTTAAACATAGCCATGAGAGAGCTGGGAGCAGAAATCCATGAATAACTGTATTGATTGCAGTAAAGAAAACCCGGACGTATTTGGAGTGGAGACATTTCCTGATTAAATTCTTTCCATTTGCTAAAAATATAGACATTGTTTTACACCTTTCTATACACTAAAACAGTAAAACAAAATTCCAAATGCTACCATTAAGAGTTCAAGTAGCCGCTCAACTATTGTTGCAGATAGGGACAGAAAACAGATTTTCCTGCACAAAGAAAATCTGATGCTTTGGAATTATCCACAATTCTTAATATTAAACAGAAGTTGGAAAATTTTAGTTCTATGAAAATTCTGGATAAAATTTCTTTAATGTTTTCTATGCTTTCACTTTAGGAAATAAAGCATTTACTCCAATGCCCACATTATTTCACATGTATAGTCATTACTAGGTACTGTATATTTAGACTATATTGTAAGTGATGGTATAGAACAAGATTACAACGATGCTAGGAGGGTGGCAGAGTAGTAGTATCTCTTCTGGTGTCTAGTTCTTCAAAATCTTACAGTGAGTTTTCACACATAAAAGTGCATTTTCCAATGTTAACTACTCCATTAATAAATAAATAAAAAGTCAGGTATTCTACACTGACTGTCCAATATCTGTATGTGAAATTCCTCAAGACTCTGGCTGAGACACAGACTAAGGTTGATTTTACTACCCCTGAAAATTCAGGCAGTTACTTTATGCAAGTATTACCGGTTTCAAGAATTTTCTCTATTGCCAACAAACGTTAGGAAGCTTCCCCAGAGACACCTCTGCCTCTCTGAAAGGCAGAAGCAGCACTTTTGAGAGACACCTCTCAGGGGTCTGTGGCAGTAACTTAACTGGCCCATTACCCCTTAACATTCCTAACTTTGTGGCTGCTGATCTCAGTTTCCCCCGCTACAGAAGATGAGAGGAGCCATGCTGGGTGGCTCCACAGCTGGGCCATTTTGTGCCATTCTGTGGCCAGCACGCAGCGCTCAGAGCAAGCAGGAACTGGCTCAGGCACGGCCTGGCCTCGGGTGCAGGGTGCCAGGAGCACCCAGCAAAGCTGGGCTGAGACTGCGCGCAGGAAGCCCCAGGAGGAAGTGCCACAGCAGTGAGAGTACAGTCACGGGGGAGAGGGAAAAACAAAAACCAAGAGTGGTTCAAAGATGAGCAACAGTGGTAACAGCCGGGGATAGGGAGGAAGAGGTAGAGATAGTAAGTTTCAAAGCGGGAAGCTGAGAAAGATTTTTACAGGAAGCACAGATGGGAGCTCGTTTTCTTGAGCATCTACCTGTCTGCAGGGACTGGCAGAACGTAGTGAAGCACCCAACACTAACATCATCTCCATGACCGACACTTCACAAAAATAAAATCCTTCTCTTCCTGAAAGCTTAAGCTCTGCCCTGAAACATAATCCTCTGCTGTTTGCTTTTCTGCTTGTCTCCTTCCATCAATAATTTCAAGCGCTAGGAAACCAGCAGTCCTTGCTGTACCCAACACAGTTTTCATTAACTATACCTCTGCTACTTTATCCAAAAGATCAGATTTTCAAAATCTGCATTGTAGGACACATCTAAATTCACTTTTTTTTTTTAATTTTTAAAAAAGGCCTACAAATAGGTAATGAACATGCAATAACCTATATTGCTGCTGTGTTTATCAAACTTCCTCAGGGAATCCTCTGCATAACATTTAGAATCCCTTTGCACGAGACTTTCAGCCATGCATGAATTAGATTTGCAGTGAAAAACTGGATGAGAAGCCCCTCCTTTTCTCAACAGGCAGGTAAAACAGCAATGTTCTAGCACAGAACAGCTCCCCTATACCAAATAAAACTCTTCCCTTGTGATTTACTCACATTTAAGTGTTCATCTTTCTGTTACCTAAGCAGCAGCATGGAAGGCTTCTGTCACACTACCCCATACTATGTGATTTTAACCAGGTAAGCAATGTTGAAAGTATTTCCAACCAACACAGCAAGGAGCAAGAGTAGTACATGCTAATTTGGAAGGATCATCACCTTACACACAACCTGCTGCAACTGAGAAATCCACACCGATACAATGACAGCTCACACCAACTCATGCCTGTAAGACAGAAAGTGCTTACAATGACCAGAGTATGTGTGCAGGAGAATACTATGAAACGTGCAGGTGTCCAGGACACACAACCTATTCACTTCAGAAGAAACTGGTGAAAATAAATACACAGATGAAGACAGAGGCTACCCACACTTTTATCAAAAACCAGGTAATTTATTTTTCCATCCATTATGCCTAGAATGTTTGGGCAGAAAAAGCCCATGTGTTTTTCCAAAGCTTTTGTTCTCTCTGCTCACACACATGCTCGTGAGGCAGTGTTTAATGCCTGTTCTTGCCCGGAATGCTCCTGCCTGAGCAGAGCTGCTGAGGGATGTGATGCTCAGCTGACCCTGAGGGGCGGGTGTCCCACTGCTGGAACTCCTGGGAGCAGCAGCACTGGGGTCACTGAGAGCCCGCGGGCACAAGGCAGGTGCTCACAGGTAGAATTCTGATGGGTTCCCCACCACTCCCCTGCCGGGCTTTGCAAGGTACAATTTTAACTGGCTGCCTCTGAGGCACTGCGAACGAGCCAACATTTGTAACTGCGATTTTACAAGATGACGAAAGTGTCACATCCCAAGCAGTGCCTGCAAAAGACTGTCCAAATGCAGATCAGGCCACAGCGTCCAGAGACCCTAGAGAGGGAGAAGCTGTGCAGCCCCATCGCACAAACCCATCTGACAGGATCCTGAAACAAAGCCTCATACAAGTTTCTCCCTGACAGAGTCCACACCAGGCCTCTTGCTCTCCAGAGAAACAAAACCGGCATTTTTGTATGGAAACACTCTGCTCCTTTGCCTCCCAAAAGCTTTGAAATCACACACACTTATTAGCTATTCCATGCAGGCGTGTGAACCTTTGCACTTGGATGTTGAAGGAAAAATTTATCCTTGACATAAAAATCAATCACATTAACAGTGCAACTTTCTCAACTCCTGCAGGTTCACTCCAAAGAGAGCACTAATTCTTTTTTTAACTTTGAATGAGTCAGATAAAGTGTCTACTTGAGGCTTTGTTTGTAGGAATTAAACATTTATGTGAGATCCCTGAGACTTTTATGTAACAGCATTTACCAGAAAATTATTGTTCCCAGCCAATTTTTATTTGAATTTGTACTCAATACCACAGCATTTTTGTATTGTATGGTGTTGTAGCAACTGTTTCAGAGCTCCCAAATTTGTTCTCTTCCGAATGAGGAAAATTTGGCAAATCAATCAGAACTTATGAGGTATTTAAAACAAAAGGATAAATGGCAATGGGAAAAGTTTGAGAAGCTGATGAATAATCAGATAACTAAAGGAAGAACATCGTAGCAGAAAATGTTATAAAGAATAATTTATTCATCAGAGTAATAAGTCTCTATGAGATAAAATTCAATTTTTAAAAGGTTTATCATCCCTGCAGTTCATGGACTGGTTAAACTACCACAGTTAGGAAACTTGGCAGGATTGCCAACATGACATTTCTGAATGCAGCAAACAGCAACATGTACCAAACCATGTCTGTAATTTAATCTGCTGGAAGACAAGAAGTGCTAAATGAATCAAACTCCTAGAAAATAGTATGCTGTAGAATAGCTCTTTAAAGATGGATGAAAACAGAGTAACAGAGCTGCAAAGACAATCTGGTAGAGCAACGTAAAGGTAAACTTCACTACGCACAATTTCAGGAGATAATAATAAAGCTCTAAGAGACTTGCTGTCAAATAATCCACGAGGCTTGCACAGAAAGCAAGCAGCCTGCCTCTGATGTTAGCTCCACAGAAGTCCTAGGACCAATTGCTTATGTTAAAATAGCAAAATACTCATTTGGAAGAGCCCTTTTCCTGAACCATTTAGGTACAGGGAGAAAGAAAAGAAAAACTGAAAATCTGGAAGCGTGCGGAAAGCTGCAGCTAAACATGTCTTTTGTAACAAACTGCAGTCTCCTGAAGTCAAACAGATATTTCCGCAAAAAGCTGCCTTCAACCCAGAAGCAGATTCTCCTCTCTCTGGGTTTGTTTGCTTTGCTTTTACAATGCAGACCATCCTTACATGTTACACAAAAGCCCCTGAATAACCCCACTGGGAGTGGGGGCCCTCTCTGTGCTGAACATATAGTAAAATAACATTCCTGCTTCAAAGAAAACTTACAAGATCCAAAGAGACAAAAGACTCAATCCAGAAAGAAAATAAGGCACAGAGGCCACCAAAGGCCACAAAAAAAGGTCAGCAAGGATAAAACTTCAGCATTCTGTCCCCTTGTATGCAGAATTAGCCCTACAGAATCAAGAGGTCCCCCAGCTTCTACTGATCCTTTCTCCCACTCCCAGTAATAAACTGTAACATCCTCTGAAGTCAGGAAGAGACACAGAGCAAAGAGGGAAGCTGCTCTTGCACTGTGCAGAACAGAAGTCATCCCTATAGGGTCTGCTTCACAAGGCTGAAGTGTAGAGTTCACTCCTCTACAGGAACCAAGACAAAGACCACTCTATATTTAATTTAACTGAGGTGAAATTACTGCAGAGGTGCTGGACAACTTCACTGAGGCCTGAACTGCAACTTGCAACATTAATTTGAAATTCTTTCTAGAACTCAGAAATTCAAGGTTTATTAAATTATCAATGCTTTAGTAATCAAAAAATAATTCAAGCTATGAATTAATTTGAAATTATAAAACTAGAGACTATTCACATAATAATTATTTATCTGTCTTTGGATGCTTTATCATGAATAGTGATTGATTCATTATATATTCTTACCCTAAGACACATTTTAAATATGGTTTAAAATTCTAAAGATGGAATTACCAACTGAAATGTGGCAGCAAGAACTAATTTAAATAGAGAACAAGTAATGAATACAGTGATAGTTTCTGAAAAACTGCCAGATGACAAAGAAAAACTAACAAGGTCAGCACCTCACTTGCTATGTCATCTTGTATTTCTCCAAGTTTACTGCAAGACTTAATTTGGAGCATAAAATACCACGCTTTTGTAACTGCAAACGTGTTTTCCTTTCTGAGAGAAGGCTCAGAGGTCATTGCACATTACATTTTGCTGTCATATCTGTCCTTTCCATTTTTTTGTAGCTAGAAAGACACCAACAGGAAATACAGGTGCATGAGAGGTACTCTGTGCATCAGCTCCTGCAAGGTTTTAACTGGCATCACCCCTCCATCCAAGGTGGCACTTCTGATGAGCTGTTACCTCAGCTGAGGTCACAAAGTTCTGTCAAACATCTCTTAACCATGAGATGCTCCAATCACTCCTGACCAAGAGGACACTCAATCCCTTCCTCCTGATGACATGGCCTGTCTGCTACTGAGAAGCAACTCATACATAGAGGGAAAACACTTCTTCCAGTCTCGTAAAAGTAGAGGAAGAAAAGCAAGCCGAGAAAGGAGGATCAGCTATTTCTTTGACAAAAGATTTTTAATACGGCTTTTAAAACAAAGCTATTATCTTGGTGATACAAAGAAGTGCCACCAATCTTATTCCAGGTTTTAGAACCTCAGAGGAAACTCTCAACAAACCCATTGCAACAATAAAAATGGGTCATTTATTTTGATTATTTATTTATAATCTTTCAGGCAATGCCCAAACATGGCAGGATGCTGCTTGTCACCTTCTGACGACTTTCTCTAGCAGTATCCTGTCAACAGCTCCAGAATGGAATTGTTCATTACTACCCTGCAGACTCATAATACCTCTTTATCATCTCTTTTGCTGATAACTTCTAGCAGACCAGCAAGAGCTCATTTTCCTTTGCAGAAACTGAACTGTTTGCGCTCCAAACTCCTGATGACACAAACAAACAAGGGGGAAAAATACAGAAATTGGCAAAAGATGGGCAGGATCCCACTACAACTTCTACAACCAAGGAGACTGCAAATAAATACAAGATATCACACTTTTATGCTGTTAGAAAGGTCACATATTATCAACATTTGCTTTAGATAAAGACAGACTACTTCCATTTCCAAATCTTTATTTTGCTTTGTCTTCCAGCTATAAAAGAAAAATTTGTGCCAATTATGTAGCTTGTCATGGAGTGAACAAGAAACAAAACTTAGTTGGCAGTTTCTGTTATAAATACCAAAGAGAAAAATTTCAAAATTGGAAAAAAAAATAGCAGGCAGACACTACTTACCAAGTAACAGAGTAGGAAAATTTAAATTTCCTTTAAAAAAAGCTGAAGCTTTTTTTACATAGCTTTAACCTGAAATCAAATGTGACAAGAGCTTTTGGATGTGCTGCAAGAGACTAATAGCAACAATTTTGTTAAGAATAAAAAGCTGGTTTGTCACAGCAGCACAACTCTGTGCACAGCCTATATCTCCAAATACCTGAGCTGTGTATGAATACAAATTTCATCTTGTTATTTTTCGAAGTTCTTTTTCCTCAAGATTCACTCTCCACCAATTTAGCGCCCTTGTCTTCCTCTACGCAACAAAGCAATGCTCCTTGGCAATCTAAAGCTGCTTCATGCAGCATCAAAGTCCTACATCAATCTTTTTATACAGCAGTTGGGATGGGCTGACAGCTTCCTGCCTTCCAGGGAGAGCATTCACCCTTTGATCTCCGTCCTCACACAGCAAGAGATCTTCTGCACCATGAGATATGCATATATATGCACATAAACATACCTATGTATCTATATGCATACATGAACATATACATATTGACCTGAGTTGGCAGCAAATAGGGCATAGGGGAGCATTTATTCTAAGTGCATTTGTTTATACCATATTTGAGACAAGTGTGTTTCACAAGCAGGGAAAAAAACCCAGAAATGCTTTGCATTGGCAAAAGAAGCCTAAACATGAGCTCATGTGCATCTGCCATGGTAAAAAATGTCACAACACAGCACACGGCACTGCCTTAGCTTAGGGCAGAGCTTGTACTGCCTCTTTGGCCATTTGAACCAAAACTGAACCTGATTTCGGGCAGGAAACCTTAAAGGAAACATCACCCTGAGCTTAGAGAACAAAATGTCAACTTGATGAAAAGCTCCAGGTGAGTTTGACTGCAGTCAGTCACTACCAATCACTACGAAATATTTCAGGTCTTACAGCTGTGCCAGGACTTTATAACTCAAAGGACAAATGCTGGAGCAAATCAGCCTTAAGGTGAAATTTAAACTCCTTCAAAATAATAGGTTGGACTTGATGATCTCAAAGGTCATTTCCAACCTAGTTAATTCTGAGATTCTGTGATTCTGTAATTTGGAATTTCTCCACCAGCCTCAGAGGAGTTGAGAATTCACTAGATATTCAATACTACATATTAAAGGATAACGGAAATTGTAATTTTATTTTAACTCATAAGAGATCTTGAAAAGATAGAAATTAGAACTATCAAGCACAGTGTCCTTGAGCCCAGGTAAAAGAAGCATTAGCACCACATAAAGTGCAGTGATATGGATGAATCACAGACAAATGTATCAAGAAAAGTATTTCACCTACAACCTGGGCTCTACTACCTGCCTGCCCTTTGATATTCCAACACACCATAAGGACACTAAAGTCAGAACATTACCCTGTGACACCTGTACTAATTTCCAGTTCCCCTAGAGACTCTAGCCTTCATTTAAGAGATTTCAACATTAGAAAATTCACAGCTTTCCTAAGAAATTCCTTCCACATTTAATTGCTTTTACTGTCACTACAGTTTATAGTATTTCAAACACTGTTTGCAGCCTTCCCATGATGCCATCCTGTATTATGCCACCATTGCAGGGCACAAACTGCGGTGCTCTTTGAGAAGACGTTGATAACCCTCCATTAATATTATCCAATATCTGAAAGAACTGTGAGTTCATATAAAACATGAAGCATTTGCCAGGGTCCCTTGCTGCACAAATAAAAGCTACATGCCAGAAACATGTTTCCAGAGGCAATATGCTAAGCATCAGCTACAAAGACACTACAGAGTATGCATTGTGAATTTCTACTACCATCTTCTTTTGCTACTGATCAAAGTTGTTCTATCTCTGCAAAAAGGTGACAAAAGTCTTACTCAAATGCTCAGAAACAATAAATTATCTTTGTTCAGAAAAGGGATAGAAGAACAGAAGTAGAAATACACAAGAGTGAGAATAATAAATGAAAGGGAGACCAAGAAAAATCTGATCTTTAGAAAGAAAAAAGGTGCTAGCAAAGAGGAGCACAGACATGGACATGAAAGGCAGTTTCCATGGCACGCTAAGGGAGAATCCAAACCGAGTTCATCTCTGCCCCAGGGATGAGCTGTCCCGCAGGGGTGAGGGGTGGCTGAAGGCGCAGCCTCCATCAATTCCCACACAGCCCCGGGGCAGCGGCCGTGCCACAGGGCAGGGACACAACAGGAGCCGAGTGTGCCCCTGCCTGGGGCTGGCAGCAGCTCAGCATGGAGGGGAGGAATAAACCAGACGGCCTCCGACAAATAGCGATGGATCACGGATAAGCGCAGCAACAGAGTTACCAAGAAGTGAGGAGTTAGTAGCATAGTAACAGAATCAGCTGCTCCAAAATAATTTAATCCTACACAAATTGCTTCCAATTTCTCATGAGCAAAGTGACTAAAGTTACCTCCCAGTAGCAACTGATACCTCTAAAAATCCATAAATGCATAGTCTGAAATCATTATTAAAACACAGGTCCTCGCAATTATATTCCAAGTGTTTCTTTTTTATTTTTTAACACAACAGCAGGTCCTGCAGCGACAGACAGAGTCTAAGTGGTCTCATTCTCCTCAAGCTTGCCCTAAAGCCTTAACTTACTCCTGCTCTCCTCTACAAACCATGACTCATCTGCAGGCAAACTGTGAGAGCTGTCCAAGATCATCCTGCAGGCACCCTCTGCTCCCCGGGCACACCCACTGCTGTGGCACAGCTTCACTGAAGAGCTGGACATTGCCTCTGGCTTTCCCTTCACACCTACACTGGCAAACTCTGCTCCATAAACCCAAAGATCTTACTCTGGCAAAACATTGTTCCAAACAAGGAAAATAATCGCAAAAAGAGCAAGCAGAGAAGCAACCTGACCATAATAATAGCAAAGAGGTGTTTTGTCACAACATCCAAATTGCAACTAATTCATAGTTATTCCTCTTTCCTCATGCGTAGAAAGTTTCTTGACAAAATCATTAAAACCAGCACAACCTGAATTTACCCAGAATTAAAAGATCTGTGAAAGTTTTCTGTACAATACTGATTTTGATGCTGGTCTGGCTCAACTATGAGCTACATAAGTGTCCCCCAGAATGGCAGGCAAGTGTCTGTTCACATGGTCATTCCTCCAAGGACAGGACTTGACCTCAGCAGCACATTGCAGCATACTCACAGCACTTCCATGTGGCAAGGAATGAGCTTTTGGCTAATTTAAACACATCTGGGTAATTCATTAAGTGGTTAATAAGCTGTTAACACAAAAGGCATTACTCAGCAAGCCTGTTCAACTCCACAGGAAGTTTCCTTGGGTAGGACAGAATTGTTTGGTCCACAGATTTCTGCACACAGAAGCTGCAGCTGAGCAATGCCTTGAGTACTGTCTTCTTACGAACTGTGTCATCAGTGAGGAAACATCTGCGTTCATTTTGTTTTTTCAGCAAGCTTTGGAGCATTAGGGATAATAGAAAAGCTTCTTCTCAAGGACTTATGCCCACAGTCAGCAGCTGGAATAGCCAAAGGTTTGGGGGGTTGTTGTTTGGGTTTGTTGGGGGTTTTTTCCCTTTATACACACAGAGAAGAACTACTTAAGGAGGTTGGTAATATTAAAAGAAATATTAGGCTTGCAACTAGGTATGTTCAGACAATGCTTTTATTTATGCTGATATGTGCAAACTAAATTACTTCATAAATGTGTTAAACCCTTAAAAATAAAATGCTTACAATTGAAGCAGTATAAACTGCTACTACTGGCAAGTGAGCGCTAAGCTGAGGGAAGAGGCACCTTTCAACTGACTTCCTCCAGGCTGAGCACAGGTTTCGGGCCACAGATGCGTGTAGCTCACAGAAAAATTACCCTGATTACTGATGTAGCAGAAAGAAGATAAAATTAGTTCCATCCACCAACTGCTCCAAAATAGAACCAGCTGCTGCAAAGTGAGCCAGGCACAACCCCAGCCTGTAGCACTGGTAAGAGAATCTAGCCATCACTGTCCAGACCTGGACCACCCATCCCACCAAATCAGGGTCTATCAGACAGCTGAAGTAGCAGGATCTCTTTTCTTGGGGCAGAAAAGATGCCTGCACAAACCACCCGGGTACCTCGAGGGCTGGCAACTGGTTTTTTAACCGACAGTTTCAGGTTTGACTCAAATTCAAGACCCTGAAACTGAAATAGAGGACAGAGCTCGCCTGCCCCTGGGAATCCTGCACAGACACATGACCTATGCTCAGAACTGTAGGCAACATCCACTTTTTGCACTGGTATTGGAATAAGAACTTTGCCACAGCAAAGTCCATTTATGCTATCTCCTCAGTCACAGCAATCTCCAACAGATATTGTGGCAAAAACACCATCTCAAGCTTTTCTTCAAATGCGCCTTCTCTTCTGCATTCCTCAGTGAGTCATTTACCAAGTTAGGAATGCCTTCCAGCTCCTTTGGGTGACTGCTCTACCCTGGACAGCCACCCTGTCACTTAAAAACCCCAAACAACAAACAGACACGGATGTGTGGCAAACATCCCTCTCAGTGCAGCTTCAATCCGTGTGTTTGCTGTCTGCCAGGCAGGCACACACAGAGCTGGTTCCTGTCCAGTGACTCAGTGCTCCTGTCTGATGGGAAAGCGCAGCCAGCAGCTCCCGTTTCCTCCTCCAGGAGAGGCCACACAAGCAGCATTCAGTAAAGCTGGGACTTGAATCCACATCCACCTGCTGCCACACAGACAAAGCACCTTTCCTCTAGACCCTGAGGCTTTGCTTTATGTTTCATCAAAGTTAGGTTCATACAATCACAGCATCATTTAGGTTGGAAATGACAGTAAGATCATTGAGCCCAACTGTTAAAAATACCATAAACCAGCCATTGAAGCAGACACAATGTATAAGCTGATTTGAATACAAGACAACAATGTACATGTTTGCATAAACGAACTTCAACATAAATGTTTGTAGTTTAATCTCACACTGGCAGATGCCTGGGCTGATCATCACTTATGGGTAATTTGGATATCTCTTCAGGTGGAGGATCAATACATTTAAATTGAATTCTAACACAGGTAACCCGCTTGAATACAAAGCGGGCATTTTAAACCCGTTTAGAAACCCTATCCATTCCCTTCAAATCTGGCCTAAGGAAGTCCACCAGTCACACATGACCTCTAAAATGCTGACTGAGAGAATCAGAGCTAAAGCATATTGCAATAGAGATGGATTCAACACACCTGCCATCAACATAGTATTTCCAGAATGCAAAACTCAGAGCACAGTCTTCCTGCATGAGCATCCTCAGTAATTCAGATTAAATTATTAACATTCCACAACTTTCACCAACCAAACAGGGCAAGCGGAATATGAAGAGCCCTTAAAACAAAATATCCTGAATTGTAAGTTTTTGCACTCATAAAATATTAAAAATGGAGAGTGATTGTTAAATAATTCCACCACTGCCAAGAGAAATATGCAGGAACTCAAGCTGTAACTGTCCAGTACCATCAATCTCTATCACAGGTACTTCCATTCAGAAAACAGAGCAGAAAAGACCATTGTATATTAGTTTTACAGAACCAAAATTTATTAAAACCCATTTAAAGAAGCATTGCTATCAATTTTTTTTTTCCTTTTTTTTCTTAGTATCTGGAACACTTTAGGACAACAAAACAAACTTTATTTTAAGACCCTTTTTACTTTAACAATGTCACTAAAAATACAAAGGCTATATAAATACTTCACCCTAATACAATCATATTCACAAGACTATCCTTGAGTGATTTTACATCCATGTCTGAACTCCATGCTCTAATGAAGACACTCTGTGGCTCTGAAGAGCCACAGGTTATTCTCAGTGTGCTCTGCATCTTCATCCTATAGCAAACAACTGAGAACACTGAAAACGGTGACATTTAGCTGACAAAGGTGTCTCAAAATCAGTCCTGTACAAAAATCTCTCACACATCATGCTTACACAGGATAATGATCAAAGGTGGAATCAACCCTAAATGTGAAAATTTAAAAAAATAATCTGCTAATAAAAGAGCATGAACTTGATGAAGTGATGACCTGCCACATCCTAGACTTGTTTAAAGTGCATGCTGCATAGCAAAATATTTATAAGCAACATTCAGCCTGGAAAATTCTAGCATGAGCAACTCTTGCTTATATTTGACCATAAATATTTGGCCACTACAGAATACAGGTATGCATGCATGCCTCTGTTTGCGTGAGAGTTACAAAACTGAGTCCTGAACACATTTTACTCTAGTTAACAGGAAGGGGAGAAACACAGAAACCACCAAACCACCAACTCTCTACTAAAGAGATGATTCTAACACCTGTGGTATCTCTGCATTGCTACGAAACTACCATCCTAACCTTAGCAACAGATTTAAACCTTTGAGGATACATTTTACTCTCTGTAGGAGACATAAAACAGGCAAATGCTGCACAAGAGTTTATTTGAAGCCAACAGGATCAGTATTTCAAACTGGACAACTCAAGTTAGAAAGCAATATACCAATGATAGCAAGCAAGGAAAAAAAAGCCCCACACCAATTTATTCAAGAGTGAAACAGTATTTCATAATTGAGTTACTATTTACCAAGCGTGGAATAGAGACCTGAAGTACTTTCCTCACCAGTTACTTTAATCCACTTCCTAACCAATACAGTCCCAGCTGAGCTCCTGAAGGCACTGCCATAACTCCCAGTGACTCCCAGCTGGAGCCCGGACCAGCCTCTACAAGCACGGACAACAGCCCCAGAAACAGGAGGAAATTGTTCAAGGACGAGCAGGAAGTGAGTACACAAGGCTGTCTTAACGCTAAAAATAATATACAAATATTTACGGGCAAACAAAACACACAGCACCTCGTTCATTGCTGACCAAAGGCTCGACAGCACTGAAGCTTAGGTGGCAGAATTTAGAGGAAAGCCTGGCTAGTTCTGGTAACTAAGCTGGAAACACATCCCTGAGGTTGAATCCAGGAGAGTATGAAACTCAAGGGCTTCCTTTCACTTTCCCTTCCAGGTGATACCACTCCACAAACACAGAGCATTTGGAGCACAGTGCATGACTGCTGAGCACTCTGCAAAACGGCACTGACATTTCAAAAGCAACAAATGCTCCAGCAGTAGCTGAGCTGTCCACATTGTCCAAAAATTAAGACCTTGAAAAACCATTTGACTTGCAAGACCCTTTTTTTCCTTCCACAGTTATTTATTCATAGATCTTCAGTATGACAATTACTGTAAATTTATATCAGTACAACAAGAAAGTGAAAATCCCCCGAAAAACTTAAACTACAGAATAAGCTATTGAAAACATTCTAGGAGAACACAAGGTAATTCAATGGTAGGAAAAGGCCCGTGCAGTCTGTTTTTCTTAGGCATCCAGGAATGAAAAAATTAATTTCAAAATAAAGAGAAAAGACACCATATTTTTTAACTGGGGGTTGAGGGTGAGGAACAAAAATCTCTGTTTACACTGTCTGTGAAGTGAGCAGGTTTGAGACTATCTTCTCCTAATAAATAGTCATTAATCACTTGCAGTCACTTAGCACAGGAGGTCATGTGGTGGCAGCCTGGCCAGTGTAAATGTTTAATACTGAATTAGATTAGAAAAGCTCAGGACAGTGTCATCATAGCTACAGTGCTACCTGCAAAACCAACCCAGCTCCCCTTTGGTTTCAGTACCACAGGCCTGACCTGGGCTCTGGGCATGATCTTGCTCTGAAGGTGAGACACAGCAAACATTACAGAGCCAACGAGAGAAGGCCAGATGGCTGGGAGCTCGTTGCACCGTTTTATCACTGTACTGCTTTGCAAAGCACTATCACCTATTTTGATCATATCTCTGCTGTTAGAAATAAGAACACAGGGGTGATGAGTTGCCTACAGGGCAGGCTGCACAGGAAGCTCCAGCTCTCTCCTGGGGGGACCCACCCAACACAGGGGCACTGCCATGTACTGGCACATGACATGCCACAAACATCCTCATCGCAAACATCCTCCAGCACAGAGCTGGAGAAGCAGGACTCAAATGGCTTTACAAGAACATTTCATAGCCCTCCTCCCCCCTGTCCTCTACCCAGTTAGCAGCTCAGTCAGAGCCAACTACAGCTATAATTATTATCATAATTATTATTTTAATAAGAATCAATGACTTATCAAAATATTGCTCTGAAGACTTTCACATCTTTTGTTGTAAGACTGCCAAAAAAGCAGTTCATTGCTGAGGTACTGCTTCATGTACCCTGCTAGCAGGCAGCACCTCCAAGTTTCTATTTCTGCCACTGAGTGACTAAACTCAATTCCAGCAAATGCCAAAACGTAAGCAGTTTGAGGCACAGTAGCTGTGCAAAGTATTATTATTCTCGTAGTGCATACACACTAACAGCTTTGTTTACTAGATTCACTCCTCGTGTGCTTGTTTCCTTGGTTTTACACACTGTGGGCCAAGTTGCTGAACTTAGATGCTATAAGGTAGCCACCTGAATTCTTATTTACATACTTAAACAGCTGTCAGGCACCCACAGCAAGTTTTAAGAGCATAAGCAAGCCTGTAAACATCTAAGTCAATATATTTAGGTGCCTAGATTTATCCCCAGCTAGCCAAATGTGCATCTCTGCAGACAAGTTGCTAGTTTTCATGAGAGTACGTTTTTCTATAAGACAGGATTAGCTTGATAACAGATTATTTTTTATTTACATGCCTGTTCAAGATGATCCAATCTAGATCTCTGGTAATGATCCATTTCCATAGAGAAGTCCAGTTTATATTTTCAGAATTAGCAGATGTCCATTTACTTAATTACAGCTCCAGGTACACTGCCACACTGAGAAAAAAGTTCCTTAAATAACTAATGACACTGGCCACTGTGGGATTTCTCCCCAAGGGTGGCCACTGTCACCCCAGTGAGTGCACAGATAGAACACGTAGGGCTCCACTTGCCTCTGTGACACACAGCTGTGCAGTTCTAAAGAACCAAAAACTTCCCCTGGAAATGTCATTTCTCAGGTTTGTTGTGCCTCTCCCAGGTAAGGGTCAACAGGCTGGATGTAGTTTAGGGAGCTTGTCTCACTTTACTCAATACAGTCATGACCTCAAATGCTTTTTCTTTCAAAAAGCACATTTAAACTGAACCGTGTGTGCTCCTGAATCAAAAAGAATGCAATTACAAAGAACAAAGATAACTAGAAACTGGTTGAGTTTTAAGAATAAAATGAGAGATGTCTCAGAAATTCAGACAGTGTGAAATCTAAAGCTGACCACCACAAGAAGTCAGCAAATAGCATCAACTTGAAGAAAAATACTCAGATTTCACCAATATAACTGAACCAAAAAGTACATCTGAAGGGCAAGCAAAGGCTGCAGCATGAAGCAGGAATGAGCGTCCATGACTCATTCAGCCAAATCCAAGTTAAACTGAAGTTTGCAGTGTCATTCAGCTTTGTAGAATTGTTTTAAATAAGCATCCCACTTACTCTCTAATAATAGAACAGCAACAGAACAGTAGCTTGAAAACAAAATATATGTGGGAAGCATTCACGATCTGACCTCAGAGTCAACCTCACACTAGTGTGAAATCTTTTTTAGCTTTTTTAATTAACTGGTAGTCATTTATTGGTTTAATTTTATCATCAAAAAAAAAAAATTGCAGCAAATTATAGACGTGTTATAAATAGTTTGTCCCTTGGAGGAATTCTCTAATCATCTCTAAAAATAAGAAGTCCTATGATTTCATTGTCCTGTAATGACCCTCTCAATACTCAGCAAAGTTACACTGTATGTATGTTTAGGTAATGCTACGTGTTGCTCAATTTCTATATCAATGCAGCTATAGCAGCCTGTATTTGCCATAAAGCTTGGGAATTACTCCTTGGGAGGGACAGGTCCGCAAGGCATCAAAACCATTTTGTGCCTCCCAGTGAAGCCTGGAAATATCCTTTACTTGCCCAAAACTAGCTGGGCAGCCAATTGATAATACTAGCCTCTTGCTGTGTTCTTTCTTGATCCATCTACCCTAATAAATCCTTAAACTCATCACCCCTAGGCTGTATAGTGCCAGTCACAGAAAAATTCTCAGTGGTGAGTGTGATTCACTGAAGCAGGGTTTGTGGAACTCCTGTGCTGAGCAGGTCCCTGATGGTAATACTGCAAAGTTCCATTTGTGACTCTGGTTAACTGCTAGCAGTTCTAACTTGCTACTCAGCCTGTAAACTCTTCAAGACAGAGACCTTTCCTCACGTGTCTGTGAGGCTTCTAGTGCCCAGATGGTGCCATACAAATGAATAATAATTATATTTTCATGTAGACCATTATTGTGCATAATGTAAATTACTTTCACTGATCCAAGAGGAAATAATTTTCTCATTTCGAAATGAAAAGAGAGAGTAAAAATAATGATTACTTGTTTGATGCTATCATTATAACAATAATTACATTTGTGGGTCCAGAATCCCCAGCTGGTCTCTACTGACTTTAATGGAGTTATACCAATGCACGGCAGCTGACAAATTCCTGGTCCTTGCTGAAGATCTCAACTGCTTCACAAGAACAGATTACTTCAAACCCACACAGCTTCCAGGAAGGATGGGACATTAAGCACACTTTGAAGACTGGGGAAGACAAGCACCAGACCTGGCATCTGGAGAAGGCGATTCCTGCATGCATGGCAGGTACCTGAGCATCACTGCCACAGCCCCTGCCTCGTGGAGCAGGCTCCCACACAGATGCACACCCCAAATGAGCTCAATTCCCTTCTGGAGACACTCAACTCTGTTCAGGATAAGGCCTCAGACCCCACAAATTTGTGAGATTCAACCCAGGCTTAAGCACTCAAAAGGAAACGCCCATAACCAGCAGCATCAAGTGTGCAAAGGAAGAACAAAGTTGGGACCTGCCAGGGCTTGACTCCTCTGGAGGAAAGAGATAAAAACCACAATTATCAGACCAAAGAGGACTAGTCTGGAGTACCAACAACTGAAAAACCCAAAACTACTTGTCACCCTTAGCTATGTGGCCCTAAACACTTTGCTAAAGACATCAAGAGGTTACTGATGAGGGTAGGCAACCAAGACTTCAACTTTTCCCTGTCCCACAGAGCTGTCTCCCACTCAACATGTGCTCCATGGAACAGCATCAAAGGCCCGCCATTACTTTTAAAAAATGACAGACTAAGGTTCCAAGTCTAAAAATCAGACTCAAACACTTGAAACTGCTAGTCCTCAAACCCCAGTCATACAAGCAGTTACACACACCATAACCACGTGCCCTCTGAGTATCTGCACAGGGACGCTCCTGCCTCTGCCCAAATCAGACATCCTATTACCCTAAGTAAAAAAAAAAAAATTAAAAAAAATTACAGGACATTGTATTCCAATTAAAGAGTCACTGCAAAAGCTTCAGTGAAGTGCCAAATCTAATTTTATCACTATAAAGAAAAATCAGGAAGTATTTGATTAAAATTAATCCTTGAGGTTATATAATTTGACTGTTGCTACAAATCAAGATCACTTCATGCTTGCATTATACTCCTGGCCCTTCAGCAAGCACTAATAAGATGCCATATCAGAGATCACGGCCTTCCAATGGTGAAAGGAAGAAATATTTTGAAAAATGTTTCTGAATAGAGCCAAAACATATGGCAGGTAATGAGGGCTTTTTTACACCAAAAAGTACCCTTTTTGCAGTAGCTGACAAGAAGTAAATGGGATTTGTATGTCCCCTGCACAACAGCTGGTGTTCTCTTGCTAAAAATTTAAAACCCTTCTATTTCAAAGGGAACATCTGCAAAATCCCATCACACATTAAGGAATAAAAAACTGACTCAACAAAAAATACACCAGTGGCCTGGAAAAGGCTTCCAACCCATTTCATATAACACATTCTCACATTCCTGCAGAGAAGATACTTAACAAGACTGCTGCAGGAGACCAACAGTGTAATCTGGTTCTAATACTCCCCTTAGATGACGCATACATTAGTTCTCTTGCTGCAAAGATTTGCTTGTTTTATTAATGTGTGCCTTGTTAAATGTAAGACTTTGTAAAAATGATTATGCACCTTCCAGCTGCAGATGGATTGTCTCCCCCCTTTGCTATTACTAAATGGTGAGTTGTCTCCATTCTCCTTCTCAATTGTCATTAAAGGCATATTGCAGCATGATTGAGCTCCTGATAGTAAGTAAAACTGTACTTAACAGTCAAGTCAGTGCAATTAACCCATTCTCTAAGAAATATATCATTTTTGGCCACATAATAGCTCGTTGCTAATAATTTTGATCACAATGCAGGGTGCCTTAACTAAGCTGTTTCACTGATCCCAGTGAACTAAAGTGAGTATCAGTTTCCAGAGATTGATTCATTCTGGACTGAAGTTTAACACACAAATGATGAGCTGACATTAAGCTTCTTCACACTTTTCAGGTCCAGAAATTTTTCTGCACAAAAATTTTCCCTCAATTTCTGTGTTCAGATTAAATTATTGAGGCCACAGGTTGACATCAACAAGACAGAGTGGAATATATTCAAATAGGTACCATGTGATTAAGTCTACATATATGGAACCTATGAGTTCAATGATTTAAGCAAAAAGAATAAATCAGTGGTGGAATAGTTCCCCGTTTTTTGAAAACTCATTTGTTTTATGCACCTTAACACTTATTTCACACTTAGGGGAGCTCTGTAGAGCAAATGTCAAGGGACTACAGTGACTCTTCCACCACTAGCCCAGTTCCTCGCCCACAGCAGAGGCTCCCTCCTTCAACACACACCTGTTGCCACCCCTGGTAAAGCTGTGCTTTAATGCTGCTGCCACTGTACTGAAAGCTCTGCTCCATCCAGAAACTCACTTGAAACTCACATGGGTCCTGGGCTGAGTGTAGGTCCAGGCTGTGTGTTTGCTTCTGGCAAAACAGTGCTGGGAATCCACCTGTACAATCTAAACATTCCAGGAGCACACACACTTCAAAAGAAAACCCTCATTTCCAAATCTGAAAGAATCCCAAGCTTTCATATGATTCACAAAGTGAATTCTGCACTGGTCTCAGTTTGGGGAAGCATTTGGAAAAGGCTGAGGGAAATAATTGATGGATGAACCTTAGAGAAAGTGGAGTAAAGCCTCCTGGGTTTTCCTCTCCAGTATGATTCCCATGGTATTTTTCAGCATTAGAGTTTCTGTTACTTTGCTTTTAGTTACAACAACTGATCACAGTTTTTATAACTCTTAGCGTGGAGCAGAGCAGCCCCTGGATGGTTTTCCAAGCTTCAGTAACCAACAGGGATTACAGAGTTTAGGCACACATTGTAATTACTTTTTGCTTCTTGCACCTTTAACCCGGTGGAGCTCAGCATGCATCACCGGGAGGTGACAAGGATGGAAAAGGCAAGAAAAAACAGGCTCGAGCACACTCAACTGATCAATCCATGGAGGACCCAGCCTCATGCACCACACTGCCAGGAAAAGAAAAAATACCACATTTCCCACTACAGATATGAAATTAAGGAGAGGCACTGGTGATCCTCAGGACTGCCCTCCCTAGCCTAACTTTTGCTTGGAATTAAAACTGCTCACTGACCCCAAACACACTTTCTCTCCATTCTACAGTTCTCAACATTTTGCGCTAGCGATAAGTTTGTTCCTTTGACAGCTTCATGCTGAAAGAAACGTACCATTTCTTTAAAAGAACACACAACAGTTCAGGCTGAAGACATCCTTTGATTCCACAGCAGCAGGAGAGAGCTGTATTTCACAAAACTGACAGTAACAGTGCACGGGCATTTCTGCTTTGGGTGAAAATCCAGGGCTGCCAAGAGGCACAAAGGAGCAGCAGCATGTAGCCGCAGACAGTGCCTTCAATGCCTGGTCCCAAGGCGGGCTCACAGCTGGGCAGCACAAGTGCATCCCCGAGATGCGCACAGCCTGTCAGTGCGACATCACAGCAGCAGATGCTCTGCTGTCACATCCCTCTCATCCTCAGCCCCAAAGCAGGGATTCATATCCTATTTCCTTCCCTTTGGGCTCCCAACACACAGCATCCACAAGCCCCTTCCACCATGGCTAGCAGGCTGCATTAAGGAAACCCGAGAGTGAGCAGTATACTCATGGTATTTTCACAAAAAGCTGTTGCACCCTTTTCAAAGGTAAAGACCCTTCCATAAATGTCAGCCCATTCTCAGAAGGGAGCTTAAATCTTCTGTGCTTCTGACACTTGAGTTCTACTGCATGAACAAAGCTCATGCAAAGGGTGCAGCTGCCAGAATGGCTGCATGTACACACTGCAATCAGTGCTAACGCTACAGCAGATACTTCTTTAGAAGTATCTATAAGCTGGTTTAATTAAATATGGAACAACTGCAGGAAACTGCTTATGACTAATGAAAGCTCCAGATGTAGCTGGTCAGGGTATCTAGCACAGTGTTTTCAGTTGCAGAATTGCTCAATTCAAAATTGTTCCTTCCTGCCAAGTTGGCAATTACCATTCAATTACATACAGGTACAGTGGCAAACCTTTTACTACCGTACAATGCTATTTTATCTACCAAATGATAGTGCTTATTGCACCTATCGGACACCATTTAATAAAAATCTAAATATCTTTTAAACACCTGGTTCAAAGAAAGGATTATGTTTCTTTTCCCACAGACACAAATTACCAAATCCTCCCACCACTTATGTCTAAATCAGTAAAGTAAAACAGGCACCTCCATTTCAGTCTTGTATACAGGACTGAGATAAATTAGAAACAAGAGAAATAAAAGCACTGTAGTCTCATATGGCAACTTTCAGACACAGGTTTGAAAAGCACTGTCTTCTGCCAAATGTCCAAGTTCTGGTTTGCATAACTATTTAGTATAAAGGCTCATATAAGAGTAGTTAGAGCAAGTGAAAAAAGTACAAAACCCACATCACAGACAAAACATTTAGCAGCCTTTCAAAAATATACTCCTCAAAATGTATTGAAACTTACCACTCCACTCACAGACCGAAGACACATTGAAATTAATACTATTTTTGGTTAAAATGCAAGACCAAGAAATCTCTGAAAATTCCTTGGAGGCCCCTCCGATGTGCTTAACCCAAGACGTGTGGATATAATGGAAGCACTGTATTCACACCAGCCAGCTCCTCCAACTGTTGCAAAACAATTGACATACACAAACTATGGAAAACTCAGACTGAGAAGGATACTAACTTTGCTTGGATAGCACATAAATTGCATTGCAATGTGCTATCCAAGCAACAGGGAAGAAAAAGAAAAAATCTTCCTTTATATAGACAATATACAATTCCATTTCTCAGACATTTTGCTCGTGAACCGAGTCTTAAATCAAGACTGGTAACATAGGCAAGACCAGTAACTTTACCGACCAATTTAATACAGCTGCCAAGTTTTTAAGGCAGAAGGCTACACCAAGCCAATTTCCTATCACCTTTTCACCAAGCACACACTGGAGTCAATAGATGGATACTTAAGCGTCAGGTTTTGTATTCTGACAAAGTAATTTTAAGGATGGCAGCCACTTCCCAGCGTGCAGGCTAAGCAAAGCCACAAGTACCATAAAGTCATCTTGAAGAAGCCTTGCCAAATCACCCCTTGACAACGCGTTAAGTGTGCTGCCACTTGCTCTGAGCATTGTTGGCTTGTTTGGTTTTTTTTTTAATATCAAAGCCAGACATTGTGGCACAGCCCAGTGTGATCCATACCAGTCATTTAGATAACGAGGGGAAAATAGGTACACTCAGCATGTGTTTTAAAACATGTTTTCTATTCAGAACCCCAGTGCTCCATCTTTAGGTCTTTGATCAAAACTGTATGCAAAAGGCGTGATTCATAACTGCCAGCATCAATATACTCATATTCAGCGTCTGCGTGCGGCCAGCACGGAAACAATGAACTCTCGAGCCCAGCACCCGGCACTCATTCCAGCACATGCAAACTGGACACCGCGCCAGGACAACTGCCAGGAGTACACGTCCCAACGCAGCCCAGAGCCCACAGAAGAGGAGCATTTCCTAGAAAGTCTGGGGAGCTGGGAAGCAGGGCTGAAGCTCCAGGTGCAGCCTGCCCTCTCCCGGCCCCCTGCCTGCCCAGGTACCAGCCAACCGTGGTAAGCCACAGCAGAGAGACCAGGAAGGAAGAAGGCTGGAGAAGACTGGGAGATGTAAGCATAAAAGACTTGATGGACAGGAGAAAAGGCAGAGGGCAAGGTGCTGGAGGAAAATCAGTGGAGCCTGAATAGCTCCATTATTGAATTTATGAACGCAGCAAATACCAATATAAGATTATGTGTAGAGTCAAGAACTGAATGCAGTAAACTAGAATTTTAATTTTCACATCTAGAAAGCAGAGCAGGATCTGCACACAGTGGATGGATATGTACAAGTTGTCCCAAACGTTAGTGATGGAGTACTCGTGTGCTGGGAGCTCAGCTCTTTGCAGCCTTTCAAGGCCAAACCACTCACTGGAATTTACTAGGGTAAGTCACCTCTGAGCCCCAAGTTCTTGCCTCTTCTCTCAAGGATGTAAACAAAAGTACAGAAACTAACAAAAGTACGCATGCACTTAGAGGGGCATCACTTACTTAATGTAAGCCTACTGCTAAAAGAATAAAATTAAAACCACAGGAAGCTTCTCTCGAGCTTGGAGAATACTAGCACTGGTGCTACATATCTGAGGTTTGCAGGAACACTGTTAATTTACTTTTTCACATGCCAAATAGAAAAGTCAAAAATAGAAAAGTCAAAAATAGAAAAGTCAAAAATAGAAAAGTCAAAAATAGAAAAGTCAAAAATAGAAAAGTCAACTGCCAACAGAGTCAGATATGCAATCCCTTGTGGTTTCAGGCCCGAGTCATTTGAATGAAAACTGGGAAGTTTGCAAAAGAATGAGGTAAGATACAAGGTCCTCATCCTGTGTGGGCACAGTTTCAGTGTCCCTGAGTTGTCAGCGGTTAATAAAATGATTGCATTACATTTCACTGCCTGTCACCTCCCGGGCCTGTAAGAGCTGCACCAAAA
>VWZN01009801.1:868853-972777 GCA_013396955.1 Regulus satrapa | reverse complement strand
GATATTGGATCTTTGCATTTGAACATTCACCTTTAAAATATAATACCCCATGCATTTAATGTGACCCAGGAGTGCAGCTTCGAGAGAGCTGTGAGATGGGAAGGCTTTTACAAATGCATATCTTTCTTCCGGGCGGATGCACTTTGTAAAGATTGCGCCCCAAGAAAGACTATAAACCAAGTCTTTCTGGGGAAGTCACCATGGTTTTGCTAGAGAAGCTCTTCCTCTTGAGTATATTGAAAGATTGTTTTAAGAGTGAGATATCTTTGAGTTTTTTTGTCTTCTACATTGTTGTGTTGGTGGGAAAAGAAAAAGAGTGCTAAAGGAGAAGAGAAGTGATTTACAAGTTTCATTCTAATTTCTACAAACCAGTTTAATTTGTCAATAAAGGTTTTCTTTGTTCTTCTAAAGTTTTAAGCCTGTTTTGCCTTTTCTCCTGGTCCTATCTCACAGCAAAAAGTAAAGTAGTTCTGGCAAGTTCAACCTCTGCACAAGATAAAAGTTATGCCAAAAATCACAGACTCAAACCACTACATCTATACAGTCCCACTGAATTGGGAACATAAGCAAAGCTTCAACCAAAACAAGTACTTTGGAGCTTTGCTGAGTTGAGGCCTTACAAAATGATGCTACACAGATCAGCTACTATTCATAAAATATATTTAAATGAATAAGTAATAATTTGCTTATTAGCCTAAAAAGAGGCTCTAGATTCATTCTTAATAAGTTATATACAGGCAGATCTCACATTGCTATAACCTTCCCAGCCCTGACCCTCCAGATTTACACAACTGTTGATGAGATCATGTATAGCTGATCCTATAAAACACAGAAACTTCTCAAATGGCCACATTCTTGCCTGAAACGTGAATTTGAAACAACGAATTTGGTAGCTCATTATGCTAGGTAAACTTCTCTGAAACAGATTCTTACCTCAGACTTAGATTTTCCTGATGAAAAATGCAAAGAGGCTCTGTAAAATTTATTTTTAAGCCCCATGTAGTGAAGAAAAAGGAATATTAAGCATTCCATGCATTATTCTCTCCTTTGTGCTTTGTATATAATTGGCAGAGATTTTCAGTGAAAAAACTATCTGGCCAAATTCTCAGAGCCTCATGCTCTGCAAAAAATCTGTCTTAAGTTAATCTATATTAGAAATAATATTCAAGTTCAATGCACTCATATGAAAAATGTATTTTAAAAAATCAAGCAGATACAATCTGCTATTTCTTGCCCAACTTTGTTCCCTGCTGTTGTTGGTCTCTCACGGGATTTCTTGCAGAGTGGTTAAGTGATCTATACTGAGGTTTCAAAAGCAAAGATAATAGGAGTTCTATTCATGGGTTAAACACTTAGCTGCTTTAATACAAGATGTGTAGGAGCAGCCCCTAATGACATTCAGATCTTGTTATTGCTGTGCTTCAGTATAGGATATACTTGGTTTTGTGGCTGCAAGAAGCAATTGCCAGAGATGACTGTAAATCCTGAACAGCAAATAAATCCCAGCACATGGAAGTGATGCCTGATTTTGCTCTTAGAGCAGCACATCTTTGGATTCACCATGCTGGCTCCTGACTTACAGCAATGCCACTGACCCAGAGCAGTCAGTGGCTTGTACCATACCTACCCTAGAGTCTGGCTGCAGGGGCACCAGCTCTTAACTTCACATTGGTCTAACATTTCTAACCCTTCCTTTGCAAAACACTGTTCTTAGTGTCTTGGCTTTTGTGTGTTCCCCTATAAACAGTATTGGGGCAAGCTCTGAGCCTTCAGTATTTTTGAATCCCATGTCCAGCTTATTTTTCTTATGTTCTCCAAGGCTTGCTATTACATGTCACTATTCCCTGGTGGAGATAACTACTGAAAACATTTACAGGAACAGTCCTAGAGTTCCTCAAGCAAATTTGTCTGTCATAGCTCAGACTATCCATTTATAAGCTTTAAACATGCCCAGCTGGCTCTGTCAGAAGTCTACGAGGCAGCGCTTTCACAAACTGCTCTCCTTCAGAGCAGTAAAGGCTATTGGAGAATGGTGATCTTGTCCTCTGACACAGCTGAACTGGAAAGGAGGTGGAAATGAGTAAAAAGAGCAACCGCTCCCTGGGTTTCAAAGTAATTGCGCAAAAGGGCTATAAAAACACTTAATCTTACTATGGAGAAATGAAAACGAGCACCCTGAACATGGAGAAGCACTTCTGACTCTGCTGTTCTTTTTCTCACATTGCCATTTGCTTCCTCTTCTGGACTAATCTGCAAAATATTACTGTTAACCAAGCACAAGTGTCACAGGAACAATTAAAAATCTTGTGGAGGACAAAGTGCTGTACTCTTTACCACCCCTTGCTAAAATCCAATGAGCAAACCATCCAAGTCCTTAACCCAGCATGGGGTAACCTTGGAAATTGTAAATTCTGTGACACAGCCTATCTGTGCTATGTCATAAATGGGGAAAAAAAAGATAAATTAAAATATGTATTATATATCTTGGGACAATATTAGTAGACATGCTCATAGCCTTTAAATATACAGAAGACTGTTGCAAAGAGAAAAACAATTAATTGTTCTGAGTTCAATTACAACAAGAAAAGATTTAGACAGACATTAATAAAACTTTCTAGGCACTGTTAATATCATTTAGGTAAGTTGTGAGGTCTCCAAAAAACAGTTTAAATGAATAAGCTGTTGGAATGTTTTAAGTTCTTCTGATTTTCCCTGTGGTCAAAATGAGTTTTCAGGATCCTTTCCCTCCCAATATGCTGCAATACTACAGAACATGATAGCAGGTAAACCAAAGGGGCAGGGACCTGCCAATTCCACATGGAAACAGATGAATTTGATGTTTCCTGTCTGCAAATTAGGATACTAGAAAAATAAATACAGTATTAATATATAGTGTTATTCTATTGAAAGAATCTAGAGAAACAATTGCAATAAGAAGATTGAATCATGGCTTAAGAAATATTTGCAAAGAGCAGATACAGGAGAGCTGGGTTCAGTGTTTGATAAAAGCTGGCACAGCAACCAAGTGCTGCCATTTCCCATCCCAGTGGCAGTGGCAGCACGAGGTTGAGCTGGAGGTGAGTTCCAGCAAAGACCTGTGTGGGCAGCTCCTCGGAGTCCTTCATTTAGAGCCTAATTCAGCTTTTAATTGAGGGAGCTCATCCCTTTGGCTGGCAGCAGTTACCCTGCATGCAGCTCCCTGGCTGTCTCCTGCACGTTGCATGCACTGCAGCTATGTGGCCAAGATTGCTCCTCTCCTTCAGAATTCATGGTGAGCACAACCATTCCAGCAAACAGCTAAATATGGCTTCTGGCCGCCAAATTCGTTTCACTGCTGTCAGAACATCACTTATCATGGCTGGGCTGTAATTTTCAGGCTCGTAAAACCTCAATTGTCATGTTTGGATTTTCTTTAACACTTATTATAAATGCATGAATTTGATTTGTCTAGAATGGAATGACTCTCAGTGGCTCAGGGATCTGGCAAGAAGCTTCACATATTTCATTGAAATTCTGTTTGGCCTAGAGAGACGTTACAATCATAGATAAAAAAAAAAATGTGCTTTTTAAAATACAGAAGTAATTTTTAATAGAATGTTCCAAAATAATTCTGTATTAAAGATGAACCGAAACAAAAGCAACATGATCTTTGCCTCTCTACTGTGGGAATTAATTCAGATTGAGAAAATAGAATTGGAAGAGTCTGATTTTACACATTTTTTCAAAACACATGGTGAGTCAGTGCAGGGGAAGAAATCAATTCCATCACCTTGAGCAGGAAGCCCAGAAGTAAGTACGTACAGTTCCTTGCAGTAATCCTTGGAGCTGTCTAGGAGCCTTTGGTAGTGTTAGGGAGCAGCAACATTTGTGTAAATCACAGCTAGGAACAAAGCAAATTACAGTAGGAGCTCTTTGCTAAAAAGAAAGGGGAAACCTGCTGTGTTCTGCTTCCTTCTAGTAGGACAATTTGGATTATTTAAAGGCATCTGAACATTTGGAAAAATCTAGGAAGAATCTTAAAATGCCATATTTCTAAAACAAAAGATAAAATTTTACCCTTTTTGGGTCATACAACTTGGATCTATATTTAAACTTGGTTGAAGCCTTTGACTAAGCAAATGCATATGTATGAGGTCTTATTTTTACACTTAATTTTGGTGTTTTGGTAAATGTAAATGAGGGAAGAAGTCAACATGAATAAATTGGCACCAGTTTAGAAGTCACCTCATTTCAAAGTGAGAGATATTTGGGACTGTTCCTCACCTTGCTATAGGGAAGGCTTCTGGTGTTAAGTCAGTCACATGTTATGTATCAGGAGTGTTTTCAACTCTAGGCTGAGGAGCTACAAGCTCTTGAAGGAGCCAAAAAACAAATGCAATACTTGAGCATGTTTACTGTAAAATGAAGGGCTATTTTATCTCAATCAAATTTACCAACAAGTGAACTGCAAATCTGATACTGAAATAAATCAAATTTACTCTTGTGTAATTGCTTATTTGATTCTCAACTATGACATGAAGTTAGAAAACAAATTGATATTCTGTCACTTCTGTTTCAGTAAATGTAACTCAAAGAAGTTGCCCTTTAGGTGCATCTTGGATAGAACGGTACTTTATCTTCATCCCAAGGAAATCAGTGTATTAAATTTGTTTGAAAAATTATTATCCAAACCATGACTCCTTTTTAGACAGTGTTTGAACTGCATACTAAAAAGGCCAAATTTCCCCCGAGAGCCAGCACAAGCAGAGAGAAGATAAGTACTATAGTATATCCTCCCTCTGCAAGAAAATGTACCAGCAGCAAAGGCACAGACAAACTCAGTCAGCACAGAAACTGCAGAAATCTCGTGGGCATGGGCATCTTCCTATTTCCTCATGGCCAAAATACAATCCTGATGTGCCTCAGCATTTAAAGAATAAGCTATATAGACCCTATACTGTCTCAGCCAGGACCAGAATATTAAATCCAGCACCATGTCCACAGTGGGGGAAGTTAATGAACTGAAAGGCATCAAAACCAAAGGGGTAATGAAAGGGCAGGGGCTAGAAGGAACATCCTTTCTGTTGAGAAGTGCTAGGGGCTGAAAATATCTGTTCAAAGAGAATCAAGTCTCACACCAAAAAAAAACCAAAAAAAAACAGGAGGGTAAGTTGTTTAGCACAGCAGAGGCCAACAAAACAGGCTGGCTGACTCTGCACTGCACGGAAAGGCTGGGATCGAAACCACTGATGGAACATCTCACCCTGGACTCTCAGGAAATAATCTTCATCATCTCTAGTTTAAAGGTCAAATCAAGGCACGTTGAGGAAAAAAATTCTTAAAAGGTCCAAGGCATAACTAATTCATGTCTGTGCAAGCTGAGAGAAGATTACAAAACTGGTCCCTGTGATTTTTTTTTTTCTTTCCCAATTAATAAATGTCAGAAAAAGGTTGTTCTGGACAGATTACCATTTTTAGTGATATGTTCTACTTGAATTATAAATAAGACAGAATTAGTGTTACAGAAACAAATATTAATTAAATGATGAGGTAGGACAAGTTAAGACATGGCACTAAGTACCAGTAGGGATAAGTGAGCAGTCTGTAGGAGCTGGGAACATTAACTGAGAATTTCCAGAGCAATCCAGTTCCACCATTCAAAAATGCTATTAATGTATATTTATATTCTATATACAATAGCCATAAATACGCTAAAATACTTAGATTTTATGTAATATGTACTAGTTCCTCTGCTGTGGTATTCTTAGCCCTTAGGCAATAATTAACATTAGTTTTTTAAGCTTGTCAAGGCATGTCTGCAAGAGGCTCTGTAGATAATACCCAGATGACCCTTCCTTATATCTTTCTTGAATAAGAAGGTTGCCGTACTCTTCATGCCATACTTTTGCTGACAGAATAATTTCATTCAGATTTCCCTGTGATTCTACCTTTTCTGGTTTACATCCTGTATTCTTCTGACACATATTTGCCTCTAAATAAATTCAGGCTATTACATGTAAAGGAATCTTGTTTTGCAAGATCTTTCTCAAAATCGAAAGTATTAGAGCTTGTAAAAATAAGATCTCTAAGACTGGGTAAACTCAGGTTTTTGAACAAATCCTAAATTCCAAACCATCGTCACTTTCTCTGATTTGGAATTTTCTACAGACAAACTACATCTTTTCAATTTGCTCTTCAGTTACTTAAAAAATGGATATTTCATGGCCAGAATTTGTGTTTTACAATTGATTACCTGCATTGTGGTTGTCCTGTGGAAAACGTTCCACGGGAGAGCCATGAGGCTCACAAAGAAGTATCAAGACCTATGTTTGAGCATCTTCAAAGCAGAAGCAAAATTCCATTTACATTTGCATGTGTAGCAGTTTTAATAAGAACCACGGATTTAGCTGTCTAAATAAGCACAGGGCAGAACTACTTTCAGTGATTTGAAGAACTCTTTTTCCCCATTGTGGACCTGTACATGTAGATTATTTCAATAATAACAAAAAATTAATAAAGAACAAATCCCAAAGAAGATATAAGTGATGTGTAATGTGCAATGAAGTGTAGATCTGTGAAAGAAGGGCCTGGATGAGTTCTTCAGGCTGGGAGAAGTTGGTATTGCTGTGTCACAGTCACAGCGTTTGTGCTGGTCTGAGCCCTCCCCAGGGCCTGCCCAGCAGAGGTTCCTGCGTGTAAATCAGCTCTTGTCTCCAGCCCAGACCATCCTGTTTCTATCACCAGGATTTTACATTAAATAGGAACCTCCTTGGGAGCTGAAGGTCACAGCTGGGACAGAGAGAAAAGAGGTGGCATGGAGAAATGTGCTGGAGGGAAAAACTGACAGGAATTTGGATTGGAAGATTCAGAGGCTGGGGTGAATTTGGTGAAAGGACCACAGTTTTTGGGCATTTAACCAGAATTATTCTGTTTAGAACTCAGCTGAAAAATCTAATGTTAGCCCAACACCAGAACAGAAGTCCCAGTATGTAGTTATGTTTTCCTGCTTTTTCAAAATTGTAGAATAAATACCTGTCCGGATTTACATGTAATGCAGCATTTTAAATTTTTAATGTTTCTTCTGGGCTCAGTACAGCTCTTTCATCCCCACTATCATTATGTTAATGATGTATTGAAATAACATTGATTTTTAAACTCTCATTTTCTGACTTGTTAAAAACCCTAAACAGATGAAAAGCTTACAATCTGATTTTTGCCCCAAAAGCAGAATATTGTTGGCCTGCCTTACAGCACCTGGACTAGGAACAAAGGTGAACTCTCAAACCTGAGTATCAGGGATGCCCTTGAAATGGGAGTGGAGAGACAACACACAACCCGCAAACAGCAAAGCATCTGAAGAAAGAAATGCAATAAAAATTGGGTAAAATTATCCCTTGAGTAATGCTGGATGAAATCCAGATAAAATCACTGAATAGTGAAGCTATTCCAATTTATGCCACAGTAACATCAAAATGCCTCCTTCTCCTCTATAAACATCCTTTAATTCTTTCTGGAAAATGGAAGAGTACCACATGTGACAAGTGTTTCTAAGCAGCATGCTGAGCACCAAATGTGAACTATAATTCATAATTCATGCTCAATTAATCATAATGTATAAGGAATGGCTCCGTTAATGCTTCTGCTAACTACCTAACCTATTTTGAGAGATGCAGGCAAAATTTCAGCTCTTGTGACTTGCTGTTGTGAGTGACAGACTATGGATACCCCAGCAGCTGTCAAAGTCACCAGCCTTCCCTCAATGAAGAGAAAAGCAATTCTCAGTACTGCAGGAAGCTAAGAAAAGCTCTGAAAAGCAAAAATGAAAGTATGTGAGGGTAGAGAATGTTATCTTTTCTCATGTAAATCCCACTGAAAAGCACCCTGTGTCATCCAAGCCTTGCATCAAATGAAGATTTGGAACAACCTTCATTTAACAAATGAGCAATTTCCAAGTGATACAACTGAAAGAGGAGAGGTCTGGTATCTCCAGATACTGTTCAGGAGTTATTTTTACATGGCAGCCAGGGAGCAAATCCTGATTTAGGGGAAGAAGCTTTACCTTCACACGCTACTATTTTTGTTAATTAGAAGGAGCAGTTAAAAATGGACTGGATATTTGCTCTGCTCAATTCACATTCTGGCAGAGGAAACTGACTGGACTCATTAAAGCCACATTCACAGCTGATGGAGCTGGAATCAGCCTCTCTGCCCGAGGATATATTGCTGGACTTCATGGTCCACCATTTCTGAGCTGCATCAGCTGGCAAGAAGAGTGGTAACTTGATTCCTTGAAATCCTCTGGCCTAATTTGTGTCAGGCACCCCCACAGGTACACAGTGATATTTTAGAATGCCCACAGCATATTCAGGTGAGTTAAGAATGAGTTAGGAGTTAGCATATGTTAGGAAACATATATAAAACTACAATGATAAAAGAGAAGAATTACATGAGGAACTCTCTGATACGTTCTACCAATGAAATTTGGCTGTTTCACCCTGCCACCTAAAACTTAGGGAAAATATAGAACATATGTTTCAAGCTTCTTGCAATACTATTCCAGGAGTCTCCTGCAGCCCTCAGTATTTCAGGGCTTTCCGGGCAGGAGAAGCTCAGCTAATTGTATTCCAACCTGTCATCACTAGACTTTGGGGTGTTTTCTTTTTCCACCCTCTCAATTTTTAACAGCTCTTTTCCATCTCAAACCAGTAAAACCTGCCATGGAAAGCTGAGCTCAGCATTAGAGCACCGCTCTTGGAAAATCTCTCGGAAGATTATTAAAGCACGTAGCATTCTTCTCTCTTGAATACCAATTCCCGGCTGTTAGGAACATCAGCAGAGTAAGAACAGACAGACCGCGCTTAAGGAGGGGCAGCGCTCCCGCCGTGCTTAACCCAGACCAGCGAGGAAGGGCAAGGGGGGGCACGAGGCCGGTACCCATCTGAGCTCTCCTAAACTCACCTGGGGTTCCCTGAGCCCTCCTGAGCTCTCCTAAACTCACCCGGGGCTCCCTGAGCTCACCTGAGCCCTCCTGTGCTCTCCTAAATTCACCTGGGGCTCCCTGAGCCCTCCGAAGCGCCCGCAGGAGCGGCCGCGCCTCCGCCCCCTCACCGCCAGGTGGTGCCGCAGCATCGGCTCAGGGACCGGGATCTGAACCGGGACCGGGACCGGGACCGGGACCGGGACCGGGATCGGGATCGGGACCGGGACCGGGACCGGGATTGGGATCGGGGACCGGGATCAGTACCGGGGAGCCGTCTAAGGCCAGCAGCTCGCCCCCTGTCAGAGAGCGCAGTTGTGGCCCTTCCACTCGGCGCTAACTCCGGGCGCTGCTGCGGTTGCGGCGGGTGCCGTGGGCGCGGAACGGAGCCCGGGGAAGGGGGCAGAGCTGCACGGCCACGGTCAGACACCACCGCATCCATCCGCACCGAGTAACTGTTCATCTGTGCCAAGTAGTCGCAACAGCCTGATCCTCAGGCAGCGCCCACGCATGAATAAGTTTACTCAAATTCACAGTCCCACAGAATCCAATTAAACAAGGCAAGAGCATAAAGTTACTCGTGTATTCATGGATACGGATAGCTGCGTCCAGCATTTACTTTGGTCTGGTGCCAGTTACAGTAACCATCCCTTATCTGTGTTTCATTTCCTTAGCTCTACAATTAAAACTTACATTTAAGAGTCCTCCTCCCAGTGGGCCCTCAAGGATTAAACTTTCATAGCTCTTCAAATACATTATGTACCCGCTACTTGTGTTTGTTGTCCAGGCAATCTCAAATGGATTCTATGGGGAAAGCACAAAACAATGTATTATGTATTCAGGATTTTGTGCCAGTCTCAGTAATTGTTACAATGTTTGGAATAAAAGGAACACGGCTATTTGATAATTAATAACACTCTAATTGCATTCACCTGGGAAAAACATGTAGCACTAAGGGGCAAGCAGGGGTCAATAATATTAGTATAGGTGATCAACAATCTTGCATATACAAGTACCAATTAGTAAAGCAGAGTTAGAGTCAGTGATAATTTGCGTGAATGATTCTGAATGTAGAGATAAATTAAAGACATTGAAGGTAAGATAAAGCTACAATTTAATCTAAATTAGTGATCCATTTTCCTTTTTCATAGAGCAGCAGGTTGACCCCTGGGAGGAGTGGGCGCGCTGATGCCACCTCTGCAACTGAACTGTGCATGATCCACCTCTGCAAAGAGCCTCCCTCCACGTTCTGGAGTGCAGCAATGCTATGTTAGTGTGTGTAAGGGATGGGAAACCATCACTCCTGCATAACGACGAGCAGATGGTGCAGTGTAATTTGGCCCAGACATGGCTGGAGCTGGCTCTCTGCTCGGGGAATGCAGTTGGGCCATCCACAAGCGGAAGGAACTGCTGGTGAAACTCTTACTCAAGCATGGGGCCCTGGTCTTTCGTCTCACAGAGGAGAAAAAATAGATGGAAACAAGCCTTGACTGCAGCTGATTCGTAGGCTATTGCACCTAGCCACAAAGAGAGGTAAATTCTGGGCTGCTATTTTGAGGCCTCTTGCTAGTCTTCAGTATAGCAGAACTTTTTCCCAGCCCTCAGCTCAGCAGCAATGACACAACTGAATGGAGTCTTTCATGGGTTTGGTAGCACAGAGCTCCCCCAAGACTCCTTGGCTTGTGCCTACAGAATCTGGGGTCACACATGAACCCCACCCAAGCAGCATAAAAAACACTGCTGCTGATCCTGTGCATCCAAATACCCCAATGAGCAGTCAGGAAACAACAGCTTAACACAACGAATGAGAGCATGAAATTTGTGATCCCTGAACAGCTTCCAAGCTCAGACACCTGTGGCTGCATTTGGTTGATGTCAATCCAAACAGCTGAGCATTCCTTAGAGAAAACAAGAGCCAGAGAAGCACAGAAGCACAGCATGTCCAGGGCTGCTGGATTTAGAGGAGCTCAGCTCTGCCCTCAGCCTTAAAATCAGATATTCTCCTCAGGCATTGCCAGGGTAGGGGAGGAGACAAATCTTTAAAAAGGAGCCTTGCAGCATGCAGAGAGAGCACCATGCTCAGCTACTGAAGTGCAGGGTCTGCTCTTGCACATTTGTGTTGCCGTTTAGTGCTTACAGATTGATTCCTTCTCTCCTGGGACTTGCAGCTAGTTCAATGTTTCTACTGCCTTTCCCTTTACTGATATGCAGTGGGTGTAACTACTGCCCATCCTGCTACATCGACTTAATGCATGGTCAAGTTCTGTAAAATTTTGTTACTATTATGCAAACCACTGCCCTTAGGAAAAGCATCTGCTTCTCAGATGGAAGCATGGAATTCTTGGCCAAGGTGAAGAACCATTATATACTTCTATTCAAAGTGCAATTCATTTAAACTGAATTATGATGAAATATACAAACTTTAAAATGTCTGTGATGAAGTTTCCAGGCCTCATAAGGACTGTGGGACTCCTGCACGTTTCTTGGATTTAAAAATATAAAAAAAAAAAAAAGAATATGCCGGACATCTCAGTAATTTAAAAAACAGTGATGAGGCCCTCTTCTCTTTGTTAATCACCACTGGGGAAAAGACAATTTCTCATTAGGCCCTCTATGGTCCATGGAATGAAGAGCAGGTTGTCCATCATGAGGCCAGGACCAGGCCCCAGCAGAACATCCCAAATCCAGGTGCTGATCCAAGAATGCCTTTGCTGGTGGGATCCATGACTGGAATGATCACAGACCCAGCCACAGCCATGTACATCCCAGATCCTCAGGAGCATTATTCTCACACATTATTGTTCTAACCTTGAGGATAACTTGAGCTCTCTTGTCAGCCATCTGCCTTACAATAAGCTGACATCCTTATGTATTCTCTCTGCCAAAAGGCAACTTTTAAAATGCTATTAAAAAAACTGTGTACAAATTAAACAGTCAACACATTTTACTGCTGCTCAGTAACTAAAATGCTTTCACTATGCTATGCAATCTATAACTGCTGAAATTACTTTCATATGTGTTTATAAGTCTTCCTATATTTTCTCCTCATTACTCCAAATACATTTTTAAAGCTTGTTAAGATAGATTTGTTGGTGTTTTGTATCTAGCTGACTGTGCATGTTAAAGGCTTCAACTGTGACTTTCCTAACTTGAAACACACTGTTCTTCATGCTGCTTGTTAAAACACATATCATTCCAACCATGTACATTAATTGCCTCGTCTGGGGAAACAGAACTCAGTTTATGAAGTCTGTCATCCTGCTTTGTAGCTTAATTATAAAATAAAATTATTTTTCCTTCCCCCCAGCCAGACTATTTGCTGTGTTTTTCCTTTTTTTTTTCTTTTCACTTCCTCATGCTGCTGTTTAAATTCCAGTAAATGATCCACTGGGTCCTGCTTCAGCAGCTGCTCCCAGGGCTGGTGGTTAGCGCAGTGTTCTTTAGGGACTGCAGGCTCTGCCAGGGCCCCAACTGCCCTTGTAACCACCTGGGCTGAGAGGTGCTGACCAACAATCACGTCCAGGTTAAAGTCTGCCTTTCAACAGAGGTAAAGGATTATTTAAGGTCTTGCACGCTGACTTGTGATGTTCTGTGTACACCCAGCCCCTCTACAGCACCGCAGGGGCTGCCATGTACCCTGAAAGAAGGGAAGCTCAGACATTTCCAGGGACCAAGGAATAACAAACCTGTAGGAAACACATGTAGTAACTCTTCCCAGAGCCAACCCTCAATGAGAGATGTACCTCCTTTGAGACCAACACTCTGAATAAAGTGCCCACCACAAAGTCCACTGGGTTCACCCTAAGGGGTTTTTTTTGCCAATAGCAGTGTCCTTATTCAAGGGTCCATGGCACAGCCAGAAGCCAAGAGCAGCCCAAATTAGGCTGTTCAGGACTGAGGGAAACTCATGTGGCTCACCGCAAATCATGGAACTGAAGGATAAAGTCACAGGTCAGCAGCTGTAGTCACAGCAGGACTTCCACTGACTTCAGAGGCACCAAGAACTTCCCCATGGAAGGAAAAAAGGCCTTATATCTAACTGCTGACACCTAATGTACTAAAGAAAGGGTCAAAAAGAATACCCAGAACTATATAAGATCTCTATGAAAATTAACTTTTTTTAATACACCATCCTGCTCAGGGTCTAAAGCCACAGCTCCAATCCAGTAAGTCCCAGTTCCCTAAACTCCCACTCTGCTGAAAGAATCCCCTTGGTAGGCTGATTTTAGGCAACTCTTCAACAGTGGAACAGTGCAAAGCAACAGGAACCTGAAGCACTACAGAATCTTTAAAATACTCATGAATGATAACTGCTTCTTCCTTCTCTAAAACACAATACTATGTGTTTTAGAGGTCAGAACCTGTAAAAAGTCTTCTGAATTAGAAGCTGGAATCTTAACTCAAAGCTGTGATAATTTGGGATAGAACTAAAAATTATCAAACTTCATAACATACATGCTATTACCAACTTGGCTTCTCATTACAAAAAAACAAATTTCCCTTTACAAAGGGATCAGTCTTGACAAAGACACCTGTCTTCCAGCAAGCAGACCCTCTACAGAAATATTCAGGTAAAAATCCTTGTTTAAAGGAAGGCACCAGGACCCAAGTTCTCCCTTCTGACTGCACCATCCCACTCCCTCCCACAATGGCAGGAAGGCCGTATGTGCCAAGAGTTCTTGGCATCATCTGCAACTAGGCATTCTGCTAGTGATTTAGGAAATCTGTTAATGGGAAATTAATTGGAATTAGGATCAGCCAATTGCACAAATTTCCTCCTTGATTAACACACCCACTTGTCGACAGGATGAATTACGAGTCGTGCCATTCACTGATGTATCTGGGCCCCAGGGACCCCGTGGGGGCCCTTGCAGTGGACTGGCATTAAATGCACCCAGGAACTGGGGATGCTGGGAGGGTTTGCAGAGCTGGGGGTGTCCGAGCAGGAAGAGCAAAGCTCAGTCCCACTGAGCCCCTGCCTGTGACCTGCCCTGAGAGCTGGGGCTGGAGGGATTGCTCAGCTCTGCAGTGACAGTGCTGTGACACAAATGGTGTGAGCTCCCTGCTGCAGCTCCTGTCCCAGCACTGAGCAAGCACAAAGGGGAAAGGTGAGCTCAGCAGGGTCCAGCACAGCGTTGGTGCCTCCCTGCTGCTGGGAGGCTCCAGGATTGCATTGCTGGGCACCCTTCCTGCCTGGCTTGGCCAGCACTGTGCTACCTGAGCCAGCCTGCAAACACAGCTTGCAGGCCTTGCTCTGCTCCCCCTGTCAGCAGTCAGCTTATTCTGTGGGATGTCTTCTGTGATCACAGACTGGGCTCCCATCTTCATCTTTCTAATGCTTGTAACCTAAGAAACCTTGGTGAAGCCACTGAACTCAGAGCAGTGCAAGTCAACTGTGAAGTCAGCAGGTGCCCAGCAGAGCTGTGGACACTGACACAGGAGCATCAGCAGCCTCAGCTCTCTCCTCTGTCCCATTGTGTCCTGGAGCAGCCTCTCCAGAGTGTGCCAAAAATACCCACAGCAAACACCACCGAGTATGTGGGTATTCATTTCTTCAGTGCTATGAGTATTACCAAATTATTCCTGAATAAAACCCAGACAGGGTTGCCAGAAGCATTTAGATTTGGCCTAATGCTGCCCCAGCTCCACAGGAAGAGCATGGGTTGCTACGATGGCTTGCAGTTGGCCATGGGACTTAAGGCAGGCTATTTTCCTCTAGTTCAGTGTTTTACAATTCCACATTAAGTACAGTGAATGCTAATGAGAGAGCCCTGGAGCTGCTCTGGTGGTCTGTAACAGGGGATGACAGGTCCCCAAGGAGAACATCAGACTCCCCTCTAATGTGACAGGTGTGGCTGTGTGATTCTCTGCTCTCCTGACACGCTTCCCCTGCTGCCTTGAGAGGAAGGACAGCCTTTTGTCTCAGGGAAGGGGCGGTGGGGGTTGAAAGAAGCTGATGATCAGTTTTGCTTTCACATAGAGGGGGATGAGTTGAAAATTACCTGCTGTCAGTGGAAGGCCAGAGCAGAGGGCTGGGCAGGGTGTTGGGCTGGAAACAAGATATGTGTTAAAAGGGGAAGGAACGCTTGAAGGGTACTGAGTGTTTTGAGGCAGAAAACATTGTGCAGAAGAGATGTCTGCATAAGTAACATCTTTATGAGCAGGGATATATGGAGATGAGAAATTGCTTCTAGAGCACCAAGGAAATGAAGATTTACTGCTTTAAGTAAAAAGGGAAAAGGATATACCAGGCTGTGCCCCTATTTTGCAGGGAAAACATTACTATGTGAGGTTTTGATGAATAGCTGTGAGGAAGGCTGAGTAGGCTCTGCTCACTCTCAAAGACAGATTGACCCTGAGCTCGCTGATGGCAGAGAACGATCAACCTCTGCCCTGAGAGAGAGCAGTGGGGTCACTCAGCCTGTCCCTGTGTCCTCCAGGCTGTCCTGCACCAGTATGTGCTCTCCTGGCCCCAGGCAGCTCGACCTCACAGGGGCTGGGCTGAGTACTGGGAATGGGTATGTGTGCCATATGGGTACAGTGCCATGGGATGGGAAACTGGCCTAGACACAGTCCACGGAAGCGCTGGAATTCTCTGCTGGCAGGTGCAACAGGAGTCCCTGGAACACCAGAGAGAGAAGGAGAGTGTGGCACAGCCCCAGTGACCTGCAACCAGAGACAGCAGCGTGTGCCCAGGAGGGCTGAGCAGCCAGCAGACACCAAATCCATCTCCTGAGCCCAGAGCCAGCCCAGAGGCACTTAGTTCAGCAGCCACTCACTGCCTGTCACAAATGTATAAATCATGGGCTTTGCATCCAATTAGTACTCAAAGCCATGATGATTTTTTCTGCATTTAGAAATTTCTAAGAAATTAATCTCCAAACCAGTTTCTTTCAGTCCAATGCCTCCTGAGGATTTGGAGCGGATTATTTCTATGGATTTTTTGTTTTGCTGACTGTTGTCAGGCTTACACTGAATGCCAAGCTCCTGTTGCTTTACCTGTGCATAAGAGGATGTTGAAAATACCAGAGATGACAGTTTTCCTTGCAGGAGCCCAGGGCTTCTAACCCAGCCAATTAATGGTAAACACCACCCCCATCATCTTGAAATGCCCACAGTCTGTACAGAGAGCACTGTGGATACATTCGTGATCAAACTATGCCAACTATGACAGAAGTCTTTGAAGATTAAGCAGGAAAAGAAAAATATTTGAAATAGATATTGAAAAATTTCATTGTCCTTTTACTTCTCTCCATCTAAAGCTTCCAACAGTGAATTTGCAGAACAGAACTGACCAGGGATTTCTTTATCATGCATGAAATGATTTTATTTCATCCTGGTGCAGGAAATGACATGAAAAACCATGCAGAAAATAGTAAAGTTTTAAGTCTGACAGGAAAAAAGGAAAATAGAATGATTTATGCTAAGCTCAGAAATACTATCCCTTCTTACCCACTGACCATCCCAAACCTGGTCTCTGTGTGGAGCCAAGAAGTAAAAATATATCAAATTCCATTCAATTTTCAGGTATAAGGGGGTTTCAAGTGGAAAAGATTAACTCATTCCTTCCTCTGACTGTCTTCTGCCATTTCAGAAACCACACAGTACACAGAGAGTCCCAACAGAAAATAGGATCTCATTTTGCGGCAAGACAAAGTAGCACAGCTCTTCTTCAATCAATCAAGCTGTTACTAATTACTAGAGGAGTGGTAGCATTTTGAACACCTTACAAACCTCAAGAGTCATACTACACAAGAGCTCACTTCCCAACATTAACAAAGTAGAAACTCATATCTACAGATTTTTTTTTTTTTATTATTAGAACAGCTTTTTAAGACACTGCAAATGAAAACATCCTCTGTGACATCTTTCTTGTGAGAGGGCTGGGGCTGTTTTGTCTCAGCCAAAGGTGTGAGGTAATGCTCACATTAAACCTTTCCCCCTCAAGGAGTACCACCACAGGAACCTCACGCAGTGTTTTTTCTGGTGCCGCTGGAGGCTTCTGCCAGAATCAGCAGTTTGCATTCCCTCCCACAGTTTGTCCTTGCTCCAGGGTCCTGTCCCCTTGTCCGTGTTGAAATCAATGAGTGGGTTCGTCAAAGGGAACAGGCAGGGTATGGGATTTTGTGGTTTAGTTGTTTGGGATTTTTTTACTGAGATAGTTTCCTGTCAAATTTAGCCAACCACCTCCACAGGATCCAGTGCAGAAGGCACAGCAGGAGTCCAGAATGGAGCTGGGAGCAGGTCTGAGAGCAGCTGCCATTAAATAGGTGTAACTCCAGACTGCACCTTCTGGGGACTCAGGATGTTTGCTTATACAATCTGAAAGTCAGAAACAATTGGAGATAAGTAGGAAAAGGCAGTCAAAATAGCAGAGAGATCCACTGACTGACTCTGATTCCAGGCAACAAATCTGATTTTCCTTCAGCTCATATCAAGCAAAATCTGCTTGCCTCACTCACATTGTTCTGAACTCAGTTAGGATTTGTTCAAAATCTCACAGCCCACACAAAAACTCTGATTTTTGTGTTTAGATGAAATCAAACACACATAAACTTGCAAAATTCAAAAGACAGATCCCATGCAAAGGAATTACCAGATACTCTGCCCCCCTCCCGTGATGGGTGTAGGTAAGTTTTTACACAACTCTGTATTTAGCTATTCCCACCATTGATGCTACCAGATCTCAGATGGCATTTCCCCTTTTCTTTATACTTCCTTTAAGCAACAGTGGCATTTTTAAACTAGAAGCAGAAATATCTTGGATTCTGACAGCTGCTTCCCTTTGTCAGCCAGAAAATAACAGGCTCTAACTTCTAATCTTGCACTGTCTTTTAAATCAAAAACTGCCAAAATCTTCTGTTAATGGAGGAAGAAACATTTGCATGCTAATTTACTTCTGAATGATTTAAAAATTATGTTACTGGCAGCCTGGAGAAATAGCTATTTAAGAAGCCTATCCAATTTAATATTTTTATTATTGTTTGCTATTTATATAATAACACTGATGTCCCTGGTGTTTAACAGGAACATTAATCACTTGACACGTTAACTGCCTAATCCTAGAAAAATCCCTGTTTGGAAAACAAGTATTGTAATCTTTCCTCTGTAGATGAGGACGTTTCAGTGCCACATCTCTGCATCTTGCCCAAGAGCACAATTCAAGAAGCAGGAGCAGGCTGGCAAAGGGACATCTTTGTCCTTGGGCTAGCTCTGGCCATGCCAGGAGGGTTTCCTCAGCAGCAGGACAGCCTCAGGTTATGGAAGACTGCCAGCATTGCCAGGCTGCTGCCCACTTCTGTGGATGGGCCCTGCTGCCTCTCTGTTTGTCCATGAATACGAAGCAATCCACCCCGAACTAGAGCAGACTCTGTGTGTGGTTTGTGCTCATATTCAGGCCGTGCCGCGACACTGTGACTGCTCTTGGCATAAAGAGCAGCCCAGTCCCTGGAACTGCAGCTGAGAGACCCTGGGAATGGGCACCATGGATTCTGAGCATTCCATACCCAGCTTGACTGATGTAACACAGCGTTAGCCTTCACCTATGTAATTATCACCTGCACAGGTGTGAAATCTCTCCCACGTGATCCTTGAGTCAGTGCTGAGAGCCAGCCTCCAGCAGACACTCAGTGTCACAACCATTTTGCTTGTTACCCAAAACCTCTGGGGACTGGCCTCACTCCACCTGGGCTCCCAGGACTGATCCCACTGCTGCCTGCACAGGAATCTTACTTCAGGCAGAACAAGAAATAAATATTTGTTTATTTTTAGGCCTTAAGGTGGTGCCTCCTTCCTAGAACTGCTGCTTTGTCTATTAAAACAACACAAAATGGTTTCTCATTTAATATAGACACATCTTGAATTTCCCAGCTGTCATCTGACAGATAGGAACATCAGGAGAGAAAGAAATAAGCATAGTGTATAAACAACCCTGGGGAATAAATTTTGAAGACTTTGAACATCAATGATGTGCAATTCTTTGTTTGCTGAAGTGAGCGAGTACACAGGGAGAACTGTACATAACAATTATATTAAAACACTGCACAGGGCTTGAGTTTTAAATATCTCAGAGGAAGTAAACATAAATGCAAAGCTATTTTCAGCTGTTTCTTTAAGAGGGAGATGTGAAGGTTATACATGGGCTGTGAACTACCTTGGGTAATCTGAGAGCTCTTGTACTGAGAGAACTGCAGTCATCCCTGGGCTGTGACTTTGGATCCCAGGAATCAAACACAAGCACTACTCCCAGGATTTCTGATCAAAAAGCTAAAAAAGGAGAAAGTAATGAGTTTTATTCCACACAGCATTTCTATTAAAAACCAGTGGGCTTTGTGACATAACAAAGGTGACACACTCTGGCTGCCACTGCAGGTGCCACAGGGTTTGCTCCTGAAGGAGAGCTCACATTTTGGGGACGTCTCTGGAGGGGTCAAAACTCTACAGACAGATCCTAAAACAAGGCTTCCCCACGCAAGTCCATAGCAATACAGGGCCTCAAATGCATCCTTCTTCTCTTTGAGACAGAAAACCCTTTATAAAAACACATCTCAACACCTGATTATTTGGTTTTTTGTTTGAGAAAAATGTCTTATCTGCAGCAGCACCAAGTTTCTAACCATCATCCTCCACTCTTTCAAATTTCTTCAAATAATTTGACAGGTGTAGTCCTTAAGCTTTATTTTTAATAATTTGCTGACACAAAACTCTCCAGTAATTCCAAAGATCTCGGTTAACTCTACCACAGACCATTTTTCCAACCACTCAGCCCTAAGTGTGAGTTTAAGAGCAAAGTATAAAAAACACAAAGAAAGTAACCAAGAAAGCTTTAAGTAGCAGAAAAGTGCCAATAATTTCTTTAGTATAAACAACGTTTCCAAACACACCTATCAATAACAATTCACAAAGGTAGAGAAAATCTTATAATGGCACCAGAGTGATTACAGCAATGGTTCATCCCTGCAGGAGTGACAGAGATGTGATGTTAACCCTTCCAGCAGGGACACCTCCCCTGAGTTGCAAAGACAGTGCCATGGATGTCAGGAAAAACTGGCACATAAGAGGCCAGCACTGCCCTTCATCATGCCCAATCTGATCTGGAAAATCTGCTGTAGCTACAGCTTGCCTCCAGCCTTTTGCTTCCAGCAATTATTGATCTCAGGTCTCACTGATTCCTGTGGCAAGTCTTTTAGACAGAAAAAACCACTCAAATTAAATGTGGAAAATTAATGAGCAAAATTAACAAGCAGGGGAAAAAAAAGCAGAAACCTGTGTATTCAAATAATATAAAAGCTTTTCATTACGCCTGCTTTAATCCACATGTGAAAGATATGAAGTATTCTGCACTACTTACACCAAAGAAATCCTTGGTGGCAGACAAAAGGGGCATATATTTATTAACTAGGAAGAACAGACCAATATTTTTCAGATAAATTGAGCCAGTAAGGACTACAGAGCAATCAGATCTATTTCAGGATCAGCCTGGGAGTTCTTACAACTACAAACAGAAATAGGATTTTGCTGTAAGCATGCTATAAATGTAGAGCCAGAGCAGACATGGAGACAGTCTTCCAGCACTTATAAAGACATCAAAGCAAGGAGGACAGGAATAAGCTTTAGCTCTCAAAAAATATTTTAAGTCATTAGGAAAAACTTGAGAAGTTTCACAAACATTCTAAAGGTTTTGGACCTTCCCATTGGCTGTTAACAAAAGCAGTGTTTTACCTACACTAAAGTTGAAAAGTGCACTTCCTAAATAGAGTGAGAGCTGTGTTTCCTCGACGGTCACCTGATACCAAGAAGCCATAAAGGCAGAGAAAATCACAGGAAAGGATAGAACAAGGTGTATTTCCTCAAGCATCTTGGCAGAAATGCAAGCAGATAAAGGCTGTCAAAAAAACACCCCTTGGTGACAGGATAATGAGGGGCAGATAGAGAAAATCTGTTTCAGCCTTCACCAAGCCTTTTCTTCCTTCCTCTCCCCGTTCTTCAAGTGCTTTCAACGTGATTTAAATGCAATGTGTTGCATGAATAAAACAGCACCATGGAGGCATGGGCTGAAATCTTTCCAAGATTTCAACAGACCAGAAAAGAATACTTTCTCAGTGGTTTGCAACATGTAGAGTTTACACCTGCTGGTCTTTACAAGAGGATATTGTACTGGTGCTCAGTTTGATAGCCAAGGGCACGAGCCTTCGGTCAAGATTTCCAGCTGCATCTCAGAGGGGTACAAGATGTCCCAGGCTGGGAGTGGTGGTAGATCAATGATAGGTCAAAATCTGTTCCCATGAGGGACAGCTGAAGCTGCTGGTGACTGAACCCTGGAGTGCGGTGTCACCCGGGGAGAGTCGCTCTGGTGCTAGACAGGGAGCTGTGCTGTGGGAAGCAAAGCAACTTCAGAGCAGCTTGCTGAGCCACCCCCAGTGCTCCTGACTCACACCCGCCGTGCGCTCAGAGATGCCTTTGCTGCCTGCAGCCTCCTCCTCCTCCTCCCGCTTCTTCCTCCCAGCCAAGAGCTGGGACAGCAGCCAGCAGGCCCCGTGTGTCACCTCTGGTGGCACAGCCCCTCCTCGCCAGCTCTGTGTGCATGGTCGGTGGCATCCTCCTGTCACACCGTGTCACCCCTTGGTGCTGACGCTCCTTGAAGGTCATCAGCAAAACGCCCACGGCTCTGCACAGGAGCACAGAGCTTTCCCTCCCACTTAGAGTGGCTGTGTTTGTAAAAGAAAAGGTGCTGTTAATAACACTTACAAGCTGTAGAGTATTTCCAGGAGAAGAACCAGAATTGAAGCCACCCTGGGCTGTGGGAGCAGAGCTGAGGAGTTTGCCTGCAGCATCATCTCAGCACTCTGTGCCCAGCCAAACCCAGTGCTCAGCTGGGGAACAGCCACTAGCAAAGGATAGGATGGTGTGATATCTCCAAGTGGAGGCACGGGAACACCACCAAATCTTATTTCATATTTATGTCAAGTGGCAGTCAGAAGCTTTGAAGAAAATAAGGGTGTTGTTATGTTGAAGAGCTGCAATAGAAAAAACCCCACAGTTTTGTCCTCATACAATCTTCTATACTAAGAAGTTGCATATGAAGTGTACTTTCTGCTGGTAGCATAAAATGCTACCAGCAGAAAGATATGAAGTGTCCCTTACATTTGTGGTTTTTTCCAAGTTCACCTTTCAGCCACTGTGACTTTTACTGCTGAGCTCTCCGCATGGTGGCTGCTCTAGAAATTTTGAGAAAAACCTACACACGCAAGCAGTGGCCAAGTTGCAGGGGCTTCGACAGATCTGAACATGGTGTCACACAAGTGAAGATGGAGGAATGTGAGACCAAAATGATCCAGATTGTAGGTTGGATAGATTTGTGTCAAGAGCTACATTTAAGATAACTTCAAACCTGAAAATCAAGAGTGTAGGGATTTATTTCCATTTTTACAGAAGTTAACTAACCTTTCCGAAATGCCCCAGATGTTTTAATTTGAATTCACTTTGAATTTTGGACCAGATGTGCAGATTTTTTGTTTCTTCCCCTCCGAGATGTTTCCACAATCTTATCTACAGAGTTCCTTAGGAGAGCAATGATGTGTTACTGAGGCACTCTGCATATCAAGGATAAATCTCAAATGCTACAGGCTACGTCTAACTACGGTGTTGCATCTGCATTTAAGACATGACTGAACTATCTGTACATCTCAACCTCTGCTGTAACAATTTTCTCTGAATCAAGAATCCAATCACTGACAATCAAGTCACTTAGGCATTTTTATCAGCCTAAAGATCACCCTGAAGATCACCATTTTTATCACCCTGAAGATCAGCAGCACATCTCAGAGTTTGCCCTTTACATTGACTGGGACGAAAGGGACATGCACAACTATCCAGAGCTTTTCTGTGCCAGCACAGCTAAATCTTCTAAAGAGAAGAAACTTTGCACAGCACATGAAAACACTTATTCCACAGCATCAGCATCCTTTACTATAACCCTGGTCTTATTCCAGGAGTAGAGCTTGGGCACAAAGGACAAAAAAAAAAACCCAAAAAAACCAAAACAAAAAACCCAAAACCCAAACAACAACAACAACAATAAAAAGTGCTGAAGAAATGGTGCATCCAGAGAGATCTACTGCACCAGTGAAGTACCCTCTGCATTGCAGGGAAACCTGAGCAAGTCTCAGCCATCATCTTTGCTGCTGCTCATAAAAGCCAAGGAAGGAATATCCCCACAGACAGCTGGATTTTGTCATTCACACAAACACCTTCGTGGATTTCTATGGTGCTTTAGCATAAGAACAGACAGATCTCCTTGCCAGCACTTTAATTTATTTTTTCCATGGTGAACTACTGTGTTTTGCACATTACATCACTCTCTTAGACTCTTCAGCTGCTCTCAAAACCTGCTGAAGTTACTGTTTCTGGCTTTCATTTTCACTTAGTGAAGTGTAATCTAGAAAGCCCTACTTAACTTCTCCCACTTGTGCATCTTAATGTGAAGAGAGTGCCCAGACAGAAGCAGAGCTGGGGAAGGAGGTTTCTAGAGTACAGCAAAGCTCTGCCATGTTACTGTGGTGCAAATTATGATTTCAATACAGATTTCCTGTTCTTCTTAGGAAAGCCACTGCCTGCTGAGACTCAAGTGACAACAGCTCCCTTCCCAAACAAATGGCTTCAGCAGCCCCTGGCAGCAGCCAGGCTGCTCAGAGCTGATCCATTTGCCACTCCCTGCTCAGCCCACAGCTCCAGTCAGTGCAATCCAGGAGCATGGTCATATTTATTTTTTACAGCTGAGAACTTTGACAAACAGCAGCAGGCAGCAAAGGCCAGTCTATTTAAAATTTTTACAGTATACGTTCTTAAGAGTGGCAGCGGCCCTTATGGAAGCTATCAAAAAGCTAACTCTGACCTTAAATAAGTGTGCTCTTATGTCAGGCAGTCCCAGGAATGAGAATTTATGAGCAGATGCTGAATTCAGGGAAGGAAGAAGTGTTGGATTGCTCTTGCCACAGAGGCAGCCCGGGATGCAGTTGCCAATATTTGGCTTAATTTGTGCTCCTTTAGGACAAGAATTTAACCACCTTCCACCTCTGGGTCAGACTGGCTTCTGGTCTGTTCCACAGGACCATCTAAACCCAGCACGTGCACTCACAAGGCTCCCAGAGGGCAGGGGGAAACTGAGTCACATGTGCTTGCACTGACGTTGTATGAGGAGCACAGCAGAGTACAATGGATTCTGTGAATTTATAGACAAGAAAAACTGCTGGAGGAGCAATTCTACAGTGGGTTGGGTACCTTTTGCATATGCTTTCCTTGATGAAAATCCTGCATAATAACAGAAAATCTTTCATATCTCCTTTGACATTTCAGAGGATGAGATCATTGCCTATTAATTTTCCTTGACAATGTACACCTTCCTTTTGGTAAAATGGAACCCCAGTCAGAGCACAATGTCATCTTGTTTACATCTCTCCCTGCTTTAATAGTGCTTTGCAAAATATGTTTATTTATTTTTGTGGAGCAAGCTGAAAATTATATTGCTCAAATTTATTTTATGTATTAATTTGGAAAAAAAAATCAATAAATTACTTGGCCCTCCCTTCAGCTCTATTAAATTTGTTATCATTTATTAAATGAACTTATTTTAAGTTCATTTGCAAGCAAAGTAGTGTTAACTTAAGACCCATTCATCATTTTCTTCATAAAAAAATGCCAATGAATGCCACCTAATTACAAAAGAAGGAATAAAAAATATTTTACACTTTTTAAAAAGAGATAATTGGAAAAAAATATACTTCTTCAGCCTGCTCCTCATCCTGGCTGTGACCCCTCTGGACTGCAGCCACATTCCCACAGGCTATCAGTAACCTCCCTGATATTTGACTGGCCCTGAGAGAAGCAGTGTTTTCCACGTCACAGAACCAGAGTCACAGAGTCACCGAAGGGGTTGGGTTGGGTTGGGTTGGAAGGGACCTTAAAGATCATCTTGTTCCAACCCCCCTGCCCTGGGAAGGGACTCCTTTCACAAGCTCATGTTTCTCAGAGCTCCTCAAACCTGGCCTTGGACACTACCAGAGATGTACAGCTGTTTTCAGGTTTTTGTCCTAGAAAGGATTGCTTGGGAGGAGAGGGAATCAAGGAAAAAGGAGTATTTGCCTCCATTTTGCACAGAGCCAATAGAAATGAGAAAAATTAGAAAATTGCAAAGACAGAAGTAGCATCAGTTTTAGGAGGAAGGAGTGAAAGGGAAAAGGGGCAATGTTTTTAAAGCAATTTCCTCCTAGCTGGATTAACTTAAAAACAATTTAAAGCAAAAGTTGGCTCTATATAGAGCACAGGCCCAGCAGCACCTCCTTCACATCACTTCCCATTCAGCATGGGGGAAATCACTCCTTCCTTGCTCCTTGCCAGCCACCACTTTACTTTTTCTTGTCTGCTCTCACCACTTCTGCTGTCTGCCCTCCTGTCTTTGTCTTGTCGTGAAGCGTCCTGGAACCCAGCCCAGCTTGTTCAAGCTCCCAACACATCTTGAATTTTAATTCACTCTCATTTGAAGTCATCTATCTATTTTTTAAACCCAGACACAAAGAAAATGAGCCAATTTATTATTACTTAAAACAAAAACAAATCTGCAGAGAAAGCCTGGTCCACTCTCAGCACATCACAGAATGTCCAGCTTGGTGCTAATACTAACTTAAAGGTAAGTGACCTGGGGGGCACAAAATTCTGCACAGGGACAGCCCACTTTGGAAAGGTGCCCTGCACCAGGCACCCAGGGCCATGTAAAAGCCGATCATTTAAGAGGAAAAATGGCAACAGAAGGTGTAAAAGCAGCACAACCTGTTCTCAGAGCACATTACAGCCTTATCTAGACCCCAAGGCTGCCTGGCAGGTGAGATTTCCTGAGAGCCAATGTTACATTTCATTCTAATTGGCATTTAAGACATTGCAATGAAACCCCTTTACTCCCTACTTCGTAAAGAACAAGGAAAACAGAACCCATTTTTTGTCAGTGAATGGAAAATTTACAACAATAATAAATGAGGCAGGGGAAGATGGGATTCTCTGTTGAACATGATGATAGTCCACAAATACTTTCCATTAAATAAAAAGACATTAGTGTACTGAAAAACAAGTTAAAAAAAACAAATAAAAACACATGGCAAAAGGAAAAGATGCAACAAATATTTGCCAGTGGTTGCCCTGGAACTGCACATTAGCAGAAATCATAGAACCATAGAATCATGAAGGTTGGAAAAGACCTCCAAGATCACTGAGTCCGTAAAACACCACCATATCAACAAAACCGTAACTCTAAATGCTACACTGAGTCATTCCTTGAGCACTTCCAGGGATCATGGCCCCATTGCCTCCCAGTGCCTGGCCACCCTTTCAGTGGAGGATCTCTCTCTCCTTTCTGCCTCCTGCCCATCACCTGTTTGTAAATGATATGCAGTGGACACAGAATTAAACAGAAGTAATCTATATAAGCAGTTCAAATCACCAATCAATATTATTATCAAATCACCAGTATCAATATTACTTTAGTGTGTTAGGCTTTTAATTCTTTTTGCAGTTCATTGATTAATCATCTTAATTGGTGAGAAGACAATTCCTTTCTCATTTTCCTGCAATCCAGCAATCTTTACCCATTGCAAGTCTGTCATCAATACAGAAACTGCAACTGCTTCAACTGCTGATTACAGAGCCACATTTCAGGTTCCCTTCCATGGGAATGCATTTGTAGAGATACTAACAAAATAGTGGATTATTTGTTGCATTTCTTTGATCTATAAATAGGAATTCTCTGTGGAAGATATTTTACTGCATTTGGAGCAATCTTGATACACTCATTCTAAAGTGTAACCAAGTAATTTTCATCTCATTTTGAAGTTCTGTGCCTGTAAGAAGTAACTGTACCAGAGTGAAAAGTCAAATGTGAAACCTGGAGATCCAAGTGAGGCAGAGTTTGGGATCAGGACACGGAGATGCTTGGCTTTGCATTTTATTTACAGCTCAGATTAAAACTTCTTTCCCTCATGTCTTTTCTGGTGGCCTGCAAGAAATGAGTTGAAAGTGGCAAAATATCTACTCAAAGCTGTTTAGTTCAAAGCAAACATGAGGTGGGAGCAGTGGCAGGAGAGCCTTGACCTGGGGCAGGATCGTGCATGGCCCTGGGGTGAGTGCAGAGGTAAAATCTTTCTGTATAATGGCCTGGTCCTGCTGTTCCTGCTGCCTTCATCAGGCTGGAGACCTTCAGCTTTGGATGATCTCATTCACACTTCTATAGAAAGAAATCTCATGTCACCAGCACATGTCATTTTTTTTTCTAGGTTTGCAAGTATTATTCATAACTTGTCAATTCTATTCCTGGAAAATTCATTTGTTTGGACAATTTGGTATTTAAAAAAACCCCTAAAGGTTATAATTCTCACAAAAGTTCCAAAATGGCAGGTGTGCATAGTGGAACACATCACCCTGGCACTTTGCCACCAACCCAAAGCACAACCCTGATAAAGGCATACACAAGCCAGCTTTTAAAATAAGGCTACACCATAAGTCACCATTTAGTTTTGCTACAAAAACAAAACAAACAAACAAACAAAAAACCAAAAAAAAAAACAAAACCAAAAAAACTGTGTAGGATTCAGAGGACAAGAGACCAGCTCCTACATGTATTGGGTATATATAGTTATAGCATTTGGGAATGCAAATTGAAATGAATCAATGCCAGCAGGGATGCCTAAAAGACATAAGTGAGAATTACAGCAATTAAGAATGTTGTCTCAAAGGAAATTAGTAGAGTCCAATAATTACAATGCCTTAAAGGAAAATATACCAAAATAAGAGAGGAAGAAATTAAAATATCAGGAAATTAGCAGAAAAAAATGGGGTGTAGAAAAGATAATGAGCACAGCAGGTATTTGTCACCCTTCTTTCATTAACAAGGAAACAAAACAAAGAAATGGTGATAAGAACTGAACCACCAGGAATAACAGAGCAATATATTCTGCCACAAGATCAATGGCCAGCTCACTCAAGGCTTTGCTGATCTCAGTCCAATCTGTCATCAAATGCTATAGAAACTGGTTCCACAGAAAAGAGAGCAAAAAAAAAGTGCCAGGCTAATAGGTACAGCAAAAGTTGTACTTATGGTACAACATTGCTGGAGTGTCAAAGGGCTTTGAGGAGAAAAATATCTGTTTTATACTCAACACTGTGCTGGGACCCTGTGCACACTGGCAGACCAGCAGCTCTCTCATTTCACCTGCTGCAGCTGAAAATGGGACTGCTTTAGCCCAGCCTATCCCAGGTGAGGAATATTGCAAATCCTGCCAAACCCTCTGAATCCCACTCTCACTGTTCAGAGATGGCCCTGATGGCCTCAGTTTACTTTTGATATGTGACACAACTGACATTTTAAAAACTTTGATGGGCTGCCCGAATGTCAAATGCTGGAAACACCGAGTCTCAATGCAGTACATCTGCCAGTCTTTACCAGCAGGAAAGTGAAACACCAGCAGCCTGAGTCCATATGGAACCTTGGAGAAACAACACTCTATTGGCTGCTGCTTGTGGACTTCCAATTCTCATTCTGATTGTGTGCCTCAGACACCACAAGTAGGACGAAACTGGAACACATAAACCCCAACAACAAGATTTGAATGGAAGGACAGGAACTGCTTGCAAAACATAATCACTGCTGCTCGTTGCTGAAGGCATCATGCCATAACGCTGGTTTTCGGGTTCATGAGGATCATTTCTGCAGCTCTGGAAAGGTGTTCTCAATTCTCTGAGTTGCAATGGTTTGCCTTGCCTTCTTTGAGCTCAGCCAAATGAATCCTGATGATCCGGCTGGAGCCAATCACTGCTCCTTGACTGGGTTTTAGCAGGCAGAGGTTCAGATGTGGAGACCATGTAAACTCATGATAAAAGGGAAAGAAACACCTCCTTGTCAGACTCCCAGTTAGGATACACTGGCTCGGCCACATTCACTCTCCTGAGGAGCTGGGCCTGTATCTTTTTGTCTACTTTCTGTCTGCACCATAAAACGTCTTTTCAAATAAATGAATTTTAGTGACATTTGAGGCATTCACTTACGTCTCTAAGTGCAAATTCTGCATTCCTTCATCTGTTAGCTCCATATATTTAGTATGGATTGAACAGCACCTGCTGACTGGGTGAATCATTTTCATCCAAGCCACAAAATTGGAACTAAAGGACCTCCTGTGCTGCTGTTGAAATTGATGTTACTGATGCTGCTAATTCAACTCCTGTTGCTGGTACTAATCAACATCTCTTTAAAATGATTACAGCATTCAGATAGGGCCATAAAACTACCAGGTGGGCTATATTTTGTACTGCTTCCTGGTTTTTCTACATTCTTCCCTATGGGAAAGGATTTATTGGTCACATCAATCCCTCTTACAGTCTCTAGCATGGGAAGGAGATGTCACAGAGTTTTAATGTCCCATATATTCCCTCAATTACACGATCATTATAACCAATTTGGCACCAAATACTGTTTTCATCAAGCTCAGTATTTAAGGCAAAAAGTAGCATTTGTTATCTTAGCTGCAGAATAATGTAAATTTATATGCATGGATGAAACAGAAGATATTTATTGTTTATTTAAAGGTCTTCAAAACTACATTTGCAGGAGAACTTTATTTAAAACCACACAACTTTGTTATCCAGCAAAATCTGGCACAGTGAATTCAAGTCTGAACCTGCTGAATCCAGCTCCACTGCATATCAGGGAGCTGGATAAAAGATTTATTTCTTTTAATAGGAGAACTCACATGATCTAAAGAACGGCTCAGAATGAGAGAGTTCCTCGGTTTTGTGGCATTTTCCAATCCTTTTTACAGTCCCATCAGAAATACCTAAAATGTCTCTGGTGTCCCCTAACACACCACCTGGGGCTCACAAGACCAGGAAGGGTTTTCCCTGCTGCCATCAGTCTGATGAGAGTCACTGATGAGAGTCTGCTGGTGCTCTCCTTGTGAGCAGCTGGGCCTCAGAGCTGTGCAACAGCCTGGCTGGCAGCAGGGCTACAGACTGCAGAAGCTTTCACCCTTGCTGCAGGAGGCATGGAGAAACTGCAGCAAGGACTCTCTCACTGCAGTCATGGCATGGTTCTTTCTCAACACAGGGACAGACCTCTGCAGGGTCATGCTGGCACTGCCCCAGCACAGACTGCGTGTGCTGCATGGGCACTGAAATTGTTGCTAAGCCATAAGACTATGCTCAGAAATAAGCAAATATAGGTCCTTCTGCTGGAGGTCATTTGCCAGAGTCAGACATGAAAGAGGAAAGAAAAATAGACCAAATAATCCAGCTGAGTGATTACACACACAAAGCCATGACCAGTTCTCTGATACAGACTTCAGGGAGCTTCACTACATTTGGAAAGTTCATGAGTTTGGCTTTGGTTCTCTAACAATCAAATGTAAGTTTAAATTGTTCATTATCTTTAATTAAGGAGGGAAGAATGACTTTCTCCTTTACCAGTGTATTTCCCCAGTGCTGCTTTGGCCTTTCAGCTTCATGATGTAAAAGACACAAACTTGGTGAAAAGGACACCAAGGCAGGTTTCTGTCTGTGCTCCCTTTTTGCTTTTCCAGAGTTCAGAGAGCTAATATTCTCACTAATTGATTCTGAATTTTAGCAATAGCTTTAATGTGAACTATTGAGAAATTGTAGTCCAGCTCTAAAACCTGTTCAGAAAATTTGCCAAAGAATACATGCCCTTGAGAAGCATGAAGAAGGAATTAAATCAGTGTGAGCTTATTTTTGCATAAAGTATTATTATTGGCCCCAGGGTTAGTATATTACAGCTATGGCCGATATAGACTTTCACAGAAATTCCTATAGGAGAGATTCAAATATTTCTATAAAGATTTTCACAGGACTTATTGCTTCTTGCCCTTTAAACTTTCTCCACCCCCTTTAATATCTCTCAGGTCTCTCTGTACCTCTGCAAAGTCATTTGACCCTAACCAGATGTCCAGTCACTGTCTCCCAACAGTGGCCACCATCCAGCTTCTCCCAGCTGCTCCATCCCTGCATCCTTTTCTTCACACAGCATCCTGGTCTCCTTCATGCCTCCTTCCTCTAAGTCCACATTTTCTTTTTGCACAATTTTCCTGTGGCTTTGTGCTGATCTCCCACTTTCCCACTTTGGCCCTGCCATCCCAGGATCCCAGGAAACATACACACACAACTACAAGGAACGGAGTGCAGGCCAGCTTTCCTTTAACCAAGGCTGGGAGTGTTAAAGGAGGCTTAGGCCAGTCTCACAGTCAAGAAAAGTCAGAAAATGATGCCTCAGACAACAGGCACCTTGTGTTTGCTACAGCTCCAAATTCAGGAACAAAAGTATCCCTGAAATTCCACTTCTCCCATTATCACATAATGAGTGACACAACCCAGGAAGAAGGTGCTGCTCAGGGTGCTAATTAGCATCCATGGTGCAGCATTCCCTGATGTGCTCGTGTAAGCACAAAGCAGGCACGTGCTGAATGCATGATAACAGGATGGAATTAAGAGAAGCCTAATCTTCAATTCAGCAAAAATCCTCTGCTCATATGTGCACACTCTGCCCTTCACTCCCCGACATCCAGCTAATGTTTCAAAGATGTCCATATTAACTGTTTTTATTTCTTTTTAGCAAATATTCTTTTAGTAACAATACAGTTAATGGATAGGAAAGATTATTTTCTGAGTATTTGGAATAATGCAGCTTTTCAGCTATTATGAAGCCGTATTGTTTTACAGTCACTGTCTCAGTCTTTCTTTTATGTCCCTCGAATTTGTGTGTGCAGCATCCTAAAGCACCACAGCACACAAGCTCTCTACCAAACACAGGGAAATCATCACCATGAGAAAATAGCTGGAATAATCTTGTTACAATTTTCAAATTATGATTTATACTTACTATATTTTTGAAGGCTTTGTCTGAAAACTTTGGGAACTGCTACAGAGATAGAACTGAAATGTATTAAATATGCAAGAAAGTACTAATGTAACAGAAGTTTGAATGACTAAAGTTATAATGTCAAAAAAATGTAATGAAAAATGTTAAATTTCAAAAACAAGAAGCAGTGTGTAATACATTTGACACAACAATCCACAGTTCCACATCCAGTAATAGCAATGTTTGATGCAGTCTGAGACATTTTTAAAAAGTCTATATAATAAAAAGCGAACAGAACTAGAAAGAATGAAAATGACACATCCAAATTCCCTGAGCTGTTTCAAAGTGTCTAGGAGGAACTTAAGTGAATGTCAAACTTAGTTTAAACTTTTTTTCTTACCACAGAAAACTTTCTTTTTCTGAAAGTTTTTCACCACACTTACTGTCAGGGGTAAAAACAGTGGGAGAAGGTGACAGAACATTTCAGTTAGGAAGGGCACAGATCTGGTGAAGTGGAGATGCCATATTCCCAATTTGCTCTTGGGGAAACCCCAGAGATATACACAAGATGTGCCTGTCACTGAATGTCCTCAAAGGAACATCTGAACTCCAGGTGACAGAGTTATACAAAGAGTGGAAACAAATTCTTAGTCTGCTGTACTGGGGAAGGGACAGAACATCTCCAACCAGGTTTTGAGCAATTTGAAATAAGCACCCCATTAGGCACCATTGCCATTTTGAACACCCTGAGATGAAATATGCCAGGTGCTTCTGGTTCCTGGCCATGTTAGAACTCAGGGGTAAGCATGGCTGGGACTGAGAGTTTCTACCAGGACTTTTTCTCAGAGCTGACAAGTTTTCCCTGAATCTCACTGGCAATCTGCATACCAATTCCTCAGCAAGAGAAGTCTCCTGAGCTACTCCTCCCGAAGCAGATAGCACCTCGCACACAGACCCAGAAACCAGCTGTCTCCTCTGCCCTGCTACCAGGAGCAGTGACAGTGCCCTGTTTCTGTAGGAGGCTGCCCACAAACCATCCTACAGGAGACAGTGCACAGAACACTGTGAGGCAAAACATGTCCAAGAGGTCCTAGTGAGAAGACCTGTACCAGGCCAGGGAGCACAGAGTGTGCTCCCCACAATCATTCCCTTTCTTCCTCCCCCGTTGTTTCAAGCTCAGCGCTCAGCAACTGGAGTTACAGGGTAAGCAACATCTATTTAGCAATCTCACATGCAGCAAGGGTTGATGCAGGAGCACATGAGTAGCAGCATTTAAAATGTTATCCTCTGTCTGTTGCCAAGAGGCTTTGAACTGATTCCCTTTTTCCCAGTTCATCCCTACCTGTTTGCCTGACACCTGCATGGCTGCTCTGCCCCTCTGCAGGAGCACAGAGCTCCCAGCACTGCCTGCAGCATCACCTGAGCTCCTGCCAGCAAAGGTTACTTACACCTGCCAGCTGGGGAGACTCCCCAAATGAAGGGAAATAGGGTTATCAATCAGACATAGAAAATGTGTTGGCAGCCTCAGGCTTTTGGGTATTTTCACAGAGAGTCAGGCAAAACAGGAAAAAATAGGTTTTTTCAAGTCTATCTCAGGTCCTCAGAAATAATTTCCTACCTCAGCAGTCCTGGGCAGACAGAGCAGGAGACAGAAGTGCCCACTATCTTTCCAAACAAATTGTGTGTTATCCTTCTCTATGTCTTTACCTGACATCAGAAAAACCAGCTCCATTAACACAAGGTTACTCTTTAGAAATTTTTCGTCTTGATTTCTCCATTTATGTAATTTATTTTGGTCCTCTGATTCCTATTAGTGGGATCAATATTAATTTAAATCACAGGCTGTGTATTTTCTCCTGCTCCATCCATGCAGATCAGGCACACTGCATTTCCCCTGCTCGTATTGCTGACAAATTAACCTCAGCTAAGATTACCAAGATCAAGGGAAAAGAATGACTGCAACCACTTTCTCCATTCTGTTTTAGGCATATAGCAAATGGTTAGCCTACAGGTAAACTTCTGCAGAATTCTATACATCAGACTTGGGAAAAAGCATAGAATAAAACTGATCAATGGCTGAGAAAATTAGATCACACTTAAGATAACACCTTCCTCCAATAAAAATTACTAAATGCTGCAGCAGTCATCCTGTGGGCATGGATAAAGGATTTTACCTCCTAGACAAAAGTGTAGAGCCACGGTAGGACTAAGTGTGGAAGAGGGCACAAGCTGAGGTAAAAGAACTTTGGCTTCCAGACAGGTAATAATTTAGACAGGAGGGTAGAAAATAATGGATTCATAGAATGGTTTGGGTTGGAAGGGACCTGAAAGCCCATCTTGTTCCACCCCTTGCCATGGGCAGGGACACCTTCCACTATCCCAAGTTGCTCCAAGCCCTTCCAACCTGGCCTTGGACACTTCCAGGGAGGGGGCAGCCACAGCTCCTCTGGGCAATGTAATTACTTACAAACCAAGAAGCAGCTCAGTGAATCACCTGTGGTAAATACCATGTGAGCAGCAATGCAAAAGGCAGAGAATGAGACTGGAATAGCAGTGGAGGAGGCTCCTGGACAGCCTTAGGGCACAGCTCTGAGCAGATGTGCCTGTTTAGGATATGGGTACTGAGGCAGCCAAGGCTGACTCCCAGTGACAGCAAACAGCTGATGAGTCATTATCAGGTGGCCTGTGCTGGGTCACTGAGCTGAGTACAAGCAAGGAGTTAAAGCAAAGGAGTCAGCAATGAGTTCAACTCCAGATAAATCTGATAAAGGGTCAAAGGCCAAACAACATCTCCAGTAGCCATTGCAGGCAGAGCCTTGGGAACAAGGTGTTTTTGACAGGCTTTGGGAGTGACTTAGGGAAGAGGACTATGATTTAAAGGGTACTATGAGATTGATGTAGTTGCTAGTTAAACAGTGTGATGCTGGAAAGTCAGATCTAGGGAGAAGCAGTAGCCTGGGAGCTGACACAAGTGTAGCAGAGTGCACAGAGAGGCTCTCACACTGCACAGCCTGGGTTTGCCAAAAGGCCATGTTAACAGTGACATGCTGAGAACCATAGCAACTAAACACCCTGAGTTTCAGTGGATCAGCGTCCTGACCACTTGAAAGATCTCTGACATCTGCTTACCTACTCTTTCATTTGGATTCACAAGTCATCTGGAATTAGTAAATGACCCCGAGGAAGAGTTACATTGAGCTGACCCAAGTGAAGAAAGTATTTTAATTCATTTTTATGGCAGCTTTTACAGCCAAGTTCAGTGAAAGATGTAAAATGTGAGGCACAGTCTGTTGATATCAGAATTCAGTACCATTGCCATAAAATAAAGTGCTAAGTTCATTTCTCTCCCTGAGCAAAGCTAGACTGCTGTGTTGAACCCCTGTCCAAGCCCAAGCCTCACGCCTGCCGAGCACTGGGCCCAGGAGTGCAGGCTGCGCTGCAGGGCTCTGCACCAGCGCCACCCTGACTGCTGGGGACAAAAGCCACCTGCACACTCCGTCCTGGCTCAGCTTTCCAAGGGGACTCATGGCAGAGCAGGGGCAGGGAAGGGCTCAGGTGTGCCACCAGCACAAGAAGTGGCCCAGCTGCACAAGAGCAGGACACCCCAGTTTGGGTGACCCCTGTGGCTCCTGTTCTGAGCCCCACGAGCATGCTGTGGCTCCCAGCTAGAGAGCGTCAGCCTCTTCTCTCTCAGGGTGGCCCTGGCACCTCGTGCGATGCCTGAACAGTGCCAGAAGAGCCCAGCTTCCCCCTGCAGCACACACGGAGCTTGTTCTGCAGCTGTCTGAGGGCTCTGCTGTCAGGGCAGCACCACAGCCTCCAGGCCCAGAGGCAGGGCCTGCTCCCCACAGCCAGGCAGCGGCCGCCTCCTCACTGCTGAGGCAAAAACCTTGCCCTCCCCCCTTTGTCTGCTCTCCAGCAAACACCCCGGGGGCAGGGCTGCACCCAGCCCAGCTGCAGGTGCAGCTCTGGGGCCACAGCGGCCTGGGCAGGATCCCTGGGGATCTGAAGAGATCCACCTGTGAGCTCAGAGCCGTGCTCTCAGAGAACACTTAACCCAACCCAGAAAGACCTGCTGTTCAGTTTGGTTCAAATTCACTGAGAGAATTGCTGGATCTAAGAAGTGAATGATTCACATTGCTGAGAAGCTTCAGATATCAAGTAGGTATTTTTAGAGGAAAGAAATGCCGTGAGACATTTTATTTTCCAGTCATTTGGAAGGTATAATGAAGATGATACAGCAACTTCCATCTACTCCAAAAAATGTCTCCACCGCAACTTCTCCAGCATGCCCCTGCCAGCCATGGTGGGAAGCTGCTCTCACACCTGGGCAGGCACCTGGGAGTGGAGCTGCTGCTGCCAGCACAGCACCCACGGCCTCAGCCAAGCCTCTCCACACCACTTACATACATTTCATCCAGAAAAATCCTCTCTGAATACTACCATGATACAAGCAGTTAGTAGCATCATGAATGCAATTATTGATATTATTAACTTGTGCAGTCTCTTTAGGCGAAGATCAGTGCAGCCCGATGCTGAGCGGTTTTGAAGAGCAGAGTTTGTGGCCAGCAGTGGCAGGGCCCCAGCAGCTGAGACTGCTGCACAGATGAGCTCCACAGCTCAGCAGCTTCCTGCTTACTCATGGGTTCCACTTCTTGGCAGAATCAACTGTGCCAATGATCTCCACTGCCAGATCTAAGTTGGTCTTCACAAAATCACTGAATTAACTAGTTTAGAGAACACCTTTGAGATCACTGAATCCAGCTTATAACCGAACACCACCCTATCAACTAGGCCACAGCACTAAGTGCCACATCTACTCTTTTTTTAAACCCTCTTCCTCAGGTTTCATAACTATAGCACAACTATTTCCAACCACACACTTAAATTCCTTGGCATTTATTGCATAAGAATTAAATCATCTTTTCTCAGCTCCTGGCTCCCTGATAAAATTCCCACCACTTTGTAAATCTCGACTCTTATTTTATTCTTTTTCCCCCTGAGAAGTATGGAGTTTCTTTTTTAATGCAAGAGGAATGAAGTCCAAGATGCATCAAGAGCTTTTGCTATTCTCGGCTCGGTCTTGTAAGCAAGGAGGGCATGATAGATGTAACTTTGAACAATAAATTGATATTGAGTAGGAAGAAGGTGATTCTGTTTAAATTAAATGGAAAGATAATCAAAAGCAAACCTGAAGGACAAACTTTGCTATAATAAAGAACTTAGAAACCATCTAGGCCAATGTGTTTCAGGGTCCTTGGGTATGTGACAGCCTGGACATTCTTGAATTCAGGATGGTGAATTTCCCAAGAGCTTTTGTCAAAGTCATAGAGAAAAAAAAATGGAGGGCTCCAATCTAGATTAATAATCTCTCCAAAAAGAACATCACAAGTAAACAGTGAATGTACAAAGTATGAGGAAAACGTGCAATCATCAGAGAAATACCACCCAGAGGCTAGAAGATACAGAGGGGGAGGATATTTACAAATCAGTCTGAATTATGTCTTCAAAGGGCAATAAAACCACACTCTTCAGCAATGTAGCCATGGAGTCATGGGACAGTGAAAGAGTGAAGCAGCAAAACAGTGAAGATGAGGTAAAAAAACCCAAACCCAAACAACTAACAGTTGCAATTACAACTCAAATACTTTAAATCCATTTTCAATCCCTCCCCCCTTCTAGTCCTCTGCTCCTGCTTTAAACACCCCATGCAGCTTGGAAAATCAGAGCCAACTGATCCATTCCCAGCATGGTATTCACACAGTGCTCCCAGCTGGCAGCAAGAAATAAAGCACCATTATTGGCACTGGGGACAACCACAAGCAGTGATGCTGCTCCAAGACAGCCAGGTTGGGCATAGACAGGGCAGGCTGGCCCCAGGAGACACATTTGGAAGTCTTAATTTCAGTCTAAGTAGGGGAAAGACATGTGCACAGATGACTTTTCCTGAATTATGCATTGGTGAAGTACACTTTTTAGCAATGATAGCTTTCTTTTCTAGGACTACATCTGACTGATTTAGACAAAACTTTTTTTTTTTCCTAATACACCTTTTAGTGATAGCAAGTCATCATTCTATTGTCTGATGGGTAACCACACTCAATTGTACTAAAAATAATGCATAAGAAAGCTACTGGGAAGAGATTTAAAACAAAACAGATTTTTTTGGAAAAGTTTTCCTGCCTTATCTCAGCAAAGCTTATGTGGTTACCTCCACTCCTGCATTAACAAATCCAGCACAGTCCAGTCCTGTTTGCCTGCAGCTGGACAGAGGTGGTGCCATCTCTGCCTGGGACTGAGGCAGAAGAGCTGGTCAGTGGTGAAGTGCTGCAAAAGGCACAGCAGAGTTCAGGGGTTTCACTGGTCTGATGCCTCCTGGAGCCATTGGGTGGGCCAGGGACCAGCTCCAAATTCTGACTGCTGGAGAATGCTTTAAGGCAGTGAAACCAGACCAAGCAGAACAAAAATTCACCTTCTGGCTACACACTGCTGGAACATAGCAGCCTAGAAAGGATAAATTTCAAAGTGTGCCAATCCCTTTGTACATGTCAGTAACAGCTTTGTTACCCATACAATAAAATACCCATTTGTCCACAGGTGTTCCTGCAGCCTTGCAACTCCCTGACAGATTGTGGAAGTGTTCCTGGCCCTCTCCAGCACAAAGTTACCGGATTTTTGCTTCACATACGGATTCAGCAAAAGCACAACTGCAGAAGGCAGAGCGGTATCGCAGTATGCAGAGATTGAGCTGTAGAAGAATCTTGCTTAGACATCTCTAAATCAGTTAAGCAAAACACCCTGCCTGTCTTGCATTCAATCTCCTAAAGGATTTCTCTGACCTCCAGTCCTACGGCGAGCTATCTGGTCAGTGGGAAGGGAGAAACTGCTTGCCTTCCCCATGCTCTCCCTTTCACTTTCCCATTCAAGAAGAAAATAAGTGAAAAAGCCTGATGCTTCAGGGTTCATCTTATGTCCGCTCCTCAAAATTTTCAATAAATCAGAAAAGAGCACAGGAAGAGAAATTGTGGCCCAAATCCGTTACTGCTCAGTTTCCAACTCTGAAGGTCTTCTTCGCTGCACAAAGCCAAGCAAGTGGTGCAGCAGTGACCTGACAGAGCAGTCCTTGGTGGCTCCTGTGGCTCCCTTGGCTCTTCTTCCTTTGATTCATTTTAATGAACTATGCATAAATTTCAGCCTTAATTTTTAAAATCTTGGCTTCAAATACACACAGCACTTTTGGAACACGCCATTTATGTCTGGATCAATCACAGATTATCAAAAACTCCCTAAAGCATTATGTGGTTTGGGGGGGGGGGGGGGTGTCCCCCTTTCATTACATACTAAACTGCAAAAATGAGAAGCCTAAGTGAGCTAAGGTGACATTCTTTTACAGTAAAAAATGTCCCTCACACACTCAGCTCTTTCCCTCTTAGAACCTACTGTCATTTTTCACTATTTATTAGTCTTTCATGACCTTATCAGGCAAGTTACATACATTTTTCCATCACACACTGCAGGCCTCTAGGAATAACATGAACTACATTTGATATGAAAGGCTGTATTCACCCATGTGACACACAAGGTCAAAAAATCATATTATAAGAACCATAAATTAACTGTTTACATGGCACAGCATGATCCTAAATGAGTCCCAAAAGACACCAAAATATGAAGACCCCAGTTTTAAATCTCAGATTCTTTTTCTGAAGGTTTTGCTTTTCTCTCAATACCAGCTGAGACTGACTGTTCCATTGAACTTTTAGAGTTCTATCTGCAATGAACTGTGAAGAAAACTATCTTGGGAAAATTAATTATATATATTGTGTTATATAATTATATATATTGTGTTAAATAATGTGTGTACTGTTCTCAGCCCCTCATGCAGTAGAGCCACTGTCATAATTTCTTCCTATTGCTGTCACCCAAGTTTTCCATTAAGAATAAAACTGTTTATTTTTAAAAAGTCTTTGCACAGCTATGTGCAAAGTCCCTCTTGGTTTACAAGCTAAGAACCCTTTACCTCTAGCTCATTATTGACTTTGGCCAGTGAGTTTATTTTCAAGGTCTGATTTGGCTTTGGGTTTTTTTTTTCTTAGTATACAAGACAGCTTTTAAAAACAATGTCCTTATGCCCTTCTGAAAGAGCAACATAGTTTTAAAAATAAACTCATTAGCTCAACAGACAGAAATTCTGATTTCTGTCTAGGATATCTGGATTAGCTCGTGATATAATGAACACTTAAATAAAGGTCTCAAGGCTTTTTGTTTGCAAAGCTCTATTTTAGGATCAGTCCTTTCCTTTCTGTAACTGGCTGTTCTGCCACACGAAGAGCATCAGCCGTGACAATGTGGAGGGTTTAGAGTGACCCCTCACATCCCCCAGTCCCACCTGGACAGGATTCCTCTGGATCAAATGCTGATGTCTCCCAAACAGGGAGACAGCATGACCTGGATCCATCAGGCATGGGGCAGTTCTCTCATCCTACAGGCTGCTCACACACAGGTATGAAGTGAGTAGAACTCTAAGGACAGAAGTATTCTGGTTCATAAAAGCTCTTTTCTGTGGCTTTATAAAGTTTTGAAGATGAGTGTTAGGCAATAATTTAAGTTCAAACTAGGTAATTTTAGTTTTGTTTCCTTCTGGAAATTTCATTGCAAAGCCAGGACAGGGGAACGAGAGGAACCCTCACAAGCAGAGTGCTCTGGTTGTTGGTTTGGTTTTGTTCTCTGAAATGGTTCAGGCCTTCATGAAAAGATCTTTTGAATTTGACTGCACCTCTACAGGGATCTGAGGTCTCAGTTGCCCTTGCAGTGTCTTTGGTGGTGAACATGCAGAATCTTCAGCTTTCACAAGATTTTTCTTGTTTGTCCTGACAGCTAAATGCCATCACCTCTTTTCCTGAGAAAATTTATGAATGAAAGATGAGACACTAGATTTCATAATAAAAAATTAATGCTCCACCAGTAAGTGCCAGGAGCTCACAGCATGGAAACGTGAAGCAGCAAACCAGCTTTCTTCCAAAGGAACAGTCTTTTCAAATATTTGTCTTGAAATCATTCTTATCTTCCTGAAACTTCAAATTACACTAACCTCCAAGCCCCCTGTGTTTATAACTTTTACAAAGTTAAATTGATTAGAGAATAAGCTCCTGTACTGAGCTCTGAGGGTATCTGACAGATGTCAGGCAATGCAGTCTCCTTAAATCTGGATGAATGATATTACTGAGACTTCTTCCTAGGAGTTCCTGCTGATAATCTGTGTCCACAACACTCAAGAGGAATGTACAGATTTTGGCTTGGCAGTGACCAAAGATAAGTTGTATGGGATCATTCAAAGGTTCCTTATTCCAGGTGTGGAGGGCAGAGTGCCTGGCACACCCTCTGCAGGGAGTGATAGCTCCTTGCTGCACCTGGTGACTGAGCAGCAGCTCCAATCACTGCAGAGCCAGAGGGAACGCACACAGACCTCTTCCTGAATAGACCTCACTGCCCTGGGACCTCGCCTCCCTGCTCTTCCATCTCCACAACAATAAATGGCACTGTTTCACAGCGTAGAACAGCTCTGTGAAGCTCTCTCTCTCCTCTTAGTTGACCTTAATCCTTCATGAGACCATCTTACCTGAAGGTGGCTTGTTCCCATCTGTGCCATCCCTTTCTGAAATAGGAGGAGGAGGTCTGTAGGATATCAAAACTGGATAAAGTGTTTAAAATGCAGGCACACAACAGACCTATACAGCTGCACAGCAATGCTTTCTGTGTTTTTCTCCAGTCTTAGTAATTACTCCCATTCTAGTTGGGGTTTTGGTTTGTTTAGTTTTGCTTTGCTGCTGAATTGACAATGTAATGGATAGTCCTATAAAACCACTCAGGAAAGAGATCTTAGAGTTAATAGCTAGTTCAAAGACCATCACTGTGTGTTTTTTCTCCCATGTGCATCACTGCACATTTATCAACAATAAATTTCATCTGCCATTTTGTCAAATCGTTTGACAATATGAGCTTGGGGATCCATTCCTGCAAACTCCACTTACCCTGCAGGGTTGGCTCAGCTAAGTTCATGGACAGGTTGCTTGGAACTCTCTCATCAGCACAGGGAGTGCAAATTTAACTGGGGGGTTTTTCCCACCACCTGGGAGCATGGAGACTTGGAAAGCACACAGTCCCAAATCAACACTGCTTTTACAAACACCACAACATGGTGCAAATGCACATTAGCACAGAATACAAATGAAAAAGCCCTCAAAGAGGCTCTGTATCATTTTTCTGTTACCCTACAACTCCCTGCAGCGTGATTTGATGTACAGAGAAGGCTGCTTTTCTTACTTGGTGCTTTCCCTCTGAGAGAGCTTGCACACACCCCCACCCTACACCCAAATCAAGGAATCAATAGTGACTCTTATAGTTAATCTGTTTCTCAAAGAGATGCTTGCTTTCTCCTCTCAGAGCACCCTGTGTTTCTGCTGAAGGCAAGGACAACTCATGTGAGAGACAGTTGCTTTTGAAGTGTTGATTCAGACAAAGCACCTCAGAGAGAGGAGTTGTCTCAAGGCAGTGAATAACGCCACAGTTATGAGCCTCTATAAAATATAGAAGAGCCTGCAGTCTGGGAGAGGAGTGTTTAGTCATGTCACAGCTCCATGGTCTCCAATATGATGCAGTTGTTAGGCATGAAAGACAATGAGTGCTCTAAATTCAGGAATTAAGCTGTGCTCCTAAACCTAACACTGAATAGAAAAACTGGGTTTGATTTTGGTGGACTCTGAGTGGATCGAACTTTTAAATTCCTATTTTAGCAACAATTACAAAAAGAGGCCTTATTTCAGACATAATGGATATTTGCTCAACTTGTGTGTTCAACAATCAAGACAAAGACCCCTCAATATATATAGCCCACAGATAGTCTGGGTTATCCTTCCTGAGGGAAAAGTCACAGCAGTAGACACGTGAGAAACATATGGCCTTATCAAGGGCTTCATCAAAGAGATGCAGACAAGGCTTTCTCATGCAGCATCCAGAATGCAGGTGAAAATCCTGAGGTGGTACGGGTGCTGCTCCCCAGTCCCAGCCTCTGTGCAGAGGCCATGCTGTGATAGTTACACAGAGGAGAACCTGGCTCTACAGGGGGACACACACCTACAAGCTCAGAAGCAGGGCCTGATTTCTGCAAATCCAGATTTTGACAGAATCTAATGAGCTGGCAGCTTCACTGACACTGACCAATGCTTAATAATTTTTTTTTTTTTTTTTTTTTTTTTTTTTTTTTTNTTTTTTTTTTTTTATTGTGAGCATCTGCAGTCAGCAATATTCAGGATAATAAAATGCAGCTAGAGAGCCTGACTTCCAAGAAAGGAGAATGCTATAGCTCCCTCCTATGGCCTAACTCATACCCTTTTTCCTGATAATTTTTAACAGTGATCATCCTATTCTAATATTTCATTAATGTTCTTCATTTAGTCAATTAACCTGCAGTGACAGTCTCAGGGAAGCTACACTCTTTTTGTGCTGTGCCATTCTGCTTTCCCGAAAATTAGAGATGTCTGTCCATAAGAATGTTGGCCATGATATAAATTACTTTAGGAAAATGGATAAAAGTAATCAATCAGGCAAAATAATTTATGATCTTTCCAAACACGATAATCTATCTTGTAACAATTTTCTTTATGAAATGTCATCCAAGAGTTGAATGGCCCAGTTCAGGACCACTTTGGGAAGAGATCAAATGCAGGTAGACTGACACGTTTGGCTTGTGAGATTTGCCAATACAGAGGGTACAGGGTTTCATGGGGTTTCTCTAACACTTTTTGCTTCCAGTGCCACCTTCCCCACACCACTGCGCTCCTTGATCCCTTCAATACCAACAGTTGTTATGTTGTCCTTCAAAGTATTTGCTTGAATGGCAGCCTAGAAAACATCAGTACAGGCAATGAAGCTGATGCCATTATATGAAAAGGGCCATTAAATCACGATTTTAAAAAATAATTTTTAACCTACACTATTGGGGTCATTAATTAAAAATCAATTCCTCTCTGTGTTGCAAATCTGGCTGTAATTCTGCCTCCAATGGGTACAACAGGATTAACAGCACATCAGGTAAATGCAGCTGGGAAATGACATTTTCATTAGTGATTTATTGGGTGTGAAATTTCCACCATGGTGAAATATTCATGAACAAAGCAGGTTAGAATGTCTCCATAAATATCCATGTTACTAATTATTGCTGAAGCCCATGCAGGATTAAATGTTCACAAAGCAAAGCATTCACAAGCCTCAAGAGAATTCTCTAGGACAAGACTTTTAGGGAGAAACCAAAAATACACAAAACCCAATAAGCAGCAAATTAAGAGGTTTTCTACTAATCTCGGCATATCACTTCTCCCATCCCCAGAAAAAAAAACTATCAAACTATCGCCAAAACCCCACGAGAAAGCAGAGCAAAGCGATCCATTAGCTGTCTGCTACTGAAGAGTGCCAGGGAGCGATCCTGGGCCTGAAGACCAAATGGAGGAAAAGGCACCAGCTACTCTGTGTCCCCATCCCTTACGCTGGGCCAAAGCGTGTCCAGGTGAGCTCTGCCAAGAGCTGTGCCCTCGCCCAGGGGCCAGGACTGGAAAACAATCAGTGTCCTCAACAGCAACACAGAGTGACCAGGTCACCCTGCCCCTGCCAGCTCTGTAGTGACACCCACTACATAGTGACACCCACACTGTAGTGGCCCCAACCCTGCTTGCCTTTAGCACCTGTTTATCCCATGGGATGGAATCATCAGGGAGCTGAATTGCCACAGCACCTAGAAAGCTGTAGACAGGCCAAGCAGACCCAGCCAAGAGAGACCTTCAGCTTTCTCAGAGAGCCTTTGCATAAATGGCAAAGTCAGCAGAGCAAGAGGCAGTAATTGGAACAGCCTGTGCATTTTCCGTCTGCTGACTGCAGGTAGATAAAGCACCCACTCTGGGACAACTGGTGTGATCTTGTGCCAGTTTTTATGGGCAAACATATCAGGGTCTGGCACTTCCAGAATATGAAAAGCCACTCTGGCTCCCAGTCATAGATACCGGGTGGTTTTGGGTTTTTTTGTTTGGTTGGTTTGTTTTGGGTGTGTGTGTGTGTGTGTGTGTGTGTGTGTGTGTGTGTGTGTGTGTGTGTGTGTATTTAATTAGATCACATCACAGCTCTGTGTTAAAGCACAACCACATAGAGGTGCAGAGACCACCACTCTCTGCTGGGAGAGAATGAAGAGGAGGCCACCACGGAGCCCTTGGATTGGATGGACAACCCACAAACAGTTCTTCTTCTGGCAACAAGGGGCCCCAGACATAAATGTATTTTGCCTTAACATGAATGTTTATGGACAACAAGATAAATCTTCATTGTTGAACGACCAGATTTTCCTTTTACTTCACTTTTGTACAAATCTTCCACATGATCAACTACTTAAGCCAAGGTAACTTTTCTTTCAAATGTGGTACTCGATCACACCAAATATTTCTCATGTTTGGCATGGCTTTGATGGGATTCATTTCCCGCGGAATGAGCTGCACAATGCAACAAGGCCCAGAATTGGAGAATCAATAACTGGCCACAGTTAATAATCTGTTAGGTCTCCTCTGGCTTTGATAGCCCCTGAATAACAACATGCAACATAAAGACATTTAGAGAGAAGTGTAATCCTCAGAGTACTTCATGTTTTGTAGATTGGAAGCTCCAAACTGTTTAAAAACAGCTTTATGAAATCAAATTTTGCACAGTTTTGACTAAATAGAAGAAACTGAAGAAGCTGATGAAAATGCAAAAGCAGCAAGTTTAAATGAATCAGACCTCTGAAGCTGTTGGAAGATAATGGCTTCAGGAGTCATCCATTCTGGTTGCTGCCAGCTGTACACCAGGGCTTCTGCATCTCTTTTTGAGCTCATTGTTAGAAGCATCACTACATATTACCAACATTGTTGTTGCTGACTAAAATACTTAGTAATGACACAAACATCATTCAAAATCAAATTATCAGATGTACTGACAACATACTCTAGAATTTAATAGCATGTTAAATGATTGTGGGGAAATGTTCTGTGAAGTCACTGAAGCAGCAGCAAAAACTAATTCAATTCTCAAATGAGTAAAAGCGAGAAACCATTCTTATAAAACCAGTATTGTAAAAATACATGCTGGCAAACACTGCTGATTTCCAGGGGAAGGAGAAGGAATTTCTTCCTCTATCAATAACCACCTAATTTTAGTGACTGATGTAGTTCACCTTGAATCAAAACTGCACCATGTGCCTGGAGTAAGAGCGTCCAAAACAATACATTGGAGGAATGTCATATGTTCAAAATACCAGTCGTGACTCAAAACTATTTATCATTGGTTTTATCATATTAATGAAGCGATGAACATATGGGTCTCGAGTTAAATGAAATTTGTCTTGAATTTTTGGAAACTGCTAAAGAGCAAGAGGGGAGTCTGTCTCTTACTTTCTGGAGCAAGCAGCACCCTGGCATGAAGCTTGCATGGAACGCAAAGGTTTCACACTGCCCTAAATTAATGAAATGTGCATTGATGATCACGTAGCTCCATCAGCCTTGTTCTGGCAGCAAGTCTTAGGAGAGTTTCCAGGTGGGAGAGAAACCTACAGCCATTACCAGCTTCCAAACACCTCTCACCAATAAGGAAGAATTTTCATAATACATCATCTCTTGGAGATGGGTTATAATGGTGCTTGAGATTAAGTAGCATGTAATTGAAAAGAGAGAATAAAATTATGGAAGTTTTAATAAATTGATGAAAGTTTTAATAAAATGCATGTCAAAACCCCCAACAAATCTTGTTATAAACAAGAAAGCATGGTATGTTCGAACTTTATGTCTCTTATAAACTCTTTTTTATTAATGTTTTCCTTACAAAGCTCAGCATGTCTTTGTAAGCATTGAGCAAGTCACAGCATTCACAATGGGCCCATATATTGGCTTAGGGAGCTGGTGAAGTGTTCCCTGTCTGTGATAGAAATCAAGATTTATACACAAATAAAACAGGCAAAAAACCAATAAAGTTCAACAAATTCATGCTCCCTAGTTTACACAGTTTGTTTGTGTGAATGGGTGTAGAACAGAAGAAAACTCACTCCCTTATATGCATTCACCCCAGCCTACAGATCTGGTGTACTGCACTGAGTATCCCACCCCAATCCAGACTCAGGCCCCTGCACTAAATAGCAGATGCAGCACCCAGGAGAAGGATTGCCTTCACCCAGAGTCTGCAGCCCTCCTCATCCTCTCCTCTCCTCCTGAGAAGCACTTCAAGCTCTGGGGACAAAGGGCAGGAGCAGTGCCCACACTGCCCTGGGTGCAAACACTCAATTTCAGCTGGGCAATGTCAGAAATCCTCTCACACTCCTGCCTTCCCCAGAAGGGACTGCTGCAGAGCTTCCAGCAGAGGTCTCAAACTGGAGAAATTCCCCCGTATCTGGAGAAAAAGATCGTAGTCCTGGATCTGTGGCTTTGATGAGCAGAATGCCAACACCAATGGAAAGAATTTATCCCTGTGGTACAGAACGGGAGTGTGACATGAATGTTAACAATATTCCAACACTGCTGGGAGCATGGAGTTGTCACACACAGCCCTCCCCTCCACAGCAGACACTGAGTGAGGTGTAGATACAGCCAGGTCTGAGCTGAACTCACAGAGTTGCAGAAGAGTCACAATTCATTTTACTTATTGCATAATGTACTTTGCATTTAGTCTTTTCTGATTCTCTCTCTGTCTGCCATTTTTGGAAAAAAAAAATAAATAAAGAGGCACAGAAAGACAAACAAAACAGCAACTCAGGAAGGGGAGTCCTATGGTCAGCCCTCAGTGCCTTGGTTCACTTCCCAACTCTGCCACCAGCTTTTTTTTTAGCTACAGCAGGTATATCACTGATCAGGAAATACTTAATAGGCACATCTGGAAGAGGCCAGTGTGATGACACCATTGTTACACACTTTAAAGAGTAAGAAAGACTGCTTTAATAATCAAATAGCATATTTAAAAGAACAGGTAGGGGAAAAAAAAGGTAACTCCAAAAGAGGAGATAGGAAGAACACATAGACCCTCCAAAGTCAATGGGAGTTTTGCCTTGACTTTACTGCAATCAAGATTTTTACATTAAACACTCAGGGATTCTGTATCCAGTCCCTAAACCGGTTCCATCTGATTCAGTATCATAGTATCTGCACATATTTCACGACATGTTAAAAGAAGGGTACAAGGGGAACACTGAAAACCTGCAGTCAGTGTGCTCAGAGGAGGACAGTGTGCTGGCATGTGTGAATTAGGATTGTTTCAGCTTATAAAATCATCTTTTATAAAGACAGGAGGATGACTTCTGCAGCATTCACATTTTCCAACACAGCCAGAATCTTTCAAAGCCCAGCATGCTCAGAATGAAATCCCGAGTTCCATGTATTACATTGATTTTATAATTGATTATCTTCCCAGGGTCACTATCTGGAAACCTGTAAGACATAATTTTTTCAACTGATTTGTCTCCCTGGACAGCTGCTGCTTACAACCTCCAACTTTTCAATAGATGATGACAGGACAGTGAAGGATGGCTCAAGTACTGTGATCATTCACTTCCACCCTGTGGGCTGCAATCCAAAACTTTCCTACACCTCATTTTTCCATACAGTAAATCATAATTGGGAAGAAAATGTCCAGATTTCCACTAATGTGAGGGCATTTAATTGCTCACCAAAATGTTGTGAGGGCTGATTCAAACACATCTGGTGTGAAACAATGTGTGCACTCCCACTACCGACCACGGGTCCCTGTGCTCAGCAGGTCATCTGAAGACACATTTTCCACTTGCAGCTCAATACTTCCAATACCTTGGTATTTTAAAGCCTGTCTTTCCAGCCACTTACTGCTTTGTAACTATATAGCTAAGAATCCAAAGTCCACTAAAATCAATGAGAGTCTTGCTCTGTGTGAGCTTAGATTTAACCCAAGAAAGATTTGGCAATGTCAGGCTTCCACACAGAAGTGCTGTCCCTATAACCTGACAGTCAGTCAGTGACCAGTGAGGTCCCTTTATGGGTCACAGACACCACGGACAGTGGTGAGGCTGGGGATGTGGCATTGCCATTGCTCCTTGCAGGAACACAACTGCAGGGAGCAAAATCATACAGCAGGCGCAAATGAGTAACTGCCTATAAGAGTTTGTCACCTGTCCCTTCTCATCTCCCAAGGCAACCCATATGGGCAATTCCTGTGAGGAATTCACTTACACACCCCAGCAAGACATTGCCGACAAGCAGGGGCCAACAGCACTACTCAGGCTGCAGAGAAGATGAAATGGGAAAACCATCCATGAAACACTGGTGAAAGCTAAGGATGCAGAGAACAAATGCTCTTAGTGGAGCTGTGCAGCAGCAGCATCCCCTGTCCCATCCCACAGTACTGGGAAAGGAGCTGGCAAGGACAGCCAGCTTGGGAGCCTGACTTGTCCCGAGATCTCAGAGACCTTGCAGGTGAGGAGTTCACTGCTGGGGAGTCTTGCCCTCCAAGCACACCTCTGCATGCAAGAAGGAACCGGCCTGGTGTCTCCTTTCCAGGAACGGCATTTGTCTCTCCAAGTGCAGAGAGATCACTTGGTAGTTCTTATTAAACACCAGCACCTTAGGTGGCTTTAATTCCTGATTACTTCTTCAGAGGTTACCACTTCGCGCCTTAGCTAGCAATTATTTTGCTGTGATTAATTACTGGTTTCAAAAGTACCACCTTCATATTTACTGGGTTATATTATAAAGAGTTTTAAACCTCTAAACCTTTGCATTTTATGCATAGTAGGACAGAAGTCCAGTTATGGTCCTCTAGTACAAAATGCATTAAGTAAATACAATTATACAGACCTACCAGAAACCAATTCCTGCTCCAAAGACTTTACAATTTAAAGCTGTGATTGAACACTTGTTCTCATCCTTATCTTGAAGGAGGTAGGCTGTTCCAAAGACTCCAAAGTGATTATTCATCCTATTCATGAATTCAAGAGCATGCATATATATTTGCACAACTGGAAAAGGCCACAAGAGTTGGAATAATAGCAGGAGGATATGAAGAGAGATAATTGTGACTAATGCAATAAGCAGTGGTTAGAGAAGAGTAGCTGCCAAGCTGTTGCTGAATATTTTATTGGCAGTGCACTAGGGGCAAAGTCAAGGAGAGATTTGAAAAAGGACAATGTAGTATTTTGTTGCTTTTAGGAGAGCCTTTCTTGTGCATTATTATAGGAAGAAGCACATAAATGGAGATTAGATTAATGATTTAATTTCTAGGGAATATTAAATTACCTGGCATATTGCAGAAACCTTTATAATTTATAAGTAAAATGACATTAGCAATTTACACGAAGCTTAGAGAAGTAGTCTAGACAAGAATTATTATATTGAAATCCAAGATTCTCACTACAGGAATGTGCTTAACACCCATATCCCATAAGAGGATCCACCACAGACAGGAAAACATCAGTTTTCCTACTTTCCCTGCCTCTGCCCTCATGCAGACAGGAGCTGGGATTGAACAGCAGTGCTGGGAAGAAACAGCCCAGGGGAGCCACTCTGCTACTGCAGGTGAATACAATCCCACTCCAGCTGCACCACTTGTGAATTGCAGAGCATCAGGAACTGGGCAGCATCCTCCACAACATCATCCATCACTAAAATGCATTACAGAGATGGAAGCTAGAAAACAACATAAAAATCTCTTTCTGCTAAATGATGTTATGGATTGTAGGTTTCCTTCACACATGTCAGCATTTTACTTTTAGAGGGATGCTTCCCTGTTGTGGCTAAAACAAATGTTGCAGGCAATAAAAAATAGTACAAGGCTACAAAGAGCCATTTATCAGCTTGCAAAGGCCACACAGCCAAGATCTGCAGGCACAGTACAGGAATCGTGGTTAGCTCAGAATTACTTTGGGCCCAGGGATGGGGGTGGGTTTTTCCCCTTCTCTGCTGTATTGCCCATTGAGCATTCATATTTTAAAATTCACTTTACTTCCCAGTTATTTAATTTCTAACCCTCCCTATTTTTAGCTACTATTTGAGATTCCCTAATTTTTCTGGCGATCAGGAGGTAGAGAACATTGCCTGTCCTTTTACTAGGCATTCTGAGATTTGTAGCAGTAAATTTTGCCCCCAAAAAGCCACACCAGGGTGATAAGCATTGCTGCTAAGGGGGTCTAACCTACAGAGATAAAGGACAAGCTAACAAGAGCCTGATTGGCATTATCACATAGAGAACAGGGCAACTCTTCCTTCAAGGAGTGCATGGAGGTCACAACCACAGGGCTGCCTGCAGAGTGGCGGCACTTATTCCTAGCAAAGGGGGGCACAGGCTGCATGCAAATAATTTCAGCTGAATCCAAGTCCTGCAGTCAGAACATAGATTTGATCCTGTGCTCTCTTCATGCACAAAACTCTCTGTGATAGTTCAGGGGGCTCCGGGAGCTTTGGGTTTGTTGGAAGGTGCCCTGCCCTGGGTTTGCTCTCCATCCTGTGCCAGGGAGATGGGGAGCACAGGGACATTCCAGACCTGCAGCACTGTCACAGAGCTGCTGTGAGCTAGGGCTGAAACCTAGAAACAGCATAAGTAGAGAGGAGGCAATAAATCCAGATAGAGAAAAATTTCTAACTCTCGGTTAGCTGCTGAAAAAAAGGGATCAAAACACTTGGGTTTTAACATTTTTATAGATAGCTCTGGCTAGGAAGTTCTGTTCAGGAGTTGCCAATACAATTTATTTTAAAATATTCTAAATATAATATCAAAAATAATGGAAAACTGAATTACTCACAAGGAGTGCCCTTTCTAATAATCTTTAACACATATCTAAACTTAATGTCACTTTTTTTAACTTCTGCAAAATGCACTCGAGCAATGGATTCTGTGCAGCAGGAAGGTATTAATTTAGCATTTTAGTGTGAGCCTGATTTTGCTCAGTTAACTTTAGACTATTGATGTTTTATTGAATGAATAAATTAGTCAGATCCTATTTGTTACATATCTTTATTTGGCTGTACATCTTTCTGGTGAGCACTGAGGGTGAATGGAGGCAGTTGAGGCCTGAGACTGGTGAGCTGCTGGGTCAAGACCTCAGACTCTTCCAACCCCCTGGCCAAAACCATGAACCTCACAAGCTGCATTTTCTCTTGGAGGATGCCTGTGGTGTGCAGGGGAGGCCATGAGCCTGCCTGCTCAGGAGCTGCCTGATCCCACCAGGCAGCACCTTGCTGTCATGGCTTGATAAGGGCTCTTCAGTAGGAAGATAAATCAACGTCCCAAAGGGAAAAAGCCTCTGGAAGCTCAACATGGAAGAAATGCAGTACCTCACTTGATAACTGAAAAAAACACATCTTTAATGCTGCAAGAGGCAATGACTTTGCTCATTCTTTTAAAAACTCTGGCAATTTCAGCAACATTACTTCTCTTTCTGTCTCTCCCTAGTCCTGATTTCACTGTCTTTGGTCATGCTGGAGCATTCCAGAAATGTAGGAGGCACTGAAGTGTTGGGGTGCCAGCAGTATTCCAGCAGCCCTGGGATTCAAGCCTCTCCAAGCAACCAGGAGGGGCTGCTCACCCCCAGAACACTGTGTTTGCTTTGAGGAGGAGCCACGCTCTAGCTGAGTTTTAAATAGAAGGCCTAAGTAAATAATTCTACCTGTTTTGTAACTCCTACCATATAACCAAGAAATAAGCCTACTCCTTTACAAATCCCGAGCTGAAGCAGCTGCTAAATCCTTCTCCTCTAATGACTTCTGCTGTGAAGCAAAGTAATTGTTTTTAAATGCTGCTCAATACTTAGCAAAACTAAACTGAAGATTAACGGTTTAGAGTTTCCATTTGTATTTCCACTAGAAACAAGAAAAGGGGCCAAGCAAATATCCAATTGCCTCTGTGCACGGCTCTGGTAGAGTATGATCAAGCAAATTAGTTCTGTGTTTTCCAAAGAAAAGGAAAAAATCTGTTCTGCAACAAACTTGCCTTCACCTCTTTGAACCTTGGCTCTTGTGAATTTTCAAGCCAACAGTTTCCCCTCTGAGATTATTTTGTCTGCTTGCAGGAAAAAAATCCAATCCTGGGACAGGGATATTATACACCCCTCTTTTCCACAGGGTACAGTAATTGATCATGAGTATTCTGATGCCTCTTCAGAGTTCTGTTTAATATAAATGCTAAGGACTAATATATATAAACAGTGTCAGTTTTTTATCTGAAAGAGTTTTAATTCAGTGCTGATCGGAAGATTTGGTCTCCCTGGCCTGTCAGCCAGCTTGCATTTGGAGAGGAACACTGTGGATGGGTCCCTCCAAGGTTTAGAGGAAAGTTTCATGACTCCCAATGAAAACAGTGCTTGAAGCAACTGTTCACACTTGGGATGTCTGCTCATGTGACAGCCCAAGCACTGAGATTTGCTTCCAGCTGACATTTTGCCACTCTTTTACATAAGAGACCAAGATGAGAAAACAGAGTGCACACAGGTGGCGCTTCTTATATTTTGGAATGATTTTAATTACTTTCTTTCACTATATACTATTACTCATGAAATTCATAAAGGGTTTTGCTAGAAGAATTTAATTGTGGTTCGCACAACGAGACACTAAGGTTCCAGGAACACTGGGACACAATAAAAGTGATTTATAAAATACCATCACTTGGTCAGTGTAACTGCAGTTACCCCACACAGCTGTGTGTAACACACACTTTTATAATTACCCAGGTGTCCTCCTCTCCTTCAACTCAGAAGATACTGAGAAATTAGAAATACCTTGCAAAATGGTTTTGCAAGTTCATAGGTTAAAGTCTTCAGCATTTTAAAGCATTTATGGAGTAGAATATCAGATTTTCAGAATTTAAAACAATCTCAAAATACCATTTGTTGTAATTTACTTTAAATTTGAAAACAGAAACAAACTAAAAAATTATAATAAAACAGCATTTTCCACTGAATCCTATGTTATTAAATGCATTGCTTTTAAGGGATATTTTAAATACTAACTAGGAAGATAAATAAAACCCTACATGGGCCACAGGTCTGCAGAATCTCCCCGCAAGAAGCAGGGATGCCCTAGGCTCTGTATTCCTCTCCAGTTATTCTCCACAAGCACAAAACCTCTTTTGCTGCCCAAAGGGCTAATTTCAGAGCCATGTGTTGGTCTAGCAGTGCTTCCCAGCACCTTACACAGTGCTGCTGAAGGACAGGTTGATAAAGGCAATGGGAACCAACCACAAAATGCAGTTTAAGATGAGTCAAGGGATCAGGTTTCTGGGCCAGACAATCTTTTTTGTCTAGGGATTGTTTTGGTCTTGGCAGCCTTGCAAACACCAGCAGAAACAATTCAGTAGACTTTTCCCCCACTGTTCACTGTAACTATGAATAAAGATATTAACTTGTCCCATTTAAGTGTTTCTCCTACTTTTACTCCACAAGCACAAATGGACTTGTACATAAATATGTATCTTTTTGTTAAATATAAAAATCTATTTTGCAGGAGGGTGGATGTGAAACACAGCAGGGACTGTTATTGCACTTACCATGAATTAACTGAATCATCTATCAAGACATTCACATTTTCAAGACTTCAACAATTACATTGATAGATAATTATTATGTAAAGGATACTCATATCTGAGTACTTAAAAATATTGGGAATTTACTCCCAAATTCTGTGTGTCTGTGCAAGGGTAAAGGTGAAAACTCTCCTGGCAATGTGTGTAGCCAGGACATGAGACACCAAGAAATGCACTCCTGTGCACTCACTGATAGGTGACTCAAGAAAAGAACCGATTCAGACCCAGTACTGCAAAACCCACAATGAAGTCTTTTTCTCAAAACACAGCGCCTAAGCTCCTGAAACTGTTTGGAGAAAACAACAGATCAGTAATGGAAGAAATAAGAGAATAATGAAACCACGAATATGACACCTATTCACAGATGTCTGTGAAAATATCGAGTTATTATTACTGGATACATTTCTAACACAACAGCAGTATCTCTCTAACACAACATTTCAGGATTCCAAATAAGAGTAGAATAATGTCATGTTAGTTTCTTTTGCAAACAAATAGCTGCAAAAAGGTGATGTTTTCTCTATGGAGGGAGCAAGGTACTGGCTCTGACCCTACCCTGGGGTAATGCAGTTTGGGGAAAGAAACTTTAATCTGACATGTATTTAAATTGCCTTTCAACATAGGAACGTATGAAATTATTTTCTTTCTTTGATGCCAATCCATTCTCTATGGTTATACCAGTGCAAGGGATGTAGGATGCAGCAGACAGTAGGAGAGAATGTCAGATGCTCTAAGTGTAAATTAAAGGCAGTCTCTGAGTAAGGAGTGAAGTTAAGAGCTATAGCAAAGAAGATAAAATCTGATTCAGGTCTGAGTTTTGGTTAACCATGTAGGTACCATGTAATGGGAAAGGATCCACTTCAACACACTGTCATCAGGAGTTAGTGAGTAATAAATGATGGATTTGATAAGGAAAATGAAGTTCCCAAAATACAAAGGTTTAATTTTAAGGCCCCCAAAGCACCTCACACTCACTGACACCAAAGTAAAGGCAACTCTGTGCATCAGGCAGTATCATTTTGATAGTCTGGGAGGGAAGGAATGTTTTTATAAACTAATAAAGAGATACAGATGATTAGGCTAATAAAACTGGGAAGATGCACTTTCATTATTCTATCTTGTACTGTATACTGTGCACCCAAGTGTGTTAAATGGAAACCTTCAGCCGTATGACTTTGGGATGTAAAAAACAACAAAATAACAGCATGTACTTGGATGCTAATAATGGCACCCTAAATAGACATCAATTTCAGCAATCAAGGCCACCAGAGCACAGCTGTCATTAAATGCATAATAAAAACCTCCAACTCAACAAAGAGGGAGTAAAAAGCAAATCAGAGCTGCCTGGCTGCTCTGCAGGCATTGGTTGTGCTGACACCACACAGACAGAACTTTGGCACATAAAATTAGGTATGGACTTGTAGTACCGGATTCTCAGGGCATTTTTACCCCCTCATAAGTTTGTTGATGCCTTTTGGAGCTGACTTTACTTTTTATGTTCAAGCTGATCACCAAATATTTTTATATTTTTGTATTTTGATATATTTTAATATAAAATATTTATCTTTTGATATCCTTTTTCATTAGAAAGTGCTACATTTGAGCAATATGAAAGGATTAGAAAGGGATAAATGTTAGAAGGACATTATCAAGACTGTCCACTGAGCAGCCAGCGTACCAATCTATTTGCCAACATGGAATTTTTTACTGAGTTGTCTCAAGCACCAAAATCCTTTCAGATGCATTTGCAAATAACATTTTAACTAACCAATTAGTTTGTTTCCCTAATTGCATATATGGATAAAGTGAGAGTTCATGCTAAAAAAGTCACCTAGCAACAATTAATCTTCCACTTAGACAGAAAGTACTAATCAGGGAATGCCTATCAATTTGTTTCCTTGCTATTACTAAGTACAGAAAAAAAAAAAAATAAAAAAAAACAAAACCAAGGATAAGATTATTCAAACCTCTCAGCATATTAATCTCCTTTTAGCATGCTTTGATGAGGAAAGTCACCATCATAATGTTGTTTAAAAACTAATTTGTACATTAAGTACAAACCAATTCATATCATCCTAAAAGCCACACAGAGTCCTTGCATATGAAGAAAACTGCACAAAGCAATGAACTCCATCTCAGGTCTGTCCCTGGCATGCTGACGTTGGCACTGATGGCTGGAGATCAGGCACCAACTGGTCCCAGTGCCTTCCCCTGCTGCCTGGTGGCACAGACTCCTCTGCTGTCCCCCTGCTCCAGCCATCCTTCCTGGCACTGCTGTCACCACTCTGAGAGTGTAAATGCTCAGAGGTTTGTGGTGGAACTCCCATGAGACTAAAATACTTCCTAAAGTAGGACTAGGAAAAGATTTAGATTTAACAAAAGACTTCTGCATTCAAAAAGAAATTAATTACTATGTGGTTTCACTCACACCATATTAAAATATATTGTGATACGATTCTGTTGTCCAAATGTAAGTTCTGATACTGCAAAACTTTCATTACAAAAAAGAAATCTATGGAATTATCATGCCTGGGACTCTGTGCTCCCGTACTCAATTCTTACCAGATTTACAAGACATCAGTGATGCTACTCTGAAATAAGTACAAGAAATCTTTGCTTCACTCTGCAGAACATGTCTCTAATACAAAATGAAAGGCTGCAAGTACCACAAAGCCTTACAGATGAAAATGGAGACACTCCTTTCCTATCATCTTTTGTAAATGGTCTCTTGAATTCTCAATCCAGCTCTGCCACTGACATCCCCAGTGTATTCAAAGTTTGTCACAAAAAGTTTTACAGACAATGCAATGCACCCATAGATGGAGAGACAAGACATGCTGTGCTGTCTGTATCTGCCACTGGCAGAGTGGTAACTCCCCCTCCTAACACAAGCACCGCAGTGTGACAGCAGCTCAGGAGGTGTGAGTACTGTGTCCCATCCAAAAAGTTAGGAAAACTGTTTCAACTTTTTTTTTTTTTTTTTTCCCCCCCTGGAATTAAAAATAGATTTGGAGAGTCAGAAAATTCCTTCTTTTACTGCTCAATCTGACTGCACTGTCAGTGACGGGGTACAAGGATTCCTGACAGTCCCTCAGAGGGCCAGCCAAGACCTCTCAGGGTGCCCGTGTCACTTGTATTTAGTGTCAAGAGTGTTCTACAGACAGCACACGGGTCTGGAAAGATCAAAATGCGTCATTCAAAATTCTGCAGCACAGTCTGAGTGTGTAACAGTGCTGAGACCATATGGAGCACTAAGAGCAGAAGTTCACAGCCACACAGCCTGAGTGCCCAGGCTGCTGCAGGGGCTGACTCCTGCATGGAAAGGGCACTCTGCTGCATCTCATCCTCCCAGGGCACAGCCTCCCTGCACAGCCTCCCCTGGAAAATATCTGAAGTGAGAGTCAGTACTTCGAGCTACTCTCCAGACTAGCATTAACAAGCTGTCAGGATGACTTAAAAATAGCACAGGATCTAACTGCAAAACAGAGTTCTGGTTTTCTTGTTCTGCTTTCCCTGCTGTGATTTTTATCAGGAATTGGCCAGCTTAATTTAGCTTTCCTAGTTGCCAGGAAATAGCATAATTTTGTTTTATATTTGCTTCTTGGCTGCGTTTTTCAAACTAATCCACCCCTGATGGCCCCTCAATGACAGGCTGCAGCAGACCCTGGACCAGGAGTGCTGGGTTCTGTTCTTGCTCCCACTGCTGAGGACAACGTGGCCACCAGGCAGTTCCTGTGTCCCCTCCTTGTGCTTCCCTGCCCACGTTCATAAAAGTGCCACAGTTACTGCCCTGGCTGGAAAGCTGACACTTTTATAAATGCTCAGAACCAGAAATACTCATCGCAGTGTTACCTTGTGAAGGTGTAATCTTTTGGGCTGAGTTGGGAGGAAGTGTGAAATAAGGGAATATGAAGCACCTGCAGCACCGACACTGAAGCTGAGATACCTTCCAGCTGGCTCTTGGCATTGCTTGCAAGACTGAGGCCCTTCTGCAGCTCAAGCAAGAGCTGTTTTGTCAGTTTGAAACTAATTCAGCCAAGGTAAAAATCAAGGCTTAACGAGCACAGATAAAATGAGAGTGATCGTGCAGCTCTTCAAAATGTAATCCATTACCTTGCTTAAAACTTAATATTCAGACATAACAACAACATGCTTTTGAACAGGATTTGAGATCTCTAAAAGTAGAGAGGTCATTTGGAAAATGTCACAGCCTTGGTAAGCAGATCTGGGGATGGCTGAAAGTACCCAGGGGCATATTAAAAGATAAATCTTCTGTATTTAGAATTCACCAAAACATAGCACGAGGAGCTCCTGGATTTCTGGTTTGTCTCTATTTTTCAGTTTTGCCTTTTTGCATGATATTTCAATGTCTTGAACTTGACTTTGTCCTTCAGATACAGATGAAAACTATCCCCAAGAAATTTACAGAATTCTTCTAGTAAAGAAGTGATAACTCTACTCTGTTTGCAGAAAGACCTCAACACAGCTAGTCCCTGGGTAGCTTCTCTTTTCACTTTCCTTTGGGTGTTCTGTTAGAAAAATACTTTCCAATATATTAGAGATCAAATTATCTTCTAACAATCCTATTTTTACCTTACTTTTATGAGATTCTGAAGAACATTGCTTGGTCATCATCCAGAACTGTATTTCTTTTCCTGTATCAAATTCCACCTGTAACTGTTACCTAACTGCACTAAGACTATTCTTTAGCTAAGCAATCTAGAAATATTGCTTTTTCACCCATTTACCTTTTCCAGTCTTCCCAGTTCTGTAAATAAGTCTTCCTTGGTAAAATCTAAAACTACACCAGGCCTGACTTATTTCTTGTCCCAGCACACAGATCAAATCAGTCAAAGGCTCTTTTGCAATTAAGAAACATAAACTTGAGTTGCTGAGCTGTTATGTAAAAAACCAAGCCTGACCTTATTTCACAGCGCACTCCCTCCACCTCCCACCTTCACCTGGCTCCCTGCCAGGCACTTCAGGGATCCAGGACTTCCCAGAGTCTGGCAGTGGCTGCCTACATTCCCAGCTTCAAAGATGGGAACAAAGATGTCTGTGTGTAAGCCCAAAACCTGATCCTGCCGCTCTGTCTGGTTCTCTGAAATCTTACCTGCCTAAATTCCCCCAAGGTTCATGGATCCTGCTCCAGATAAACTTCTGCTCACAGTAATATACCTCAAAGAGCAAACTTCTATTTGGTTTTGTGTATTTGAATAAACCCCTCCCCAAAACAATGCAAACTCTTCCTGGTTTTACTGAAAAAATTGACAATTAGATTTACACATGCATGGAGGATACTGCTCTGCTTTTAGGAAGTGCCCCTTGTGCACACTGAAGAGGAAATTGGGAGTTATCAGACATGAGTTTCTCTCTTCTTGTCATTCTCACATAACCCTCCCCAGAATAAATAATTAGAAAGCTAAATTCTCCAAACTTTAAGTATGGAGAGGAAATGTGAGAAAAAAAAAAAATTAAGGTTCCAAGAAACAGAATTTGCATATCTTAAATCTGTAGGCAGCCCTGCAAACCATATTTCTTTCTCTTTTGAAAGCAACTGCTCTCTGCATTCACAATTCAGCCTAATAAATTCCATAGCAACCCTGCGAAGTGCACAAATAACAGACTTCAATAAGTCACAATAGGAACTCAGAGAGCCTAGGACAGAAAAAGGTCCCAAAGCTGCCCTAAAATACCTGATTACTCAAGGCAGTTACCACCTAGCCCTGACACTGCCCCTTCCAGCAATCCAAACTCAGCCCGTGTCTCAACTGCCTCCAAAGCCCATTTTCCCCTGCACAAAGCCACTCATGCTCTGCAGGACTCTGCAGAGAGCAGAGCTTGGCTGTCACAGCATCCTCACAGGTGGCTGTGGGCACTGGCAGGACCAGAGGCAGGGAAGCACCCAGCAGAAAACAGACCATGGATGTGCATGGTTTGTGCTGTAACACCGATTTGTCATCTTGTCACAGTAATGTAGCAAAGAGGTGACATAGCATATAAGAAAAGTATTTTTTTGTTGCAATAACTATTGAAATTTTTAATTAAGATGTTCATGAATATTTAATCTCTCAATCTCTAGCAACTCCCCATTTAGCTGCAAGAAGGAAATAGATATACACATTATCTGGTCCAGCTAAGTCAAAGAAAATGAACATAAATAAAAGCATTTCAGGGCTAAAAATATTTCTTAGGAGATTCAAATAACTGATTGTTCCCCTAGCAACACTGAGAATTGACAGGGATAAACCCAGGCAGGAGATTGCTTGGGTTTCCTGAAGAAAAGACCAGGACCTACTGCCCACTTGGAATCCTGCAGCAGCCTCTGTGCCTCCACGGATCCTCACCTCGTAATGCTAAAGCCTGAGCGTGAGTGGTATGGCAAGCTCTAGTAATGATTTTGCTGGTGCTAGATTAGGAAAAAACCCCACTGGGAATGCAGGTGAGGAGCTAGGAAGTCAGGGAGAGGACACAGAAGCCCAGCAAGCAGCCTTGGAGCCAGCCAGAGGGCACCCACGGCAGGGACACACAAAGGCTTCAGTCTCCAAAGCTGTTTAAAAAGGACACAAAATCCTAAACAGGAACAACACAACTCTCCAGATACAAAACACAAATCTTATGATTTCTTATGAAATCCTGTCTCCCTTCCCACCACTGTGTCCTTGCAAAGTTGCCCTTCCTTCCTTTCCCCTGTGCTTTCCACACACCTGCCGTGACTCCTCTGGCCCACGTGTCCCTTTCTCTGCCCACAGAAATCCCATTTCCCTTCTCCCTCTGCCACCTGTGCCCCGAGCTCATGCCCTGGCTGTGTCTGCTCCTGGAGTTTGTCCCACACTGCTGCTGCTGCTCTGCCCTCCATCCCAGGAACTCCCTGGCCAGACCTCGGATGCCCATAAAGCAGCCCTGCCATCACAAATACACATCCTTGGGAAATGCAAAACGGAGGAACAAGAGCACTCCTCATGCTGTAAAGGACCAACGCAGTGATAAGAAACCCACCAGCCCCTTGCTTTTCCTGTAAGGTCAGCACTAGGTCAGTACACTGAGCATTTAGGAGAGCAGCAATTGATCTGGAATAATGGCATGCAGGCAGAGAGACAGCTCAGAGGCAGCTCTGTGCATGCAGATCTTCATGCAAAGGGTCCCATCAGGGAAACAACCAGGGCTCTGCCCACATAGGAAAATGCCAGCAAGCATCTGCTGGGGAGTTTGCTCACCCTTCCTGCAGCTCCATTCCCTCTCCTGCCCTGGGAGAGTCCCGACCCACCACCATCAAGCCAGCTCCAATGGCTAAACCACTTCTGGTTTACAGGATCTATGTTTTTACTTTCTCTATTTATCTGAAAAAGTGTCAAGATCCTCCCTCCTGTGACTAGCAAACTTTTAAGAACACACACACACACACACACACACACACACACACACGTTGGAAACTTTTGAAACTACTGACTAATCTCCTTGAAGCCTGACTGCTTACTAGCACGGCTCTGAAAAGCAGTTCAGGATTTCTATCACAATCTCATTTTTTCCTACATCTCCTGGTGTTGCTATTTTAAGTACAGAACTAAGAATGGGAAAACACAAAGACAGGAATGAATATACTTCCTGGAAAAACATTTGCTCTTTGAATTTTGTTCTAGGAGCCAGCAGAAATCCAATCCTGTTGTGCTTTTTATCTGTCATTTTCCCTGGAAGGTGTTATTAGCTCAATTAGCAGAGATATCCATACTGAAATTTCTCCTTCTATCGTTACTTTACAGCTCTTGAATGTAAAATTCAAGAGGCAGAACTATGAGAAACAATTTATGGCAAGTTTGAGAATCTTTCAGTCTTTTACCTTGTTACCATCCACTAAGCTGTATATGTAATTATTCCAAGCTGTGGTAACAGTCAGGCCACCCCACAGCAGAGCCCTGTGGTCATTCAGGCACTCAGAGTGCAAGGGCTTGGCAGCTCCTGTTGGGGGACACAGGACCTGCAGAGCTCAGCTGGGCAGCGTGGCCACCAGCTGTGGGACTGGGCAGGTGAGGCACCCACACAAGAGCACAAGGGCACGGAAACCACCTTCGAAACAAGAAGTTAATGATTTGATCCACTGCTAGCCCTGCCTTGCTGCAACAAAGTCATCTCAGGCAATAAGGTAGCCTTTCAGTGCTTCTGTCATTATTATTCTGTTAACACACTCTACCTTTTATTCTGCCTGAAATAATATTGACTTTTACCTTTCCTTAAGGGCAGTTTTAAGATGCGAGTGAACTGCTACCTCTGCAGTATCTAAAACAGAGCAAACTTTTTCCATCAAGTCTTCACCTCTTCAAGAAACACACACCTCCACTTGTGTGAATTTAGTGCTGTGCCTGGGAGGGATGCTCACAGTGTCTGCTTCAGCTGGGGACTCAAAGGGAAGCAAATTCCAGGGGCTGCCTGCCTGCCATGGTTGGTGCTCAGCGGGAGCCAGGAGCGTGTGCCTGACATTTCCAAAAGCTGTGCTTTGTGACTGCAGAAACCAAGCACTCCTTTTACATCTTCCTGTAAGCCCAGCAGCTAAGTCAGAGAGCTGCCACACATGAAAGAATATTTGTTTCTTCTCAGCCTCCCTTTCCCTCCAGATCCATTCTCTCATTACCGTATACCCTGCGCAGAACAGGAGGTTGAAGGACACAACCCAAAACCTCCCAGTCTTAGGGCAGCCCTACAAACACAACTACGAGAACTAAACTTCCAGGAGAATTCAAAATGCTGTCTACAGGGTTGTTCAACCTGTCTGAAAGGGCAAAAATACTAATAAAGGAGTTAAAAGAGATGAATTTTATGTGTCAACGTGGCCTGTGCAGAAGACATGTAATATTTATGAAGAAAACAATGCAAGTAAAGGGGAAGCATTCAGCAGCTTGGTATAATATTGTCAGCAGCTTGGTATAATATTGTTACCATCACAGGATAGTGGCCCCAGCAGGATCTGTAATTTTTTCTTTAGAATAAAGAGGCATTTCAAATATTACCACTGTATATGCAAACACCGACTTTAAACAACACAAATTAGGTGTCCATTTTGCACCTCTATTTAATACACTCCAGTGTCAAATATGTCAAAAGCATGCCCTTATCTGAAGTAAAAAAAATCCTTTACTGGTAGACTGACAGTCACTGCTGTTTCTGTAAACTGTGAATCAACTTCCCACACCTTAAATCAGCAAATTACTGGATTATTTCTCTTGTGCTTGTCACTCAGAACACTTTACCTTGAGAGGAAAGAATTTTTTTCTTTGACAGTGGCTGATAATGAGTATACTTGTACAAAAGCACTTTATAAGGGTCACTAGCCTGTTACAGAGGGATTCCTATACAGCTTTTCATCACAGAGCAAATGGAGAACTTGTTTTTGCTGGTATTGAATCATATCCATTCCTGAAAATTACTGTGGTGCCCTTATATACAGTGTGATTGAGACAGAAAATGAAAAATATCAGGTCAGTACTCACAGCATGGATCAACAAAATCAGTATTACAACAATACAGAAATTCTGGATATCATAAAGCACTAGAAAACATTATGGTACTATGCATCTCCCATTGTCACCTGCCCTGCTGGACCAGAACAGAGGCAGGGCAAGACTTCAGAGCATTAAATGCATCAATCCATGAGGATCCGAAAATTTGTGTTGTATTATTCTAGCTGTATTATAGCTTCCATAAGTTGGTCATGACTTTGCTTGAAAAGCAGGTATATAGCTCTATCAATGTAATCAGGAATACTACTCTTTATTTTATACTAATTTCTTTTGTATTATCCAACATTTTGGAATGTCTCTCCTTAAACCACAATTCTGCACTGAAATACAATTAGCAATTTTTCTACTCTGAATCTACTGGTGTTCCTATCAGTATTTTGACACTGAGAACTGAATTTCTGTTTCTGACCCAGACTTCAGAATGTTATTTTTACCAGCAACTCATATAGTATTAGTCTTATTAAGAAATAGCTTTAAAAAGAGAGTAATATCAAAGGCTTTTAGTTTTCCAAAGCTGAAGAGCTGATGGGAACAGAGGGAGCTCCATTTCTAACCCAGAACCACAAACTTTAATTGGTACAGTGTGTTAGCAAAACACAACAATTCAGAAGAATAGAAATTAGAGAACATAACAGGAAAAAAATTTATTCTATTGCTTCAGAACAGCAGTCTGCATTTGACACTATCTAGAAATTAGACTCTTTCTAGGTTAGAATTTACATACCTAACAGAAATACCATTCCATTAAGAACAATGTACACTGGGAAACAGAGCCACCACCCCCATTTCCAAACAACCCAAAAACTTTCCATCTTGATGCCCAAGACAGCTAAGACCACACACCTGAGCAGCTTTTCATGATAGAGAAGAATAATAACCTTACATGTAATCTGATATCAGATGATCAGCTGATCTGGAGAGTCTTTTCCAAGGGTCAGCTCTTCTACAACACCTCTAAGATAGATACATCTCCAAGGCAACTTTCTGACTCCAGATAATAATCATTATGCTTGTGCAAACAGTGGGCATTTAGTGCAGATAAGGACAGAACAAGCACAGTGTTCGGCCCGAAGTTACCAGAAGAAAAAGGATAATGGGATTCCAGGTGACTAAATTGATTATAAACTACTTTCACATTCAGATCACTATCCCATGGGCCCTTCCCTCAGTCACTCCAGTTCATGGCCTAGGATATTTAAACTGCCATTCACATTAAAATGTCAGATTGTGAATTGCAGGGGCAAGACAGAACCAGAGATTTGCCTCCAGCATCTCTGCTGCACAGACTTTAACCTCTGACAACAGGGCAGAGCTGGAACCCAGGAGTAAGAATGGCTGAGTCACTGTTAATGGGGTCAAAATCAATACCCAGAACCATGACTGGTGGAAAGCAAGGATCTTGAGGATAGAGATATCAAAATTTAAGACAACAGGTATTTTAATAAATAGAATTGAAACTGCAGCATCAATTTTCCACTACATCTCTTGCTGTAAATAAAAATCAATGATAATCTTGTCTCTAACTTTTTAGGATGTGTTCAACAGATATATTTCAATGACTCTGAAAGCTAATGGAGCCTGGAATATGAGTTTCATCCTTAAAACGATATGTAATGCAATTATGCATAATGTTCTACTGTGTTACAAATTTAAAGGAGAAATTTGACTTCTGTATAATTGCTTATTTGACATTTGTGTCCGTGTAACTGAAACCACATTGAGCTTTCAGCTTGTCAAATATTTTCTGCCTTTCCACCTGTGAAACTGTTAGAATTAGCCTGACTTTTCCACTTTCATGTAGCCCAAGTGAAATGTCCTGCTGATCTTCTTGGCTTGAGGTATTTAGGTTTGCAGCCACCCACAGCCACCTACACTGTCACCATGAGAAGTAAACATCCTTCTCCAGGACATGAGGCACAATTAATACACCAAATCCAGAAAAGAGAGAAACATGCTTCTCAGCATTTCCTGTGCAGTAGAGGAAACCTGATTACAAGCAGCAGTATTTAGCCAGTTCTAAGGTAAAATACAGGCTAAGAGAGCCCCCCTCTAGGACACAAGGTCATCACCCACACATCGGTGATCAGCATCTGTCCCACTCTGCACAGGATTTCCTCTCCCACACATTTCTACTTTCATTACATTATTGAGATTATTTGGATCTAGACAGCACAAAGAACCTGCAACAGACCCATGCTAGGCAGAAACTTGAAGCGAGCTAGAAGAGCACCTTTGGCCAGCAATTAGCTCCTTCTCACCAAGGAATCTACTTTAAAAGAATTGAGCTGAAGATCAAACACATGGCACGTTTAGCTGCAGTCTAAGGTGAACACATCCTCTGCACCCACCACGATTTTCCCTGCCAGTAACAGGTAGTTTAGCCAAAAGGCTCCAGGCCTTGCTATATGAGCACAATAAAACACCAAAATGAGCAGGCTTTAGGTATTCTGAATTCTTATTTGAATGCACTGCTATGCTGGTAAGGGGTTGCTGTTTTAAATTAACAGCAAGGACAATATGAATAAAGATGATTTTGAATTCATGAAGATGAATTTACTTGGATTAAAGGAACAGCCATGCAAACATCTGACAGAGCTAAGATTCTCTTATCTTGCAAAAAAACAAAGACAACACCACAAAACCACTAGAAACTAGGTTAAAAAAGACAGCGTAAAAAGAAGATTGAAAAGGTGAAAACCAACAGCAATGAAGGTTAAAACCCAATCCACATATTCTGCCTTTTCATACACATAATTCATGCAAAGAAAAAAAATATTACCTCCCACCAGTGGAATGCCTCATTGCCTCAAGGAAATACAAAACAATTACTGCTACAGAATAGAAAAAGACCACAGGATATGGGGAGGAATACTGGCATCCCATCCCCCCCAAAAATAAACCAACCCAAAATACAAAACCAGCCTTACTGCATACAAATGAATGAAAACACACAGCAAAATGATATCACAAAATCCAGGGTGAAGTCGTGTTAATACAAAGATTTACAGAGTTCTCCCAAAAACAACGGGAATATTCTTCCCAGATTAAATTTTTCCCACTCAAGCAGACAGCCCATGGAACCATGCAAAAATCCAAGGAACATCACATGAAGTTCTAACTGTGCCTCACACAAAAGAAAATAATTTCAAAATGTATGGCAACAAAGGAAGAACTGATCCTTGATTTTTCATTGTTATTTTAAATTAGGAAATATTTCACAGCACCCACTGAAATTCCTGTACCAAGACAGAAACTCTGCATGTATAAAATGAAGCTCAGGCTCAAGAGGAAACACTGACTCCCTATTTTTGAATCCTCCTGCAGCAGGTCTTCTGTTATTGACACAAGGAAGGAAAACACAAACATCAAATCACTTTTGACCATCTTCCCAGTTTATTATTAACATAAAGCAACTTCCACTTTTTCTTTTTAAATCACTGTTTTGGTGCTTATAGCACTTGAAATCAATAACCCAATACAATGGAATTAACAACATTTTCTATTTTATTTTTACACTCATTTTACATCCATGCAATTCAAGACCCCAGGTAAGGATCACAAAAATCATACTGAAGACCTCCACATTGATGGCATTTTATTTCTATTTGATTTCTACAGAAAGAAAAACTGGGCTTCTACCGACTGTCATCACATTATCATAACACGGCCGAATGTTTTTAGGCTTGAACTGAAAAATTAAATTCTCTGGGATTGGTTAGGGGTAACAGGTGTCCTGGTGCCAATCTGAATGCAGAGAGGGTCAGGCTCTGCTGCCAAGGCTGCTCCCTGCCCGGGAAGGATCCTCACTGCGAGGCTCCAGAGGAGCCCACTGCTGCATCCCACCAGGAGAGCAGCACAGCTGCAGCTCTCACACTTATCTCCCTTTCACAGATGCCAAACATCCATGAATACAAATGAAGGGATACGATGAAAATAAGTTTGTTTGTCATTGAGAGTCAACTGTGACTGACTAGCAATCAATGAATAACCCAGTGGGTGTTTGATTACATGGCCTGCATGTTAGGTTTTTGAAGGCTAACTTCTCAAAGCATGTTTCCATCCTCTTGGCTCCCTATGAGAGGATAAACATTTCAAAGAAAGCACTGTCTCCTGCAGTATTTGTTTCTACAGTGCCCTAGCACAATGGGGCTCTGTTCCCCAAGCAATTCTTAATGAGAAGTTCAACACCCATTTCTTTATATAATCACACAATGAACAGTTTGTGTTTAGTCTTCTACTTTCATAGTAGCCAAAAGCTTTATTGATCAGATCCCCTGTTAGTAAGTCGTTCACCTAAGCAAGAATCCTCTTACTAGGTAAGAGAGAAGAAAGAAATTTTTTTCCTCAGAAGCTGCATTCTTGCTTGTGTTCACTTCCAGAAATTATTTCAGCTAAGGACTACTTTCTTTATTCCTCCAAGAGAGGCATTCGTTGAAATTCAGTTTGAGAGAGGAGCAGAGCAGAAGTTAAGTTCTTAGAGAGCACTTCAGCTGTGAATACTGGTCTCTTTGCTTTGCACCTTTGAAGATATGACTTCCTGAGCTACCAGTGATCAAGATTCCAAACTGAATATTGCTGGAAGCAAGGTACTGTTCTATTGAGTGAGCATGTCTGCAGCATTTCACTTTTGTGCCTCCCTACATGAAGCACTCTTAGGCAGGTTGACTCCCAGATGAACTTTGTCTCAGCACAGTTTTTTGTTAACAAAGTAAAAGTGACTTAAGCCCTGCTTGTGCTTGTTTTGGAGATCTGGTTTTGTGTAACAAACCTCCCGGGAGCAGCAATCACCCAGAGATGCAAGCTCCAGCAGCGCCCAACTTTCCTCTGGCACAGGGCAGAACAGGTGATTCTCTCCAGCAGGGCTGGAAGAAGCTGTGCAGTGTTTGCCAGGGTCACCTGCAAATCTGCCTCCTTTTCTGCCCTTTTTGCTCCTCCATCTTTTTTTTACTGATAATTGGTGTGGCCACTTTCATTTCATGGTTCTGCCTCATAAGGGTTTAGTGCTATTTGGTATTGGAAGGCAGATTAAAATCTTTAGATACACTGTACCACCTTCATATAAAACTGAGCAGTTATTTTTCAATAACACAAATAATGTAAAGCAATAGAGGAATCTGCAAGACTAAGAGTTACAAACTCTGGGTTTACACCCTTTTTTGGACATATTGCTGCTGGAAATCCTGATAAATATGAAAGAAATTCCCAATGTTCATTGAGAAATGTGTAAGCTGAGGAGCAAACCTGAGTAAGTTAATTTTACAGGATGCAATAATGTTAACTACCACAAACATGTGAAGGGCGGGGATGATGGACTTCCAGAAATGCTATTTGGCCACTTTTGCAAGTTTCAGTACTTGGAAAGATCAGTAAATATAACCGGCTTACATGGCTGAAGGTTTTGCTACAAGTACCAACATATAATATAAAGGACAAACAACTTGTTCTAAATGCACCAGTGGCTTTGGAAAAGACGTAGAACAACATATAAACATTAAGGGAAAGGAGGGGGGTGAAGGGGCAAGAAAAAAAAGAGGACGCTCTATTTTTTGTTTTGCCTTACACTGACTGTGTTGTTTTTCTTAAACCAAGCCAATCTACCTGAAGAACAACATGAACAAAGCTTTTCAAACTATGGCAACTCTCTTAAGTTGCACCTTTTATGGATGAGCATCCATGGAAATTCCTCCTGGTACCCACTGTTGCACTTTGCACTGGACCCTGTAGGATAACATTGCCCCAGATATGTCATGGTGAATTAGGACAGCAGTGAAGAGTAATGAGATCTGTGAAACCAACATAACAGAGACAAAAATGGTCCCTTGATAAAGGAAACCTTCACTTCTTATCTGCCTTAGACTCACTGTGGAGCTGAGACAGCTCACAACAGTAACCATTTAGGGCCACCTGTAAGGGTAGTTTTCATATAATGGGCAGCTGGTCTGCTCCCAGTGAGTCTGAGCCTACCAATATCTCTCATGCAGCAATCAAATATTAATGGGTTTCTGTTTTAACCTGTTCAGAGCAGAAATGGGGACTGAGATTAAATTGCATTCCATCATAGGTCTGCACAGTCAACAAGGTCCTTTCATCTTGCAAACACTTTTTTCCCTTTGCCATAAAAGAAAAGTTGGGATCTGTAAAACCTTAAAACACATTGCATTCTCCAAGCAGGAACTCCCCAGTCAATTTATCATAGATTTCAGCTTCTTGATCTTTTATTTGTGTCTCATGATAAGACCCAATGCCAAGAAAGACTTTTCTTAAAGAGCCAGCCTATAAAAATAAGAAGGGGGTTTTTATTTCATACCTTAATATTAGAAATTAATTATTGATAGAATCATTAATTATATATTTTGGATTTATAACCAAGATTTGAAGAAAAGCACAATATCTGAACACACATAATTGCTATCACAGCATACAATCACTTTTTTATTATTATTATTAGGCACAGACCCCATTTCCTTCTTGTATGAATATTTTATTCTGAATGTGTTCCAGTTATTTGGCAATATCTCCTTTTCCATTTCAGCCCTTATTTTGAAAGAAGCAAACTCAGATGTGAAGATTTCCTACTGATATAATCTAGTTCTCAACCCACAGGCTGGGAGAACTGCAGGCACTTCAGGCCATGGCTGCATCTCCCCAGCCCACTCTAAGTCACAGCGTAGGACCTGGCCTGACATGGTTTGCACAGAATATTCACATTGCTGAAGGTTTAGCATGGCAGTGAGCTGAGCTGCAGCCCTTCAGAGAGCTCTCTCTGTGCTTGTGTGTACATGAACATTTTCTCTTGGAACAGCAGCAGAGAAGGAACCTCTACCTGGTTTTCAGCCACCCTAAGGAGACTGCACTATCTTCAAAGGGAAGGCTTGATCCAAGACTCCAGGGAGATTTATCAAAATGCAAACCAGGCCAAGAAATGTAGACATACCAGAAGGAAGATTATACATTCTGTGGCCATATGTCCCACCATTTCCCCCTTGAGCTCCCTTTCCCAGGAGCTGAGGGAGCTCTATCCCAATGCCTGGCAGGGGAGGATGAGCTGGGGGAGCCGGGGCACAGCAGACCCACAGGGCCAAGGGGCCGTGATCCCCCTCAGCCTCACCAACCTTTGTTTGTGACAAAAGGCAGCTCTTGTGCATTATATGCACTGATGAGTGACAGTGTAGGTCAGGCATCCTTCACATAAAATAAGAGCCTTGCATTGAATAATTTTTGGTTTGGTTTGGTTTGGGTTTTTTTTCCTTTCTTTGAGTAATGAAGCTGTTTTATTCCCACAAACACACGCACAACTTCCAAGTTTAGACAAGTACAGCAGAGGTAAGAGATGATGACCCATGCCCTAATCTTGTCTTTCATTCAGCAGTGAAAAATATTTATAAAACCTTAATTTTCAGAACCAGAGCTACGAGTCCAAGCTTAGCTGACACACTTCGAAGATGCAGATGCAGTACCCCAAGTTACTATATGGGATTTAGGAGTGAAGACCTGATCTTCAGCCTTCCTGTTTCACCTCCTGACTGGTACAACAGGGAAGCCACAAGATGCTGCACCAGCCCCAGTCTGCTCAAACCAGGGCAGTGGAGACAAAAGCAGTTCCTGAGTACAGGTAACTACAGAAAGCAGCTGTAACCAGCTGCTACATTAAGTAACTGAGAGCAAAGAATCTGATATTCTACTATTATTTTGCATTTAATTTCTCTAGGTATGACTACACTAATAGAAAAACTTTAAACTTACTGAGATTGAGAAAATGAGATCTTTGATGTTTTTCATGCTTACTTCATTCATAGTGTAGATGTTAAACCTCCTGCTTTAGAAACTGAAGACTGCTTCATTACTAAATGGCTGTGCATCATGGCCCTTACAAATCTCTATTAAACTGAGGATTAGGCAAGGGCTGGAACAGATAGACAGTATATTTTCATTCAATCTCTTTTAAAATAATGATGCATGCAACTTCATGTCATTACTCTTTAATGGTCTTAAGCCTATTTAATAGCACAGTAATGCTCCAAAAAGGAAAAGGGAATTATTTCCACATTTAATTTTCATCGCAAAAGTGAATGTGGTTCTTTCCATGGTAGATAAGCAGCTAAAGCTGCTTGGTACCTTAACTGGGATATGACTGCATTAGCTCTGCTACATTACAGCTGGGCTAATGGAACAAAGCAAAATTATTAGCTTCAGGCTCCCTGGGGTATCTAGAAGCAACATTTGGCTGGTGTCCAGGGCTGTCCAGAGGGGCAATGGGACGTGCAGGGGGCAGACCCGGACGAGGTCAGGCTGGAGCTGTGTGACCAGGCTGCCTCCTGCACCACCTGTGTGGGGCTGCACAGGCACTGGCACAGCCCCAGCCCCTCTCGTGCAGCAGGAGCTGGATATTGCCAAGGGAATGGTTACCCAAGAAAAGCTTTGTTCTGCCCTTATTTACACTGCTGGAACTCTGAGTGTGGTAGATCCACTCCTGCTGCACATCTGCAAAAAGGATTGACACTTGGGCTTCTGGTTTGGTTCATCTCAAGTGGAAAGAAGTTTTTCCTTCTTAAAAAAAAATGCAATTATTCACAATTATCATATTTAATCACAAAGTTGTTACCTAGGAGAATCTCCTGCTAGTTAATTTTTTTAAAAAATCAGATTCAGATGGAGGCTTGTCAATTCGGAACACAAAGGGTATCTGAGTCAAGGTTCAAAATCTTTCTTTTAATGCAATAATGTGATTGATTTTTTTTCCCCTCCTGGGGGGTGTTACTATATTCATATTTCAGCTTTAATTATCTTCTCCAGGATTGTTACTGCTTCCACAAGATTCCTTCCTAGTTCTAATTATACATACTGGATATATTAGTGAGTGTTTGATAACCTTTTATATCAAGTTGACTTCAGCTTCATGTGTACAAAAATCTGAGCTGGGGAAGGAAAAGAAGTTGTACCAAATAACAAAAATCAAGTGCAACACAGCAGCTCTGCCCCTGTCCTCGTGCGCTGGTATATGAACTCCACCAGAGAGAAAACTCACATCACCCAGGCAAGCAAAGACTGTGCTTATAAGCAGGACCCAAGAGATATTACACAGATATTTAATGCAAAGTTCTACTCTTGAACAGAAAAGTTGACTGTGGACCAAAATCTAGGATTATTTGCACTAGGGTTATTACACTAGGATAAGTGGCACTGTAATCTAAAATATTTAAAGTTTTCCATGCCAGGCTGCACTAGTCCTTACAATCTATGAGCATTTAATTTACTTTTCCCAAGGATTTAAGAAAAAACATTTCATTAATTTTTATCAAATGTATCATTTCCAACTATGAAAATTCTAAAAAAACTTCACATTTGAAGACATTGTAAGACTGTAAATGTGGACAGAAACACATAAAAACTAGTCAGGAAACTTCACTAGGTTAACATACTGACTGGTAAAATAAGACATAACTTTGCTTCTCACACAGGAATAAAATTCTGTTGTTGATTCTTTTTTTTTTTTTTTTACCTTAACCATTAATTAATGAGGTTCCAACAGTATGAATGATTTACAGTGACATGCTCTGACAGGTTATACATGGTGAGTAATGCCTTGTCAGACACTTCAGTATTTATATTGAGATGAATGGCACATAATGTGATGCACATGCTAACAATGAACATCAATATTTAGTACTCCCAGGAAAGCCTGCTGCTATGATAAATTTGGCCTTAACTTCATATCTATCTGCAGACTTGCCTATCAGCTATTTATGTGAAGAAATATTTCCAGACAACCCTTATCGAGTATATTTACATGTCCTCACTGCTTTGGCAAGAACTTTTACTTCTTGGAGCTGTGAGCTGCACTCACATCACTTTACAAAGCCCTAAAGTTCATTGAGGCCAGCCAGGGCTGCAGCATCCTGGTAAGAACCCAACACACACATGCAGTAACCAGCAAGGCTGCTGGGCAGACAGACAGACACATCTTACATTTGTACCCCTTGCTCTCCATGGGCTTGGCGATCTTGAAAGATACCAACTCCAGTCATGCCATGATTTCCCTCTGGAAAGGCAACAAGACAGCAAATGCAGTTCTGATAAAAGCCATGGAGAAAGTACCATAAATGCCAAGCAGTATCACGGAAATCAACAGATAAAACAGCCAACAATTACATCCCCATCCATGTTCTTCCTGCAGTTTTGTAGTGTTGTTCCCTGCTACTCAAGCCCCCTTCATCCTATGATGCATTAATGATGGTGCTCTTCTCAGTGAGTGGGCTCAAAACCTCACTGCTTTGTATGATCTGAAGTGATCCTGTGAAGAATTCTTTGAAAACTACTATTAGGATGATGTATGGCCTAATTTTGGTTGCTATAGTATTTAGAGTCAGATTTATGACTGGGGAAACAATCTCCCACTCACTTGAAATGCAGGAAAAGCTTTCAGTGCTGCAAGAAAAGGCTTTCTGGATGAAAAGTCATATTTTAAGGTTTACAGCTCCTGCTTCTGGCTCAGTGCTGCTACAGCAGCAAGGAGAGCAGAGCCAGTCTGGCAGGGCTGTGAGACCACTCCAGAATTCTGCTCATGCGATGAATGTAGCAGCACTTTATTACCACAAGCACAAAGCTGCCAGTCGAATTTTTCTGCAGCTTTAAAAGCAGTGTGTTTTTATTAAGATAGAAATGACTGTGAGGAACCAAGAGCCTTTTCACACAGGCAGTGAGATGTAATGCAAGAACAGTAGGCAGGCCTTTATGGCTGGCAATAGACAACATTGCCATCAACTTTTCTGTTACCTTCCATCAAGTTTAACGTGCATAACCTTGGTGGCAGAACCTCATCTCACACTCTCTGGCCTTGAGTCCATATAAACAAATAAATCAAACTAAAAGTCAAATCCCAAAGCAGACAGGAGAACCTCCTTTTCTGTCTTCATTCTACATATATCTGCTCACATGACAGAGAACCTTAAAGCACAATGAATATATGCATTGTACTCTATGAACACCAATACTCATTTTACAAATGAACATAGGAAAGTCAAATTTTAAATCTTCCTCCAGTTCTGAATGCTTCAGCTTATCCATTTTATTGGGATTTTACAAGTGCTAAGCACCAGTTTCAGAAGCAGCTTATACTTCTGCCTGGCTTCACTGATGTTTAAGCAGACCTTTAGGATTCATGAACTAGGTTCTCAAGAATTAGGAAATAGCTTTAAAACATGATTTTCAAGGCAGGAAAAATGTCTTGTTATTAATCATGTACCTTAGACAAATCTAACCAAGAAAATCAGAATAGCCTATCCATTGCTTCGGTAAGGGACAAACTCTTTTACGTGCAACAACAACTCTTCAGACTGAGAATGTAAACACAAATAATTTAATTCAGTTTTACTTCCTTTCAGGTAACTTTTCCAGCTGGGGAAAATAATATTTTTTAAGATCACACCTACTTATGACAGATACTAAACTAGCTCATATACTTCGTGTTGCTTCTGCAGATTTTCACCAACCTGAAGCAATGAGGTACCTGTGGCTTACACAATTCACATGGCTGATGAATTTTAGTTAAACCAATCTCTGGTACTGTTCTCACTCCCATCAACTTTAGCAGTGCCCATGCCCATTACTACACAGAAAAGTCGTTCCCTGGTTGCAAAGTAGTTGCTTTGATATCCCACAGAGAACAGAAATGTCCTGCTCAGTGCAGTTCCAGGGCTGTGAATGAACTTCTAATTTCCTACCGCTGACACTCTATCTTGCCTCAAAACCCTAAATAGATGCAACTCTGAGTTCTTACATGCAACACAACCCTTTCCCCAGGAGATTCACGCCCTTGCTTAGTTGATACCAGAATCTTTGGTCTGGCCAACCACAGCTTGTGCATGATCTCAACCTGTCACCTGTGTCTCCCTCCACTTTTGTTACTTGCTCCCCTCTGAATGGCAGCCTGCTCTGCTGCAGGAAAACCACCACTGGGGAAGCGTTTCACAGCCTGCAGCTACTGCTGCAGGCACACAGCGCTCCCGGCTCCAGCAGAGCTGTCAGGGCAGCATCTCGGGTGACAGCCCTGCATTCAAAACCCCGGCACTCTGCCACAGCCCCACGTTTGCACTAAACGCCTTAACACACTAAATACAGAACGGGCTCTTTCCCACCATGAAAAATGCCCTCTAAGAAACAACTTTGTTTCAAAATTCACTTGGGCTTTTGGGTGGTCTGATTGTTTAGGGGTTTTTTGTTTGGTTTTTTGGGTTTTGGTTGTTTGTGGGGCTTTTTGTTTGTTTGTTTGTTTTTCTTTTTTTGTTTTGTTTAGTTTTGGTTTTGGGGTTTTTTTTGGTTTGGTTTTTTTTGGGTTGTTTTTTTGTTTTGTTTTTTTTTGTGTGTGTGGAGGGGATTTGTTACAAAAAACCCCATAATTTAGTGATTTTTCAGTGAAATCCTTATGTGTTTCCTTCAAAAATCCACAACACATTATCCAGAACGTCTGTATTGACAGACTGAATGCTTAAAACACTTCAGCCTTATAGAGCTTTTTTTGTTTGTTTGTTTTTTTGTTTCTTCCTTGTTTCACTTCAGAGGTTTGCCCAACAGTTCTAATCTGTAATAGAATATTAAGCTGTATCTCCTGTGGCTCTGTTGGTCACAGTTACTGATAAGATTTGATTCCTACTGTTCTTCGAATGCAAGGGACCAGCTTTGCCAAGGCATGCGTGACCTTTGCAAAGCCGTGGCCCGGTAGGAGCTGCGTCGATTGCGCTGACCTGTCAATGGGCAAGGGCTGCAAAGCCAGCAAGAGAACATGTTCTGATGCCTGCAGTTTAATAACAGCGCCTCAGAAGAGCACATTTATGCCATGTTTGAAGGCTGAAAGGTCACTCTGAAGGAATCTCCCCTTTCCTGGGAGCAGGAGCTGCTGTAGCACAGCAGCCTGGATCTGCAGCACTCCAGGACACTTCAGAAGTGGAAGTATTTTCATAGTTATGAGCTTTTCTCCCTAATGTATCATACCTAAAGCAACACCAAACTTCCAGCAAAAATTTTAAAAATCCCCAGGAGTGGAACTTTTTTAAACCAGTAGTAAGGCCCACCCACCTTTTCACACAGAGGCCAAGGGTCTCCAAACACCACACCCACAGCAAGTGAAGCTTTTATCCCTCAAAACCTCGCACACTTAAGAGTTTGAAAGCCTTCCAAAACTTATCGCAATATGCTAGGAACCAAGGCATTCTTCCAAATCTTTAACCTAGCCATCTCTGTACGCCCACAGAACTTTCATCACACCACACTGCTCCAACTTTGGCAGCCTTGAGCTCCTGCCCTGCTCCCTTGGCTGCCAATTCTGCAAATCCCCGCCAGCTCCAGGCAACAAGGAGCTCTTCAACGAGCAAAACCCAATTTTTAGGAAAAACAGCAACTTTCACACACCCCAAGGGCCATAGGATGAGTCTTCCTACCTTTGCCTCTTTCTTTGTTTTCTCTGGTTTCCATACTGCTCTCCTGCTGCTTTTAGGTGCCTCCATACCTGTTCAAAAGACAGATGAAAACTCAAATTGATACCGTGCCTCTATTTGTACGTACTCTGGTCTTTGGATACTTAGAGTTAATTTTAGAGAAAGTACATTTAGAGTTTCATCTTCTTAGTCCAAGGGAAGGGAGCTGGTATGGGTATCAGTCTCTAAGTCTGCATCTCTAAGTGACGCTTTTTAGGCTGTACACCTCCATCAGCATAACAACAGGCACATCTAAGAGCTAAACAGTATTTTTACCATGAGTTGTTTTGTTGACAGCTTAAAGAGCAAGTGTCTTGAAACTAGATCTTTTATTACAAACATCATGAGCTTGAAGTGACACAAATGTTTAACTTTTTTTTTTCATTTCCTCAAATCTGCCATCGCTTGACACCTTCCCTCCCCTTGTTTAAAAGTTTTCTAATCCAAAATGGCATAAGAAACAGAATACTGTAAAGTGCATACATTAAAGTCTGACTGGTTAATTTCACAACAGTCTTAAAATAACTGTTTTTCCAAACCCACTAGTACACTTTCTCAATGTTCCAGTTAGTATATATAAAAAAAATAATGCTTAAATTGTACAATTTCTATAAAAGCCTAGAGCAGGCAGTGCATTCCTTGGCACAATCACACATTTCAAAAATGGATTTTTATCACAGTATTTCATTTCCAGTCAATCGAGTCTGCAACCATAGATCATTTTGCACACACATTACTCAGCCACTGCTGCTTCTATCTCAAGTCTGGTAAATATTTTTGTCTTGTGCAAAGGATATATGTGCAACAGAATCAAGATGAATTCTGCATTAGTCCTGCAGCCCAGATGACAGTGACATACAGCAATATATTAGAGCACCATGGTATCAGAAATGTACAGTAAGCCCAAGTAAATGATGTAGCCTAGAGTTTTATAGCTTAGACCCAGGAAAACAAAGATAAAAGGTACACTTCCACTGTAGCATACGACCAAGTTTAGTCATTCAGAATAATACAGCACATCAATTAAATTTAGCCTATTGATCCATCACCTTCCTGGAGGCAGCCCAGGTGCCTTTGATGACAGCTCGGCCTATTTCATGCAGTGCACTAGAGATCAATGACGAGGGGCTACGGGGTAGTGGATGGTGCCCATGTGTCTAGCTAAGGAAAAAATATGTAACTTAGAGTTATTAAACTGTTTTACTGCTTGTAAATGGACATCAGTGTTCTATGACACAATCCAGTAGTAAAGCAGTTGAGAAGTTTGGCTCTTGAAAGTGTTAGGAGGCTGCTGTGGCAGCAGGATATTGCCCAGTTCCTGGGAGCAGGCTGGCATTGGTTTTCTGGGCACACCTGGGCCAGCTGCAGAGCAGTGCATGACCAGGCTGCCACGAGCAAAGAATGCTTTGTTTTTTCTGTACTCATGGGAAATTTTCATTTCTCTTTACAGGCATTAATCCAATGAAAGCAGGCATATTTAAAAGACAGAGTTCAGGTTAAGCCATTCTTTCTACAGCCCAGCAGTGCTGCACATACAGCATTTACGCTTCCAGCCTTATCAGCATTCAAAGCCACATCAGTTTAGCTAACAGTACTAAGATTTTTAAACAGCTAATGAATTCTGAGCATGGCCAGCACTACTTTAATTCAAATTTGCCTTACAGTGAGTTCTCCAAACTCAGCAAAGGCAGTTTAATGTGCAATTAAGGCTCTCTCTGCTATGCAAGCTATATTTATTATATCAAAAATCATAAATGAGAAAAATTAACACATTGGAGAGTCAGTCTAAGGTGATGAAGAACAAGAAAGTTTATGGAAAATACAGACTATTGCATCCATGTTTCAGTTCACCTTGAAGACTGTGGAAACACCAAACAGCTCATTTAACATTTTATTAGTCAATTTGCTAAAATGATAGAGAAGAACCACAGAGCTTTAGCAGAGTGACTACTGAAATCCCTTCATACGTGACCTGTACTGTCCTGCTCGTATTCGTAAATTTATATGAGATGTCATAAACATATATATAAATAACACAGAAACATATTGCGATAGTAGGTAATCCACACAAATTCTATCAGAGCAATAAACTCTCTCAGAATTTTATCCTCAGGGCTCCAGATAACCTCATCCAGTGAGGAATTCAATAACTCCATCACTCAAGAACCAGAAAGCGGGATGGTAACTGGGTTTGGAAGCAATGCTAATGAAACACTACAGATGCAGCTTCTCAAATGGAATTAATTTGATGAGAATAGAACACAGGGACTAATTTTAGGCTTATTTTTTAACATCTTTCAAAGTTAGAATACTTCCAAATTTATATGCTTGAAACCCTAGCAACTGCCTCAATTTTCTAATGTAATATCTTTGTGGGTAGAATCCTGGAAGACAAAAATTTATTAGCACATGGCAGTATTATTTAATCTAACTTGGTCTGCAGGCTCAAAATACTTAATCTACATTCCTATAGAATTAACCATATTTAGTGTTACTATGACTGAATTTTAATAACCTGAAATTAAAGCTGGGCCAGTTGGAGGAGGAAGATATAAAAACTGAGCTACTCATTTTTTGTTTTCAAACACTTGCAAGTTCTTCTTAATTTTTAACAAGTGAGAGACCTCCAGGCATGGCAGATATCACAGTTTGGTGGGTACTCTATAAAATAGGATGAAGCTAAAAAATGAATACTTTTCTTTCTTCCAAATAACTTTCCATTAAAATATTTAATTTCAAAATTTAAAAAATTTAAAAGACCAAACAGATCAAGGCATAAAGAAAACAGTACTGCTTTATGAAAGCTTAGTGGTTTAATGCCAAGTGTCCCACATTTTTTTTCCCAGTGAAAATATTTTGAGATATTTGACAGCGTGATGGGCTTGTATGGAAGGGCAAGATGGAAAATTTTCAAATAGGTGGCTCCTAGTAACACTCTGGGAAAATGAGCTGGAGGGAAAGGCTGAACAGAAGGAAGGATCTCATAGAAGGGAAGGAGGCATGGTAGGACAGCCTGGCTCAGTGTTCAGTGTAAGAGAAGGAAAAAGTCAAGGAAGAGCTGAATCAGGAGCAGGATGAGCCCAAAGAAACTCAAAAAAGTTGTCTTACCAACTGCACACAGTAACTCACGTGTGCCAAAGACTCTCCCATTTCAAAACTTAGACCACAATTACCTTTGCACTTAGAGATACAGGTTAACTGGGACTAATTGACTTTGTAAATCAGGACCAAGGGGGATATGGCTGTGCTCCTACTGTAATTTCTGCTGCTAAGACTCTAACCACATCTGGGGGGGGGGGAAAAACCAACCAAATCTAGAAAAAAATATTATGTTTTTGGCGTGTGATACTAACAGTGAAGTGTCACAATTTTTCAAGGATGTGTTGCCATGCTAAGACACAGAATCAAACAAAACATGGTAACTTAGAGAAGCTGCATAACTTCAGGCATTTATCTCTGACAGGAATGGCCCGTGGGAAGCAGGTCTCCCTTATACAGAAAAACTCAGGCTTTTAAAGGGAGAGTCTGCATCTCCATGCCGACTCATGCTGTCAGACATAACCACAATAAAAAACACCATCTTATTTGGATTTCTTATTGATCCATGTTCTAGTGTGAATGGCATTATTTTCTTCCTTGACCTCAGTTCAGGGAACAATTTAGAAACTTTTCAAAATCTGTTTTTCTATTAATCAGAGGCAGATTTGAGTTTATTGAACAAGAACTCTTTTTATGAATGCTTTTTTTGCTGGATTTTTTTTTTTCTTTCCATCTCTCTTTTCTGTTCTCTTCCTCCTGTCCCAAGGTGGGTGTGAAACTCAGGTTGCCCGAGTAGCTTTTAAACATTAAACAAAACACACCAGCTTGCCATATCTGTCTCAGCAGAAAGTCAATATTCACTCCAGGAGCAATCAAGCACCCAAGCACAGAGGCTATAGCAAAAGGCTATAAAAAATGTAGTAACAAGGCCTGAAAGTGCTTTGAGTAAAGGTTTTCTTGTAAACCTGCAGTTGAGACCAACTTGATCTAAGAAATGACAAAAGCTTTGATCAATCTGAGCTAAATTTTGATATTACAAACCAAATATGTGGCCAAGTGCAATTTTGAGCCATGCAATGCTCAAGGACCTTCTACCAAGTTTACTGAAATTCTAGTAATATAGTTCTTGTGTAAATTTTGCAATTCTATACCTTTGATGTGCTCGGAATTTTAGCTAACTTGCATCTCAGGATCTTTATTGCTTCTATAAATGCAAATAGTGGGAAAAATATTGTTTTTTCTAGTAGTACAGCTTTGAAAATTTTTACCTAATAAACTCATTTCACATCTGTCACTGATCATGCACTGGATGACAAATGCTTTTTATCACTATCAATCTCAAAAAGAGTTTCAATGAAGAAACACCTAAGTCAAGAACAATACACACCATAAATAACCTTTTTTTATTTACCCCAGAAAAACTTGAAAACAATTAATTAACCCAGCAAAGATTTTAATCATCATCCTTTGAAAGTAGAAATGCTTTCTTTATTGTGAAAAAATCTGCATAAATAAAATGTCTTAAGATTCCATAGACTTAAAAAATAAATTGCATATTATTAAATAGTCCAGTTAAGTGCTACATAATTTCACCCTTAAACAAGTAATCCTGAGAAACAGTCCTATATCTGGGGGTTAGGTGGTCACTATCAAAGCTGAGATGCAGAATGGACAGGAAATTGGTTCTGTGCTTATCCAACTCCTGCCACTGAAGGATACAAGCACTTATGTTCTCAGGTACATGCCGAGCTACAACAAAGTGATTTAATTTCTATTTAATATTTTGTGGTTTTTTTTCCAGAGGAAATGGCTAAACTAATTCTAGTGTAATTTATCCAACGATTCAGACTTCTTAGAACACTTTCCATTCTGAGCATGCAGTGCTTCTGGCAAAATGATGGAAAAAAGAAAAGGAAGAACTCACAGGGGGGAAAAAAGACAACAAAAAACAAAACAAAACAAAAAAACCCAATATTATGAAGCATTAGGATTTTCTGTAAGGGCTACAAAAGATTTTGTAACAGACTAGCACCTAACAAGGTAATAATTTCTGCACAACTAACAAAGGCTAAATCCCACCATGAATTATGAGCATTCTGGGCATTCCCCGCAGCTGAACCAAGAGAGTGCAACCAAGTCACACCATGAAACAAAACAAATGCTTGTAGAGTGAGAAGCTTATTAGATCAAATGGAAAGCTGTTCAAATTAAAATGGGGTGAGGCAGGCACCTGATATGGGTATGTCAGTGAATATAATTGGTATTCATTTTTTCTAACAAAAAATAAGCCTTGACATTATAAAGCAGGACTCAATAAAAGAGACAGAGACTAATTCTGTGAAATAGGAGTGGGAGGTAAAAACAGGACTTTTACCTGAAATACAATCACAGTAGCAAGTATTCAGCTTTCCACTTGAAATTTAGAAAATACCTCAGGCTCAAATCTCTGAAGGTTTATTATAAAAAAATTACTCCCCAACACAGAGCATTGTGCTTGCTTTCAGAGAGAGCACTCTCTTAATTTACGGCCTATTCAGTAACAAATAGGTAAAGGTTAGAATCTACATTCTTGCAAGACAGCAATAAAAATCCACCTTTGTTGATTTTTAGGAGATGCCTTTTTTTCCTCCCATCATTTTCTCCATGTGTGTTCTTTGTACAGAAAAATGAGCAGCATGTTTCATTTGATCAGTGGCTCACCCACCCCAGCTTTGCTTTACAGAAGCTGCCCCCCAGTTCTGAGGTGATCTCCAAGGGGAGCCAGGCAGAGCAAGGGATTCATCAAGGACTTGTGTGGGTGATAGGTCTGACAGGTGCCCTGGTCTGCTGAATGCCACCTCTGATGGAACTGTGCCATCAAATGGGCAGATATGATCATTGCAAGAGGCATAACCCTTTTAAATCAACATTTTAAAAGCTCCCACAATGAACTGAAGAATACTCATCCTCCCATCAGCATCCCCAGTGCCACAAAATGTATTTTTACTTGGTAATGTTAATAATAACATCCCTTGAAGACTTTTCAAGCTCAAGATGATTGTGAGAAGTGCTGAAGGCCTGAGAAACACAAATCTCATTAAAATTGCAACTAGTTATGAAGAAAGGTTCATTAATCTGAGTTGGACTGTGAGTCAGCAATGACATCCTTGCTAACACAACGAGGTGGTCTCAGCTCAGAAGTCTTAAATGTGGGAGCAAACAGCACTAGCAGAACACTGGCTCTGGAGTGTAAACATTTATCATCAAGAGAAATGGATCTTGCTCCCAACTTTCTGGGCTTTCAGTCTTCTTATTGTTTTCAACATTTGCACAAAAACACTAAAAAAAATTCTACAATAATGGTTAATGTGTAAATTACACAGTCAAAACATTTCAGACAAGGAAAGTCGTATCAAGGAAACCACAATTCCTCATGCTTTCAGAATATGTAACTATTTTATGCTTAGAAAAAAACCATTTTCATTCATAATTGCAATGGGTACTTATCCCCTTAGAGCCCAGTTGATTCAGGAACAGACACATCAGCAGACACACCTGTTCAAATGTAACTTTAAAAAATAAGTGAGAACAGTAGCTGTCATGGAAACACCCATCAGCCCCAACAAAGCAACACCAGAAGAACAACTTCAGCACCTTAAATCAGGATTTACAAGTAGTCACAAGCTCCAAATCATCTACAGATTATGATTACCCATCCCGGAATTACACAGCCATCTTGCACACAAGTATGACTGTTCTTGAACTCGTCACTTTTTTAAAGCCAAATTTCTGTCTCAGCAGCAGAATCTAATCTCTCTTATTTATGCTTCTCCCAATTCCCCAAACAATTAGGTGGCAGCAGAGAGAGGGAGGCACTGACAGGCTGATGTCTCTTCCCGAGCCATGCCGTCTGGTGCCCCTCCTTTCTGGCACTCTGCAGGCAGGGTGGCATCCCAAGGTCGTGGTGATTTGTAGCACCAGAGGATTGCAAAAGCCTCAGGCAATCGTCAGAAGCCTTGGCTTCCTACTAGAGCTCACTGAATTATTTCCAAATTTATTACTATGGCAAACAGCTGCCAAATAATCTCAGTGCCCACAGCCCAGAAAGGCAGAAAGGAGTGAACTAAGTTCAGAGGAGAGGCAAGTTTCTGTCTGTGCAAGATGCCACCCTTACATACACAGGTTGATTTACTTTTTAGTGACCCAACTGCACCCTTTCAGTGCCTGATCATTCTGGAGGCTGTGAGAAAGATGATACTTCTTCAATAAAGGGTAATTATAAACATATATTATGGGAGACAGAACACTGATGTTATAGATCAAGATACTCCCTAATACTTATTCAGAAGAAAACAAAGGATATTTCTGAAGCTTTAGTTAGCAGCTGTTAAATGGGTGCAAATGGCAAAACCTGAGTTAGAGACTGAGAGAAAGTACAATGTATAAGTCACAGCACACCTGGAACCACAAACTTTTCATTTACACTTCCTCTTACCTCTGCTTCTGCTTACTCATCTCTAAAGCAGAACTGCTATTTTTTACAATCTTAGCTGATACATTTAGAGAATTTTGATATTTGAGACCTCTTACACAGTACCAGCATGAGCTGTGGCTGTGATTGTGGCTGAGGAATAGTTTGTCAGGTCAGGGAGTGGCTGTGTCACCAGTGTGGCAGTGCTAGCCACAGGGATTTATTGTCCTTACCCAGCTCATTTCCCTGCTGATGGAAGAACCTGTGGGCAGCAGCCAGGGATGGTCCGCCCAGAGTCTCTGGAGAAGCCAGGGACTCTGTGATGAACTCCTGGATTTTGGAGTCAGGGGTATAGGGAGCCCAAGGCCCACTGAAATAGAGGTATTAGCAGCATATGAAGGGGCTGGACCTGCTTCAGAAGCAGTCAGTGGAGAAGTACAGCTCCTCCTGGCACCACAGTGTTCAATTATTTGTTCCCAACGCTGGTTTGTTTTTCCCTTTACCTGCTCCATAGCATGCTCCTTTCATTACAAGAAACTCAGTAATTTTTTAAATAATGATCTGCTAGAATTTTTAAAAGCATTTTAGTTAATCAGATAATTTTAACTGATTATGAACAACAAAACCAAAAAGAGATATCTTGAGTAAAAATATACGTAATTTGGGTAGCTGATCCATATCTTCAGAAATGACAGAGAGCTTGCTAAAAGCCATGTGTAACCCTAAAAATGTCCATACTAGCATAAAAAAAGAGCAGACTGAAAAACTTGTAATTGCTACTCCTTAAAAAAACTACTCTGACTGTTCATAGTTTTCTCACATTCAATCATTATATTAATAAAAATATCAGTTTATATATATTTATATGCAGTTACTAATATGCATATTTTAAAAAGAAAGTGCTATTTGGCTTGGATAGGGTGGTTTAGAAAAGACTTTTTTTGCATTTGCCAAGATAGATTATTAGTCTTAAGAAAGAAAATGAGAGAAGATTTTAACATGCAAAAGAAATCAGCTACAATTGTTAAATGTAAAAATTACAGAATTACCCTAACCCTTACATCACACCACTATTGCTTTTCCTCTTGCAGCCTCCCTTTTGCAGAATCCTTTTCTACTCTGAGGGAGACCCAATGAAAAAAGCACAGATATACTCTAGTCCTTTAAGCCTACCCAAGTTCATCCCAGCTAATTCTCTTCCAAAGGTCTCATATTTATGGAATTCAGCAATGCTGTGTACAGTGCTGCAGTAATAGAAATGTCATCTTTTGCACTTTGCTGCTGGCACAGCTGTTACATCATCCCTTTGGTAGAACATATTCTCCCTGCCTACAACGTATTAGAAGTCCCTCCTATGTTGCAATGAGTTTTTGCTCTTAAATGAGGTGTGTGAAACAAAGGCCATCAGTGACTATTGCCTGTCATTTTTGCTTTCTTGGTTATGAAAGGAGTTTTCCAATACAGCTGCAATCTCTCTCTGCTCTCAGTCAGCCCAGCTCCACAAGTCACGAGAGCCAAACCTGTCTGTCACTCATGGCACTGAGGATTATCCACAGCTGCCTGGAAACAGCTTCTTCTCCTCTTCCCTCACCCCATTCTCTCAAACAGGGTTTGCCTTTCCCTACTACTCATTTGGAGAAATTAATTCATTTTTAGTTCCACATAATTCAAAAACCTTTTCCTTTGTCACACTGCCTGCAACACAGTTTGTACCCCTCTGGGAACAGCAGGGAGCTGCACAGCTACTTACACACAGGCTTGGCTGTTTTCTCCTAAACTAGGGCAAAACTACCCCAGACCCTCACGTTCCATGTGCCCAGCCCAGCTGCTCACTCCCAGCAGGGACAGCAGCCCTGGGAGCCCTGTGCTGTTCTCATTTGGCCGCTCTGATCTCTGACTTTTTCAGTCCTGGGGCTGTGAGCCAGCCCTGCCCGAGCTCAGGGACTGCGCATCCTCAACAGCCAGGACACTCACCCGCTGGGAACACACCTTGCAAGGGCATTATCTGCCTGTAAAACTAGAAGAAAAAAAAAAAAAAAAAAAAAAAAAAAAAAACCACATGTTTTTCTTCAATTTCTTTCAAATAGGTGAGTGAACTCTAAATGCATCTGGACATGAGCATATCTCTATCTCTCTATCAGGCAAAATAATTTGAGGGAGACTTTCAAAAACTTATGAACAAGATAGATAGGGGTTTTTTGCAAGCACCAAGGATGGCTTTGGCCACCTCTGCCTTCAGAAAGAAGAACATTTAACCAGAGTAAGAGAATAAGGGTCACATCCAGCAAATGAAACTGTCTGTAGTGATACAATCAGTCTGAACAAGAAGACTGCAGAAATCCCATGCACAAAAGAGACCAGTTCTGGTTCAAACAACAACTTGTCAAAAAAGGTGCTGCCCCCGAAACATACTAGAGAGATTTAGCTGTTAAATTATTGAACAAAGAAAGAGCCAAGAAGAGGAGAGGAGGCTGCTATGATGGAACAGGCAGGAGCAATGATCTTAGGGAAAGGTACCAGCTATCTGTTCCCAAGGGATTAACAACTACAGCAGAACCACAGTGACAGGCAAGGAGCCAGGCATAGTAAAGAAGATACATGGAAAGCTTCCAAGGTCTAGTGATCATGGTAATATTAATTTCTAAATTTTCAGAAAAAGCAATTATAATTTATTAGGACTTCTTAAGAAGTCCACACTTGAATGCAAGTGGTAGAAAACTGATAGTAATCAATTGTTTTCTACAACATTTGGAGATGGAGCAATAAAAAAGCATTTAACTCATAGTTAAAGATTGAGAACTACAATCAGCCCACAAACCACACCTAAGTAATTTGAGGAGTTAAATCACTCAAACCTTAATCACAATTCATGCTGAAATTTCTGCAAGTTGAGTTTTGTGACTGTCTCAGTACACACCTAAAGCATCATAAAATCTGTAAGAATCAGCAGTAAATAAACAAATGTATTAAGGCTCAAAATTATTTACAAGCATTTCATCTGGATGCATGAGGCCAAAATCTGCTAATATATAAAAGAAAAGCAGAATTAAACATCAAATTGGAAACACTTATAGGCAGTATGACTTTTTCCTTCTAAGAGGTCTTGAAAAAGATAAGCCTGTTCTTCTTTTCCTGTGATCCGCTAAGGATTAAGGACCTCATCTGAATTTATCCATCTATGTTCTCAAATTTAAGTAATAATATTTAATGCCTCATTCACACATAATATCTGTGACAAGAGTTTAAATAAACATCACAGAAGTGGAAAGTCATATTTCTATGGCAGCACAGATGGTAATGGAAACCTCAGAGATAATGTTAACATCATTTTACTCTGCAAGGCTACTCTCCAGTTTTTGTGCTATCAAGGACAACCAAATAAGGGAAACCAGGAGGAATCCAGTTCCTAAGCAACACTGTATTCCTGTATTTCATACTCATCTCTGGCCAAGGTTTATTTGGCTCCAGGCTCTGAAACAGGATACAAAAGATCTATGGTACTGTCTGGGATGCACAGTCCAACTTCAAATGGCACCTTATTAAATCACACTCTTCTTGGGCTGTTATTACTAACTTGTATGATGAAAATCATTGCTTTCCCTTTTCCCAAGCCTTTGTATTTCTCATCTATCTACCCAATAGAGCCATCAGGGCAGTGATCAGACCTTTCTGTGGCTGCACAATGCAAGCCCTGAATTTAGAGGGAAGATCTCTGCTGAGACTGCAATACAAAACATAACTGCAACAAACAGCCTGGACAAAACCCCAGATTTTCCTCCTGCCAGTTGCTAAATTTGGTGTTTGTTTTTCTGAATACTTCACCTGTAGCAAACACGACTTCTCCTGCAACCAGAGTCAGGATAAATTGCAGCACAGCCACAGACCAAGAGCACGCCCAGGGCTGTGAGGTGAGGAGTCACCAGTGCCCTGGGTATAAACTCCTGTCAGCCCCTCCTGCATGACACTGCAGCAGGACCTGTGGAAGCAAGGATATCTGCCATCTGTTCAGGAAGTTATGGCACAACTAAAAACATCCAGGTAGGGAGGAGGGGGAAGTGACATTTTCACAGTTATCACTATGGTCTTTCTTACACCAGTGGCATGGACCACCAAAACATCACTGTTACAAGACAACAAACAAAACAAAACAAAAAAATGGTTTTCGCTAGCACACAGACACACACAAAATGCATCATCTGATTGCATAAAGCTCCATGGGCAATTTTGTAGAAGGATTATTTTGTCTTCATGCAGTTGCTCAGTGATAATATTTGTCCATCTGTTGTAAGGCATATCTCCATATTCAAAGGCACAGTACACATTGCCATGTGCTGGAAGGGATGCAGGATTCTTGCCTTGCAAATCAGCCCATTGATCTTGATGAAAAATGGCAAAATGCCAATAGTTCATGCACTGAGACATCTCAAGGATTCACAGCTGAATAGCTATTTAAATAATAAACCCACCCTACTTCAAGTCATATTTAGAGCAAAGTATGACCAGACTAACAACTTTTTCAGCAGTATAATGTTCTTTATAAGTAATTAGCAATGTAAATTTTTGCAAGCTGAAGCGTAAAGCCGTAACTATACAAATAATCGCTACATATAAACATAGACCTTTTGACCTCAGTACAGTTATTTCCCTCAAAGGAATACTTCTATTTATGAAGGGTCTATTTATTCTGGCCCCAGTTCTTATGATGGTCTGCTATAATCACAAATGGATGTGGGGTTAATTTGAATGATTTCCTTTTGTTCCTAAAATTGGTATTTACATCTAAGCATTAGTGCACAAAGCCTAAGTAGTTCCACTATATGATTTTAACCACAAGTAAAGGAGAAAATGCTCTCCAAATAAAATTTATCCTCTGTATGTTTTAATGGCAGAACCACCCATCACTACATGGAAATTATCAACTTGCTATTAATCAAACCATTCACCAATTGCAGCAATTGAAGAGATGTCACTAGTGAGCCTGGGCTCGCTCTGGTGAAAGCACACACACTCCCTGAATCCTAGACTGATGATATTTCAGTTGTCATCCTGGTTTTCAGGAGTCCCACATACTCCTGCCTTTCTAAATTACATCCACAAAACTGTAGCATTCTGTTACAAACGATTAGGAACAAAGAAACACGGGTATGACCTTTTTGGAGAGGTTTGCAGCATAGGCAAAGCACGGCATGGTTCAGAGTTCACCACTAATGGCTGTAATCCAGTCTAGATGAGCCAGACTTTCAAGAGGCTAAAGCTAATTTAGATTAGATGCTAATTTAGGTCTGGGCCTCTCCTGTGAGCAGCTTGTGCCAGATTGAATGCGGTGCTCTTGTGATATGGGATTACAGTCAAAAGAATTAAGGAGCAGCTACCTAATTAATTTGAGCTAATGGTACTTAAAGACATCCAGCTGTATGCAAACCAGCTCCCAGCACCAAGGGCTGCACTGACATTTCATTCACAAAGCTACCAAGTGCCCATAGCGTGCCACACTCCCAGACAGGTGGCACAGGGTGCCACAGCCCTGTGTTCGCCTCTCTGAGCAGCTTGTCCCCTCTGGGAGCACGTCCTGCTCTCTGCCATGATTGCTGCTGCCAGTGACACATGTAGGGGGGGGCAAGAAACACCCTGCAATGAAAGGTTAAAGGTATGAAAAAAGCAGTTTTCCGGTTCTTAATATTTTTCTTCCAGGAGCTCTGCAGCCACTCTGCCCAGCGCAGGTCTCTGACACAGCCTCGGGTGGCTCAGCTGTCCCAGGGGACAACCTTCAAGGGTGTCACTGCACCTCCCCCAGGACAGCAAGGGGCCAAACAAGCCCTGCACACCCACTGAAGGGACGTTTGTGCATGGTGAGATATCTTTGTGCAGCTGAACCTCTTGATGCTGTGAGAAGCTTCTCCCTCTTTTTGTACACAAGCGCTGCCCTTCAGGGGCTGTGGGACATCAGAGATGCTGGTTTGAAGGGAATGAGCTTTGCTGACAGGTGGGCTGGACAAAGGGGCACTCAGTATAGGAAAGTGACGCCAAACAAAAAGGATCTGTTTCATGTATGCTCAGCCTGGTGTTGGTTTTAACCCATCAGTGAAGAAAATGGAGAGCTGAGCATCGCTAAAATATTATTCTGGGTCAAACACCAAGGTCACCAACCCAACCCAAATTCTCCTCCAGTCCCTGACCTCACCATTTTCAAGTCATAATTGTATCACCTTCTTTCCTGCACAGGAAATTAAAAGTACATTAAAATTATTATCTATGCCAAAAGCTACCTGTATTTTTAAATGCACACTGAATACACTATAAATATGTGCAATGCTTGTAGAGAGTGGAACACTGAAATTGCGATCAGGATACCAAGGGTTTGCTGCCTTTTTTTTTTTTCTTATAATTTCATAACATAATGCTATCAATTCTTTTTTTGCTTTACATAAAAATACCACTGCAGAAAGTCAGATCCCCTCTACCCTGTCAGAGGTGGCAAAATATAAATGTTCAGAGATGTCTGGATTATTATTTTAAATGTCACCAAATCCAAACCTCAGCTTTACAGGAGTTATTAGTTAAATCCATGTTCTGTACTGCCAAAACATTTGCCCTCTTGTCAACCATCCTTTTCTATTTTGCTCTTAATTTACTAAATTCTAAACTCACAGATGGCTTCAGTAAGTTTAGTTTACAGAGTAAACAATATAGGAGAAAAACGACAGCAATGAACAATGTCTTTAACAAGTCACACTTAAGGATAGCAAAAACATATTACTTTTGAAAGAATGTAATAAATCTCTCTCACCTGTCACATTCGCATACTCGCAGATAATCATGGCAATCTGAGCTTACTTGAATAAACTGAAAATATAAAAGTGATAATTTAAATCACTTTTAAGAATATTCACTTTTGCTTTTACCAATTTAAAACCAAGAGGGTTTTAAATATTTGCCAATATTTATAGCCATTTTCTCATGAAAAAATTGTACAAGAAAGGAGACCATGAAATTAAAGCCAAGTTCATAAATGGACATATATATGTATCTGGAATCATACATTTCCATTGCATACAATGGATATATCATGATGAAGAAATAACCATATTAAACTTTCCCTAGAAATATATAGAAATAAATTATTTTCCAACCATAAAACAGACATAAAATATGCTGGAGCATTAAAAAATTCTTACTGAGGAAGCAACAATGGACATTTCTGGAGATGCTGATTTTCTCTCCCATTTTCCAGGCTTAGAAATTTTCCACTTTCATTAAGTTTTAGTTAGGCAGCGTCAGTGATTTAGTGCACCATGTGTTCCATCAGCAGCACCTGAATCCTAAATAATAGAAGTCTATATTATGCTTCCCTGCAGACAAGATGTCTTCATTTATGGGTGGACTGAATAAGGCGCAGAGAATCTGACCACACAGAGGAGAAAATAAATTCCCCTAATACATCCTCTCCTGAGAGGGGGGAACAAGAAGAGCTATGAACAACCAAAATACATGGCTTTATTGGAAATCTGCTCACCACGATGCTTCCATTGAAATGGAATACCAATAAAAAATGGCAGTGATGGCCTCTAATGCAACCTGTGATAGCAGATTGCAGCTCTGGATGTCAAATTTTAGCCCAAGTGTCAAATGCTGGGCTAAATATTTTGTGTTTTTACAGCTCCAAGCAGTTTCTCCCCTCACTTTCAGTGAGGTAACACTGGAAGCAGTTTCTTGCTCATCCTGTGTCCCAGTGACACAGGAAACATCCTCCTGGGAGGGGTGATAAGCTCTCCTCTTTCAATTAAGGTTTTTAATGTCACCAAAATACGTTTGTTTTACGTAAATGCAAATCAAGGATTTGTTACTGAGCTGCATTTGGTATTTATAAACTTCTGAGAGAACAGGCAGCAAGGCTCATGGTTCATTGCTGCTTTAAGCCCATTGTAATCAACAAAATATGATCAGTTATTGTGGCTCCGAGTATTTAAAGCAAAATCCATTTTTCTTTGTCAACCACTTTATGTGATATGAGATGTTAGACACACAGACTGAGTCATTTTCTCATTAGCCCAGCCAAACACATACATCTTTCCCCATCCACTCCTTGAATTTATGTTATGAAAAGATACATATTTTGAAGCAAATCGTTTTCTCTGCATGTTAAAAACAAAATGAAGCTGGAGACCAAGAAGGGGAGAAAGGGAACAGCTGAAAGTAATCTGAATCCCAGAATACATTTAAAGGGAAGAACAATATATACTTCTATTGGGAGATAAGCCATATTGAGCTTATAAAAAAGACAGTCCTTGGATGCCACAGTTTGCATGTGGCTTAAAGATAAAGAAACAGTGCTGCTTTCTTCCACTCTCTAATCCTTCAAATGTGCAGCTTTAAAATATCCTATAATTTAAATGTGGATTTATGATCAGAAATCAGGTACATTTATTTTTTACAGCTAATTACATTCAGAGTGATTAAGAAATCAGTATATTCCAGAGCTTTTGGAAAATAAGTAGAGAAGAGTTCTGGGAATATTTCTGCAGTCCTACTCACTGCGCTTATAGTCAGGATTGCTGTACCAAACACACCTTTGCTAGACTTGACCCAGAGAGTTTTGCTGTGTTCTATTTATTCAAAATTAATACTGTTTTAATTTCATTAATGCAAGAAATGGAGGTAATAAATTAGGAATTATATTTGTAACAATTCAAAGACATAGAAGCCAGGGGCATCTCAAAAAAAGCAAAAGACTGAAATTCCAAGTACTAGGTTTCCAGCCTCTCCAACACTCGAGTAACATAAACACACAACTCATTCCATTAAAGCCACAAGACAGGTGCGTGCTTGACTAGGACCACATGCTTTTAGACAAATTGATTTTTGTGAGCAGAGCTCACTCCTTTGACCACAGCATGTGACAAGACCAAGGTAAGAATTTTTCCATGGTCAATTTTTCAATGGCCAGGTTTTCACTGGGGAAACAGCATAGGCCTCCCAAGCTGGCCCTGTTTTCCCCTCAGTAATACACACAGCTGGGTTCTGCACAGCCCCAGCTCTAGCAGGGAAGCAGAGGGGCCAATCCTTCCTTTCCAAGCTGAACCTGATCAGCCTGGCTGTGTCTGGGCCAAGCTGGAGCGACCCCAGCCCTCTGCAAACTGCTGCAGGGAGAGGGGCTGCCTTGGAAAACTCCCCTGCACTGCAACAGTCGGCCTCTGCTGCTCCACAACACATCCCCAAGCAAAAATAATGCAATATTCCATTCAGATGTACCTCAAATTGTGTTTTAGGGGAACAATAGCTGGGTATTTTTGAACACATAAGAAGTAATAGAGATTTCAAAGCACAAAGTGTATAAGCAGCAAATAGTAATGCTCGCTTGAGCTGCTCTGTAATATTTTATCTGGAGATCTGCCAAATTCTTTGTCTGAAATTCAGCTGAAGTTTGATGATCACAAGTAGAATGGCTATTTTTGTATCCGACATATGTATTATCAAGAATAAAAAGACAAATTGTCAAGGGAATGGCTCTGTTGTTTCAAAGGTGGTATTTAAACAATTGGAGAGCTTAGAAGCAAACAGAAGGCAACCAGCCAATTCCACATTGCTTCAAATAGCATTTTCACAAACTTCCATTTTCCAATTATTTCACATAACATAACTCTGCTCTCTGGGTTTGGATCTCCAGTGCAAGGCTGTGGCATGAACTCCACAGAGTGCTAGGAAAAGAGACTTCTTAGGCTATTTTAAAAACCACCTTTTTTTTCAAGTAACTAAAGCCAGAAGAACAATTTTCATGCATAAACACGGCATTCTGGCTGTTTATCACTGCTGTCAGGCAAATATTAGTTGCGCTCAGCATGATATTTCCCCTCAGCTGTATTTTGTAACTTGCATTGCACAGTGGAAAGTGAGCTCACCAAGAAAAGTGGTTTTAAAAGGTTTTACTGCTAAGGATAAATTAATTCATGAAAGTGTAATCCACGCATTAAACGTCCACAACATGATAACAATTACAATCTCACTTTCTATCCCTTCTGCTTCTCCAAGTCTGAAAATGCACATTCTCTTCCACTTTTACACACGAACTCCTATCACATCCAGTTCCTCTGGCACCTTGCATTTCCTTTTATATAGTATCATTAGCCCAGTATCTCATCTCTTTAAATGTTTTTTTAGACACTGTCTCTAGATGCCCCATATCCCTCATCCTTGTTCTTGCTCCTGTCTCCAGGTGGTAGCAAAGCATAACCTTCTCACAAAACAGACCCATTGGATAAAATTCCTTCTTCTGGTTCCAACAGGAAAAAGAGCAACGGATCAAGAGCTCAGTGATGATGACCTCCCCAGAATTATGAACTCTTCTAAAGTTCTTTAAAACAAATCAGAAGACTCAAGATTAATTTTATTTATTAAATAGTACCCATAGCAATATATCTTTTGCCTACAGATGCTTGCTTTGGAGGTCACCAAACATCGAGAAGTCTCATTTTTTACCTGAGGACATTTTCCCCTCTTAACCTAAAAGCTTCTGGAGGAAGAAGGAATGACTGGATTAGCAAAAAGATGGTCTCTCTCTTTGTACCATTAGCCATAAAGACACACATTTATTAGTCAAAATAAAATGGTTTTAAGTTTTGCTCACTAAAACAATGCTGCCACCTCCCCCAGAGCCTCCCAGCCATCCCTGCCAGTGGCAGATGGGCTCAGAAGAAACCTCCACAGAGCAGCCATCAAGAGCTTGTGCAAAGATCTACTCCAGAGGAGCACAAAGGGAAGGAGCTCTCTTCAGCAGCAGCTATTCTAAGAACGGCCTCACCAGGTGACTGACAACAGCCTTATGTCGTCTCTAACTTATCTGCCACTATTTATATTTTCCCCCACAGCTAACTTCTTGAAAGATATGCATTGATTCCGTCTTGTCTTCATCTGCTCACGTCTCAACCTCTATTTTTTAAAAACTTTACTCGCTCAATTCTAGCATGCACAGGCTCCTTCATCAACCACAGGCTGCCTAGACATACGCTGTGTGACATGTCCAACCTGAGCACTTCATGCAAAAATCCCAAATCCTGCTGTATTGTGGTCAGAGGTGTTCTGGTTTGCATCTCTGCCTTCAGGCATCCCACACTCTGTCACATACCTTAACAGCTGGCAAACCAGATGTGAGTTCGAGACAATCTCAAGCATGTTCCTGTCAGAAGCACTGTAAGCTGGAATGCTCATTCTGGCTTCAGTGACATGAGCTGCCTCAATATTCCCTGGGAGACTTTTCCCTCCCACTGTGTCTGCACCATTATCTCTTGCCTGGAGCACTGCAACTGAGCTCTTGCATTTTTAGTACCTCTTTGCCTAATGTCATGAAGACTCTGGTTTAATAAACAATATCAAACAGACTTGTGGTCCCAGACAGGTAAACTTCTGGCAGTATAAAAGTGTAACAAAACATTACATTTCTGCTATGGTAAGCTATTATGTAAGGTACTTGCAGCAAAGAAATTAAATTGACAGATACCAAAATCAGTATTGAGAGAAACAGCTTGAAAGAGAATAAAAGAAAAGAAAGTCACCCAGAGATTTAAGTACAAATGTTCCAAAATTAGCAGCAAATGGGATGTCCAGGTGCTCCAGCCCAACACTGTGGCTCACCCAATCCAAACCACTCTTACACTTTAACACAGGTGAAATACTTCAAGTCCTCCCCCATGGAGCTGTAACTGCCCTAAGAATACCCTTTAAAAAGAATATTCACTTGCTGAGCAGCATCACCCATGGAAACCAAGCTGACTCTAAGTACGTTGCAGTTGCCATCCACAAACCCCAGCACTCTTCAGCTCCACAAGCAATCCTCAACTCCCAGCACCAAAGGGACAAGTTCATAGTAAACATGTAGTTATTCATACAGGCTGATAAAAGGCCTGCAGCCCACCTCCCTTGCTCATTCACAGAGAGTAGCATGGTTTGTGATTAAGTGTATTTCCATTCTCTGAGAGGATGGTTATGGTTGCTGGAAGTGATGATAGCCTCCAGGACATCATCGTGATTCAAAGCCTGCTTTGAAAAAGACATTTATTTAGTTATCCAGGGGGCATTTAGGAAAATGGGTTTTTTATGTATGTGTAATGAATGAGTGCTACGCTGTGGTTATCCAAACATCAATCAAGTGTGATTACGGGGGTGACTGCCACATCCTCACACAATTTCTTTAGAAATTAGGAAATGAGAAAACAAATTTTCTTTAAATCCTCTTCCCATCATCACTTAGGCAGATATCTTCATTGTTCTGTAAATACCAGGTCTCCTCTCCTCTGTGGTCTCATGCTCTCTAATTATTACTGTAAGAAGACCCATTTTAGACCCTATACCTAAACATTTCAGCAGAGAACCTAAGGAAAAACAATTGCTAAGCACCTAAAAAAAAGCAGAAAAATATGCTCAAGTATCAGACTGCAGATGACCATAAAATAATCCTTCTAAGTGGACAGAAGTAAAAATATCTAAAGACTTGACTGTATATTTTAAATAATTTATTATGGTGCCATGGCCATTTAAACATAAGGTATATTAAGTAGGATTAGTTCAAAAGTATATTTAAAATGTCTACTTTAAAGTAACATCTCATTTCTCAAAGAGAACACACCACAGCCTCCCTTGCTTGAATACAACAAAATTCATTAATGTGGATGAGGATTCTCAGCAGGAAAGGCTTCTGAGCAGAATCAGGTTTTACCTTCAAAAAAGGAGCAATTCTCGTCTCCACTGCTGATCCCACATTGCCTGGGAGTTGTGCTGAATACTCTTCTCCTCAGCCAATGCTTTGATTTACCCTTGTACGTATATTGGAGACAGAGCACCTCAAAATGTAATCACCGGAATATCATGACATACACAGTAATTTAAGAGGTTCCAGCCTTCCACTGAGTGTCCTTTATTATAAAAGATGCTAGTCCTAGTCAAAGGCATTCAGCAGGTGTGAAAAATAACTGCAATATTTAACACTGCACATTAACAACATGTCGCTACAACTTTAATTTTTAAGTTAAATTTTTGCTGTGTCATGCCCACTTCAAAACCCAAACCCAACTTTTTAGCCATTTTCCAGCATCAAGTTGCTCTGAAGGTGCTAAGTCACTGGGGGAAAATATTATTAGATTGCAGTAACTTTCTACGACTGCCATTTGGACTGTACTTCACTGTGCTTAGTCCCAGCTTTCTCCTACTGTTTACAGATTGGCCTCAATTTTATTTATTGGTATACCTACAGGTATAGAAACTCACATAGCTCATACCTATCTACATATCACAAACATAGCTTATTGTTCTTGATTTTAATTATTTAGTTGAAATTCTTAAGGAGCCTTTAAAGGATTTCCTTTTCTGCAGAACAGAAACACTGAAGCAATCCTGATTCTGCAGGCACAGAAAACTGCATTTGAGTGCTCAGTATATTCAGTAAGGCTTGAGTGACTCATACAAGGACATGGCTGCAGAATAAATGTTTTTATTAATTATTTATTAATCTTCAGTGTTTCAGTGCCATACTGAGTTAGCATAACTTTCTGAATAAATTATTCAGCTTATCACGGTTCAGCCCAAGCACAGCACAGCTCAGAAGAGATGACAAACCTGTGACATACCCACCACCTCCCTTCTTTCTTCTATTTGAGCTCTTGATATTTTAATCACATTTCTACCCAGGGATACACTCCTTAGCATCAGGCAGCATAAGTCACAGGAATTCAGTCATAAATACTACAGAAATTCAGCAACCATCCCAGCTGCTGGCACAACAACCAACGGAATGGGCTGCTGGAAGGAGGAGGAGATCCAGCCTCGGGATGCTCCCGCAGGCCAGCCGGGCTAGCTAGCATCCAGCCTTGCCCTGACCCTCTCTGTCAGTCTCAGGGACATTTCCCCACCTGCTCCCTCATCAACCACTGCCTGGTGACCTCAGACTGTGGCACTTTTGTCATCTGCCAAGTCCACGTTTTCCACACTCCATCCTGCATCTCTGAAGAATCCTGCACATGTACTAAAGGCCAGATTAAAACCCTGCCAAGTTTTTGGCCTAGGTGGTGGTGTACAGCCATGAACTCCAGAAGCTCACTGTATATTACAGTGCTTAAAAATAAAAGAGGGAGCCATAAAATGCCAATGCCTGAGGAAAAAGATTACCCATAATGCAAACTAGATGAGAAGGTTTTTGAGCATTTCCTTCTGCAGAGTTACCCTCACTGGAGCAACCTCTCCTGCCCGGGCAAGGGAAGAGCAAACTGTGCCCACTCACTGCTGAGCTCTACAGATCCTGGCTGTGCCCAGCCAGCCACGCAGAGCACTGGAACCAGGGCAGGAACTGCACTGCACCCCGTGCTGCTGAAAAACCTTCACCCAGCTCCTGCAAAAATCAATCCACCCCCGATTCAATTCACTTTGGCACAGTCCCCGGGCAGAGGGAGGATTTGATTCATCATACAAATTTCTCCCCACAAATGGATAAGAGTGTCCTGCTTGAAGGACTCCTGAGATCCTCAAGAATGTGCCTGCAGCCTGGGATTTCTGCTGTGCCCAAGAAACCTCGTGCTTCAGGCTCTTTCCTCTGTTCAGCTCCTTTTTGTGCCTCCAGCTACACAATGCAGCAGAAAACAAACCACCCAAACCGACCTCCAGCCCAATCTCTATTGGCAAAGCAGAAAACCCAGATAAAGAGAGCAATAGGCAACAACAAAAAAAAAAAAAAAAAAAAACAAAAAAAAAAAAAAAAAAAAAAAAAAAAAAAAAAAAAAAAAACAAAACTTCCTAATGGATTATAAATTACAGGAAGAACATTCTTTGCTATGTAATTAATGGAAATTTACTATTTTTAAGCTTCCTGAGGGAAATTTTCCATGTCAAATCAATTTGTAGGTAGGACCCCAGAGGCAGAAAATCACAACTGCTTCAGTATGCTTCTTCATTACACTGTGGCTGGGGTTTAATTTTCAGTCACGTTCTTTGGTGACTTTGATCTTTGATGACAGTGTTAACTCTATTTGGTTCTCAGTACTGCATTGATTTTAAAAAGCCTTTCGAGATACCCTCACTAATTATTTCAGTGGAAGTTTAATTAAATCTTGTCACACAGGAATAAGCTGCTTCTTGGAATAGCTGCTAAACATTATACAGCATGTAACTGGAGAAAAAGGAGGATGGATAATTATAGTTGGACAGACAAACACATGAAGAAAAAGCAGAAAGCTATTTCTAAATATAATTTAAGTGCAAGTGTCTTTGAACCTTCTCAGCCTCATCCGTGCACAGAAGTAGCAAACTTTTTGCATTTGTTCTGTTTTCCATCTAGATATGTCTACATCAACACTTCCATTCCCAGATCTCATCCTAATTTCTGCAATAGAGGCAACTTCATAATATACAAAATTCTCAAGATTCCTATGGGAAAGGAATTATTAACATTTAGTTAGGAATACTTTAGGAGTGGATATCTTCCTCCAGACAACTGGTCTGCTCATGTTTATTTAACAATACAAGAAAAGAAAAGTTGCAAGGATTTCTTTTTTGTTAAATTCTCCTGCCCACAATTCCTCCCTGTTCATCTGTAACTGTCTTTAATTTTCCATATGGAGTTCTATAAATTCATAAATAAAGGCTATTAGATTGTAACAGAGATTGAATTTATTCCTCAACCAGATATACATGGACAAAAATGGGGCTGTTATTTCTTCTTGTAAAAGATTTCACTATCTTTCTATTTCCTTTTGATTCCTTGATTTCCTAGAGCAATGAATAAGTCTTTTACTACAGGTATTTCACCCAGCTCTAATGTTGAATGTCACATGTATGTATTTCACACTCAGCCAGCAGCTAGTCTAGTATGTTCCACTTGGAAAACTCAGCAAAAAAAGAAATAACTCTGCATGTCTAAGGTTAAGCACAAACTTTTTGCAAGCCAATAAATTTTCTTATTAACTGATATAAATATACCATAGTTTTATGATGAAGCCAATATTTCTTTTTGGGGAAAAAGAAAAAAAAATCTGATTTTGAATGAGCTTTAAGAGCAGAAACACCTCTTTAGGTGGAAGGTTTATTTACCAGAACAAAACAGGAAAAAGTAAAATTAAAGTCTAACGGTAAATGAAATTAAACATTCATTTCCTAATCTGAATTTTAACATATGAACTGCATAAGACTGCAGGATCAGAAAAAGTTCCCTAGAGATTGAATAAAAGCCTCAAGTGGTTTTGTGATAAACAAAAATGGTCAAATTGGACTCAACAGAAGGAAAGCAACACCATCTGTTTTGAGGGGGAGTGTAACAGCAGAGGTAGCAACCAACAAGGAGAAGAGCTGAACAGGAAAGCCAGGCCTTGGTCTATGTTCTAAGAAAACCCTTAAGGGAAATTAGGACTTGAACAAGGCATTACTTTTAATCTCATTAATACATCTACAATATGGCTGGAACATTCAAGAACAGGAATTTGGTTCCCAGCCCTTGAACAAATGAGTACGGCCATCTGGAGAGATTGTTCTTCATCCAAAGATGGAAAGTCTCTGAGAAAAAAAAAAGTATTCCTGCTTGGAAATTAATGATAAAAACTCTGTCACTGGCACTTCTTTGACATCCTTCTCAGGTCTAGAAGCATCACAGGGAAGAAGTTTGTTCTTGTTTAAAGAGAGGAAAAAAATAGCACTTCCTCATATTACTTCAGAAGCATTCCATTAAATGTTATAGGACTTGTATCCCCTGTACAAAGATGTTGGGACTCTCTAAATCCTCCTCCCTCCCAGCAAGGGTTTAATTGTCAGGTAATGCAGAACTTCCTCATTATGCTGCACAATAGTTTTTCCCTCTGTACATTTGGCTTTATTTTACTCCTGTTAATTATTATCTTGTGTTCTCACTATCTCAGCTCTGAGATAAATCCTTAAAAATTCATCACCTCCAATGCAATATCCAGCTTTTCTGTCACATTCATCCTACCTGAGAGAGCTTCCAGCAAGATGTCTACTATGGCCAAATTCAGGAACAAACCCTTCAGAGCAGTTGACCTCATGTCTGATCACTCCCAGTGGACTTTCATACCATGAAATTCAGTTGGTTTATTTTAAAGTAAAGATTCAGAGCACTGATCTCTCCTGTGCCAGGTTTACTTTGCCCCCAGGTTGTTTTTGAGGCTGATCCTGCAGAACCCAGCTCCAGCCCCTCCTCGAGGCCAAGTCCCCCTGGGCAGCCCTGCAGCCCCACAGGGCTGTTCCAGTGCAGGTATTGCTGCAGTGCTGGCTGCATCAGGGATGACATACGGCTCATCTGCCCTTCTGCACCAGGCAGCAGCAGACACAGTGAAGGTGCTGCTCAGGTCAGCACAGCTGCACAGCTCCAGGCTGGGGAATCTAGATCTTCCTTTATTCTCTGCAGTTTTGGAACTTCCCACAGATTCATCTCTTCAGTCTGGGGCTGAAACATCCTCCAAATGCATGCTGTGGCTGGACTCACAAGCGTTTTCTTGAATTGTTTTTTCCCTAGTTTCCTTTCCTTTGCAGGAACAGCCTGGCTGATGCCACGAGCTCAGTGTTTCCATTAACTGAGGAGTGACTGGAGCAGAGGATGCTGTAAAACATCCCTCACCTGCACTGAAACCTGCCCTACTGACAGCACGGCTTCAGGAAAGTCATTTATTGGGTCTTTCCATGCCAGCATTCTTACAGAAAGTGCCACCACACTCTGTTTACACACTCAGCTCCTGAGGGCAGGAATTCCATGCTGTGTGTTCCACATTTTTACTGTGGGTACTGGAATTAGAAGGTATAAGTAGCTTTCTGGGGGAAATAGTTTAAATAACTGTATAGAAGGACAGAAAAGAAAAAAAAAAACCTGTTTTTTTCTTTTTCTTCTCCTAGCTACATTCAACCAAAATAACTTTGGGTGCTACCTTGTTTAAAAAACTAAAAGCGTAATATTTCAATATTTGCAGACAGCATGATCCTCAAATAATGTCTTTCTTGTTGCAAAAAGCTTAGCAAAACGATGGAACCCGATATCACTCGTGTTCTGACTCTGAAGTACAGTATAATTTATTTGTTTCTAACCTCTCTGAGACTAGCATTCCTTAAAAAAAACCCACCAAAACAACCACAGAACAGTAATGGGAAGATAAAAATACCTCAACGTAAACAGTTCAAGCAAATCAGATATGAAAGGGAAGAAAAGTGTGCAGACCTCTATTATGGAGACTGATTATCAGCAAATGTATAAGCGCTTAGAAAAGCCCTTCATCTTGATCTGAGTAGGAAACAATGCAGACCTCCATAGAAATAATGCCAAAAGGGATTTTCCTCCAAGGTTCTGCGGGAACAACAGGCAGCGACCCTTCACAAACTATTTGTTTGACTTCACATGTAGCAAAAAACAACAGTCCCTGCAACATAATTCCTGATTTCTCTGCTAAACTGTTGGAGACCTCCAGAAGGACACTCAGGAATTTGCTCTGCTGAGCAGTAAACAACCCCTGTGCACAGCAGGAACATGTGCAAAGCAAACTCCACCTGCCTGTTCATCTCCAAATTGCCAGAGGCTGTTAGAACAACTGCATCTCATTTTTTTAAAGACGAAAAAAAAAAAAATTAAAATTTTTTTTTTAAATTTTAAAAACCAACATGGGAAAATTGCATCATTTTCCAGAACACGTTGTTAAAGCTCCACATAAAGAAGTACCATCTGATGTACTGTCAAAAACTAAAATTAAACTCACATTTAACATGGCAATAACAAAGCAGGCAGCCAAGCTCCAGTTTGTTCTTTGCAAACATTTTTAAGTTATAGGCTAAAGCAGGTATTCCAGCCCCTGCTCTTGGCTTTGTTATCCCTACAAGTTCTGATTTGTCACTAATGCATCCCACCAAGAACAGCCACAGTCATATCTGAAAACGTTTTTTCCAGTGTCTGTGGAAGGAGTAAGGAAACTGCATAGTGGGTATTTCACAAAAAAAAAAAAAAAAAAAAAAAAAAAAAAAAAAAAAAAAAAAGTT